>CM071587.1:10762374-10849874 GCA_036426205.1 Ascaphus truei
CATACATGCATACATGCATACATGCATACATGCATACATGCATACATACATACATACATAAATACAATACAACTGGACTTAGGGCTAAATTCTTTACAGGCGGTTTGGGATGTTTTCAGCCTGAACGTACGCTACAAACTATACAGAATTTAACCCCTTAATCTTCTAATATAAACTGATTATAGCAAACACAATCAATTTGTTTCCCTCTGTTTCTTCTGTGTAGTTCTATTATTTTAAACTTCAACTCGTTTTTCATCCATTTTTGTCCATATAATGTGAACGCTGCGCTGTATTCCCAGGTCATAGAGCTGCGCGGCCTGACGACCATTTTAGTTGGAGTTGTAACATGTGACAGCGCCGATTTCTTCACCACGAGACCACGGATAATCATTGTAGACATTACTGAATTAGGAACGATTAAGCTGCAACTGGAAGTCATTTGGAAGTAAGTCAGAATTTCCCGAGCAGAAGCCTTTTTTTACATTTCTGAACACAACTTACACATTTAACACAACATTTTTCTCTGCTTACATTAGTCTACACCAGGGGTGTGGGCAACGCCAGTCTTCAACGGCCACCAATAAGTCAGGTTTTTAGGATATCCCTGCTTCAGCACAGATGGCTGAATCAGTGCCAGCTTCAGCAGGTGACCTGACCGGCTTGGGGGGCTGCGGGATTTCCCCCGAGCAAAGCGTATGCTAAAAGGCTGGGCAGCTTCTTCCACCCTAATTACCTGGGTAATGCAGCCAATCGGGAGAAGGTGTCAGGAGCCTAGGGGTGGGGCCAAGGAGAGGGGGAAACAGCATGGAGCAGAGTGGTGAGAGGGGTGTGTTTGTGTGTGTCTAGCGCGTTCACTATTTTGGGAGAGGTCACCTGGCAACCCTAGCAGCAGGGAGACTTGGTAAGTACCATAATGTATACATTTGCACATGCCATACTCACATGTATTCAGATATATACAGTCCCACACATACTTATACGCGGTTATATAGGGCCGTAATTCTAAGCCTGTGCTTTTTGGCTCATAAGCGTTCTATACGTCCCTTGTTCACCATATGGATAAAAGGTCTTCTTTGACGTATACTATGTGGACATGCCGTTTTTGTGCTTAGAAAACAGAGGTAAAGAGTCCCAGGTAATCTGCTGTCAGGCGGCCACCTTAGGAAGGCGTTGTTATTATTATTATTATTATTATTATTATTAGGCTGTAATATAACAGCTGCTTTGGCATGTTAGAGGGAGAAAAACAAATGATACAATGATTAATTAAACATGATTTCAACGGTCTCTTTGGAGAAAAAGAGGAAGCATCTGTTCACTGAGTTACAAATAATATAATAGGTATATTTAATCCCAGATGTTTGGAAATTCTGTGGATTGCAGTTGCCAAGCGGAGTCGGGAAGCTGTTGTTGTTATTACTGCCTAATTGCACTTTTTAGTAACACAACAGTGAAGGAGTTAAGACGTTTTTGCAGCTCTTTGAGGTCTTACATGTACAATACAATAATGCTCCGTCATTTATGAAGTTTTCTCTTGATTCCTACTGTAGTTCCAGTTCTTAAAAAGTAAAGGGTTTTCCTTGATGAAGTGATGAATTAAAGGAGCAATTCTGACCGGGACCTTTTTGTTAATTACTCATTTATTTTTTAAATCTTGTCTGAACTGAGGAGTTCCCGGATATTAGAGGAGCACCGAACAACTTAGAGGGCTTTCCAGACAGGTTTGCTACTTTAGAATAATAATATTCTCCCGACGGGACACACAGCGAGTCACAATTACAGTACATTGCGCAGTACGCAGAACATAGGAATGTTACAGACACAGTCCCTGCCCAGGTGAGCTTACAATCTGTTTGTGGTGCCTGAGGCACAGGGAGATAAAGTGACTTGCCCAATGTCACAAGGAGCTGACACCGGGAATTGAACCCGGCTCCCCTGATTCACACTCAGTGTCGATATTTGCAGAGTCAGTATCTTTACTCACTGAGCCGCACCTTTAAAGCTGCAATCTTTACTTTAATGACTAGTTTTAATTGTTTTGCAAAGCATGGGAACCCTGTGTAATGTCCTTCCGTCCCTGTATTAAGGTTCTTTTGTTAACGGTGTCCTCATAGGTATTTCATCTATTTTTTATACTATGATATTTTACATTGCGCTACAAATCTTGTTTTCAATTACGTTCCGCGAAGGCGCTGGGAAATAAACGCCACAGGGAAGTGACCGGGTCTTTAGCATTTGCTTCAAATATATATGAATAACGATCATTCACTTGGATTCATTAGTAGTGCGTTTCTTTGGCAAATTACACCCAGACAGACCAGCTGCTTTCTAATTGACACGACTTGTATCCGGTCTTCATGTTCGCATCGAGCGACCTCCCCTGTCTGCACTTCTAATAATTCACTTTTACTCCTATGGTGTCTGTAAGCCTCCCAACATATTGCGTAGATTGTAAGCTCTTTGGAGCAGGGTCTCCCTTAGCTTTATGTTGCCGTTGTTTGCAATGTACATTATCTTAATATATAAAATCGAATGGTTAGTGAGGTTAGTGCTATCTGCGGTGAATCTGATTGGTCCTCAGCCTCTGGCCAATCAGATTGCTGTGTGTGACGTCACCCAACTGCCACTCTCTTCCCCCTCGGCTCGAAGAGAGAAACAAGAAAAAAAAACAAAACAAAGAAATAAAAAAACCAAAAGAAAAGAGCAAAAAAATGGGGAACGAGAGAGGGAAAAAGCACAGAGAAGAACAAAAGATCAAAGAGGAAGAAAGATGCTTCACGAGAAAAGAAAAAAGAGGAAAAATAGAGTAAAAAGGAGAAAAAAAGAGTCTACAATCAACCTACCCTCCCAGCGACACTAACCTCCTATATCCCCCAGGTCCCCGTCTCCAATATGCAACTATCCCCCCTCACCAGCGGCCATCAACTTCCCCTCCCCGCTCCTAATCACCTCTACGCCCCCTCTCCAATAACTGTCCCTTGCCCAATCTTGCTCCCCCGCCTCCGCCCGCGCTCCAAATCACCTCTCCCTCCCCGCTCAAAATCACCTCTCCCCCCCTCCCCAGCGGCATCACATAACCTCTTCCCCCTACCCCCCCCGCGGCTCGCTCAACTCCCTCTCCCCCTCCCCAGCGGCAATCACACTCTCCCTCTCCGCTCCAAATCACCTCTTCCCCCTCCCCGCCTCCCACCTCTCCCTCCCCGCCGGCATACCTATCCCCTCCCAGCGGCCATCACTCTCCCCCTCCCGATCCAAAATACCTCTCCCCGCTCCAAATCCCGCTCCCCGCTCCCCAATCACCTCCCCCCGCTCCAAAATCACCCTCCCCCCCCACCCTCCCCACCCACTCCGCGGGGGGGAACAGGCAGCTGCTACGTTAATGCGGGGTATGCCTGTATATATCTGTGATGCGTACACGCTCCGGTCCCACTGCGTACGTTAATGCGGGGTTATCCTGTATATATGATCTGTGATGCACACACGCTCGTCCCACTGCGACGTTAATGCGGGTAGCCTGTTATATCTGTGATGATGCATACACGCCTCCGGTCCCATGTGTACGTTAAGTGCGGGGTGTATGCCGTATATATGATCTGTGATGCACCCCGTCCGGTCCCAACTGCGTACGTTTAATGCGGGGTATGCCTGTATATATCTTGTGATGCTTAACCTCACGGTCCCATTGGTACGTTTAATGCGGGGTAATGCCTTATCTATATGTGATGCTACACGCTCCGGTCCCACATGCGTACGTTATGCGGGGTATCTGTTATATATATCTGTGATGCATACACGTCTCCGGTCCCATTGCGTACGTTAATGCGGGGTATGCCTGTATATATCGTGATGCGTACACGCTCCGGTCCCATTGCGTACGTTATGCGGGTATGTCTGTATATATCTGTGATCCGTACACGCTCGGTTCCCATTGCGTACGTTAATGCGGGTATCGCCTGTATATATCTGTGATGAGTACACGCTCCGTCCATTGCGTAACGTATATGCGGGGTAGGCCTGTATATATCTGTGATACACTACACCTCGGTCCCACTGCGTACGTTAATGCGGGGTATGTCTGTATATATCTGTGATGCGTACACGCTCCGGTCCCATTGCGTACGTTAATGCGGGGTATGCCTGTATATATATCTGTGATGCGTACACGCTCCGGTCCCATTGGGTACGTTAATGCGGTGTATGTCCTGTATATATCTGTGATGCATACAGCTCCGGTCCCACTGGCGTACGTTAATGCGGGGGTGACCTGTATAATCTGTGATACATACACGCTCCGGTCCCATTGCGTACGTTAATGCGGGGTATGCCTGTATATATCTGTGATGCATACATGCTCCGGTCCCATTGCGTACGTTAATGCGGGGTATGCATGTATATATATCTGTGATGCGTACACGCTCCGGTCCCATTGCGTACGTTAATGCGGGGTATGCCTGTATATATATCTGTGATGCATACACGCTCCGGTCCCATTGCGTACGTTAATGCGGGGTATGCCTGTATATATCTGTTGATGCTACACGCTCCGGTCCCATTGCGTACGTTAATGCGGGGTATGCCTGTATATATATCTGTGATGCATACACGCTCCGTTCCCATTGCGTACGTTAATGCGGGGTATGCCTGTATATATCTGGGATGCGTACATGCTCCGGTCCCATTGCGTACGTTAATGCGGGGTATGCCTGTATATATCTGCTGATACTACACGCCTCGGTCCCATTGCGTACGTTAATGCGGGGATGCCTTGTAATATCTGTGATACATACACGCTCCGGTTCCCACTGCGTACGTTAATGCGGGGATGCCTTGTATAATTGTGATGCATACAGTCGGGTCCCATTGCGTACGTTAATGCGGGGGTATGCCTGTATATATCTGTGATGCGTACACGCTCCGGTCACCATTGCGACTTAATGCGGGTATGCCTGTATATATCTGTGATACGTACACGCTCCGGATCCCATGCGTACGTTAAGGCGGGGTATGCCTGATATATCTGTGATACGTACACGCTCCGGTCCCATCGTGCGTACGTTAATGCGGGGTATGCCTGTATATATATCTGTGATGCTACCCGCTCCGGTCCCATTGCGTACGTAATGCGGGGTAGCCTGTATATAATCTGTGATGCATACAACGCTCCGGTCCATGCATACGTTAATGCGGGGGTATGCCTGTATATATATCTGTGATGCATACACGCTCCGGTCCCATTGCATACGTTAATGCGGGGTATGCCTGTATATATATCTGTGATGCATACACGCTCCGGTCCCACTGCGTACGTTAATGCGGGGTATGTCTGTATATATCTGTGATCCGTACACGCTCCGGTCCCATTGCGTACGTTAATGCGGGGTATGCCTGTATATATCTGTGATGCGTACACGCTCCGGTCCCATTGCGTACGTTAATGCGGGGTATGCCTGTATATATCTGTGATACATACACGCTCCGGTCCCACTGCGTACGTTAATGCGGGGTATGCCTGTATATATCTGTGATGCATACACGCTCCGGTCCCACTGCGTACGTTAATGCGGGGTATGCCTGTATATATCGTGTGATACATACACGCTCCGGTCCCATTGCGTACGTTAATGCGGGGTATGCCTGTATATATCTGTGATGCATACATGCTCTGGTCCCATTGCGTACGTTAATGCGGGGTATGCCTGTATATATATCTGTGATGCGTACACGCTCCGGTCCCATTGCGTACGTTAAGCGGGGATTGCCTGTATATATCTGTGATGCAGTACACGCTCCGGTCCCATTGCGTACGTTAATGCGGGTATGGCCTGTATATATCTTGATTGGCACTACACGCTCCGGTCCCATTGCGTACGTTTAACGGCGGGGGTATGCCTGTATATATAACTGTGATGAATACACGCTCCGTTCCCATTGCGTAACGTTAAGCGGGGTATGCCTGTATTATATGGATATGGTACATGTCCGGTCCCATTGCGTACGTAATGCGGGTATGCTGTATAATCTGTTGATACGTACACGCTCCGTCCCATTGCGTACGTTTATGCGGGGTAATGCCTGTATATATCTTGTAAGTACACGCTCCGGTCCCACTGCGACGTTAATGCGGGTATGCCTGTATATATCTGTGATCGTACACGCTCCGGTCCCATTGCGTTACGTTAATGCGGGGTATGCCGGTATATATCTGTGATGCATACACGCTCCGGTCCCATTGCGTACTAATGAGGGGTATGCCTGTTATATTGTGATGCATACACGCTCCGTCCCATGCGTACGTTAATGCGGGGTAATGCCTGTATAATATCTGTTGATGGTACACGCTCCGGTCCCATTGCGTAGTTTAATGCGGGGTATGGCTGTATATAATCTGTGATGCGTACACGCTCCGGTCACTGGTACGTTAATGCGGGGTATGCCGTCTGTATTGTATATATCTGTGATGCACACACGCTCGGTCCATCGACGTTAATGCGGGGTGTATTTTTTTTTTTTTTTTGGGTATGCCTGTATATATCGTGATGCATACACGCTCCGGTCCCATTGCGTACGTTAATGCGGGGTATGCCTGTATATATCTGTGATGCGTACACGCTCCGGTCCCATTGCGTACGTTAATGCGGGGTATGCCTGTATATATCTGTGATGCGTACACGCTCCGGTTCACACTGCGTACGTTAGGAGGGGTATGCCTGTATATATCTGTGATGATACATGCTCCGGTCCCATGCGTACGTTAATGCGGGGTATGCCTGTATATTAGTGATGCTACACGGCCGGTCCCATTGGTACGTTAATGCGGGGTATGCCTGTATATATATCTGTGATTGCATACACGCTCCGGTCCCATGCGTACGTTATGCGGTATGCGTGTATATATCTGTGATGCACTACACGCTCCGGGTCCCTGGCGTTACGTTAATGCGGGGTATGCCTATGTATATATCTGTGATGCGTACACGCTCCGGTCCCATTGCGTACGTTAATCGGGGGTAGCTGTATATATTCGTGATGCATACACGCTCCCGTGTCCC
The DNA here is from genome assembly GCA_036426205.1 of Ascaphus truei. Taxonomy (NCBI): domain Eukaryota; kingdom Metazoa; phylum Chordata; class Amphibia; order Anura; family Ascaphidae; genus Ascaphus; species Ascaphus truei. The sequence goes on from CM071587.1 coordinate 10,769,427, forward strand.
ATGCGTAAGTTAATGGGGGTATGCCTGTATATATATCTGTGATGCATACACGCTCGGGTCCCATTGTACGTTAATGGGGGGTTTATGCCTGTATAATATCTGTGATGCATACACGCTCGGTCCCATTGCGTACGTTAAGCGGGTATGCTGTATATATCTGTGATACCTACACGCTCCGGTCCCATTGCGTACGTGTAATGCGGGGTATGCTTCTTGTATATATCTGTGATGCGATACACGCTCCGGTCCCACGCGTACGTTAATCGGGGTATGCCTGTATAATATCTGTGATGCAACACGCTCCGGTCCCACTGCGTAAGTTAATGCGGGGGTATGCCTGTATATATCTGTGATCACTACACGCCGGTCCCATTGCGTACGTTAATGCAGGGGTATGCCTGTATATATCTGTGAGCATTACACGCTCCGGTCCCATGCGTACAGTAATGCGGGGTATGCGTATATATTCGTGATATGAAGTACGAGCTACGGTCCCACTGCGTCCGTTAAGCGGGGTATGCATGATATATATCTGGTGTGATCATACACGCTCCCGTCCTCCTTGCGTCGGTTAGGCGGGGATGCATGTCTTGATAAGACTGTGATGCATACAACGATACGGTCACATTGCGTTACTTAATGCGGGGGTATGCCTTGTATATATCGTGATACATATGCCGCTCCGGTCCCATTGCGTACGTTAATGCGGGGTATGCCTGTATATATCTGTGATGCATACACGCTCCGGTCCCACTGCGTACGTTAATGCGGGGTATAGGGATGGGCTGCTGTCCGTTGCTGAATGGTGAAGCACCCAGCTTCCTTCCCAACATTAACATCATTGCACATTGTGTCCAGTTTGTTTTGATCCATTAGACACCCAGAGATGACACACTTCTCCTTCACTGCAGGGGGGAGGCACAAAAATGCCTTTCAGGTTTCTCCACAGCGAATGGTTTAAATCTGTTGATATTTTATACTTTCTGTGCGTTGAGCGTTTCTGACATAGCTTCCAATGCAAACAGGTTAAGCTATCCTGCTATTTCAGGAAACCCTGTTGCTGTTTCAACACCCTACATGCTGACTTTACTCTGCGGTGCTGCAGAGCAGAAGACTGCTGGCTAAACAATGTTAAAGCATCAGTGTTTGCACAAAATGTTTAAAGAAAACAGTAACAAAAATCAATGTGTTGACTCTCAATCTCAGCCTTATGTAGAAATCATCTTGATTTTAAAGCAGCATTCCTGGGGACCCTTTGTTTAAAAAAAAGAAATATGTTTGAAGCAAGAGGGTCTCCAGAGCTGAACCGCTTTGATTTCAGCTCCTGGGACCCCCTTCTTCCTGAGATACTTACCTCTGTAGGAGGTGCCGGTATCTCTCTGCTGTTTAAATGCCCCACGTTACATGGGCCAATAGGATTCCGCAAGGGATGACGTCACGGTTTCCTATTGGCCCGTAGGACATTTAAGCTGCCATTTAAACCTGTAGTTTTCTCCTCGGCAATATTACAAAGATACGCCCTTTCCTCTGTTGCTCTACTGCTGAAACTCTGACTCAGGCCCTCATTCTCTCCCGTCACGACTACAGTAACCTCCTGCTGTCCGGCCTTCCTGCCTCTCACCTGTCTCCCCTACAATCTATCCTAAACGCTGCTGCTATAATCACTCTGCTCTTTCTCAACCCTAACCCTAAATCTGTCTCACGGTCTTCCCTACTGAAATCCCTCTCCTGGCTTCCTATCAAATCCCGCATCTCACACCCAATTCTTCTCCTCACTTTTAAAGCTTTACATTCTTCTGCCCCTCCTTACATCTCAGCCCTAATTTCTCGCTATACACCATCCCGACTCTTGCGTTCTGCTCAAGGATGTCTTCTCTCTACCTCCTTTGTATCTAAAGCCCTCTCCCACCTTAAACCTTTCTCACTGACTGCCCCACACCTCTGGAATGCCCCTCCCTTCAACACCCGACTAGCACCCTCTCTATCCACCTTTTAAGACCCATTTTAAAACACACCTGCTTAACAAAGCATATGGGTAGCTCTGTGTCTGATACACCTCATACATTGAAATTGGCCCCTTACAGACGCACTTACTAGAACACCCTCCTACTGTCTCTGTACGTACTTCCTATGCACCACTTAGATTGTAAGCTCTTCGGGGCAGGGACGCCTGTTCCTAATGATATTTTTATGTCTGAAGAGCTTATTCCCATTATGTGTTGTTTGTATTATTTGTTATTTATATTATTATGTCACGTGTATTACTGCTGTGACGCGCTATGTACATTAATGGCGCTATATAAATAAAGCTATACATACATAATGTTACAAAAGGTAAAACACGGAGCACCGTCCAATGCAGGGAAATAAAGATCCAGAGGGGGCTACCTCATAAAGCAGACTTTATCGGACATACAAAAAAGTGCACCCCTAAAGAAGTGGGGGAAACACACTACGCGTTTCACGCCTGAGGCGCTTCATCATGGTGTGACATGGTGCGCGGGTGTGATGTCAGCCGCTATTACCCAATGAGTCTCACGCTCCGATTCGGTCCATAATGGAGTGTGAGTCCCCATAGGCTGAAACTACTTTAAAATCCTACAACTTTATTTATAACTCGGATCAAGAACACACTGTGTACACAGCGGACCCCAATACCAGCCGATGTTTTGGAGGCACGCTCACCACACAAGCGCATTACCCTTAGTCCACCCATTCAATATCATTATAACTTTATTCAGACAAGAGTGGACAAAACTACCCATAGGCAAAACAATATTACAAAACGCAATCACATAGGAAATCTACCTGTGTGATATATGTCTTATAAACTATGCTAATGACCACATTAAAAACAAACTTAATGACATAGCAAGTAAAAGGACTAACGAGATTCATGAGGTACAAAATAAAGTTATCCTTACATATAATATAAAGTGTTAATAACACATCCCTTGGATAACATTGAGGATGGAGACCATAACTTTTACATTTTAGATTTTACATTTCAAATGTACCATCATAATACTCTTAGCCTATCTTGCCATGTCAAAAAATACCACATCTTCATAATTAATATAGTATATAACTATGGAGGAGCGACTCATATTAAAAACAATAACATACAAAAAAGAGAGTGCAACGTGTGTCCAAGTATTGAAATATATGAAATACACAAAACCATAAAGGGAACATATATTCATATGAAAATATTTCCTTAGACAAAAAGCCAAGACTAACCTGAACTATATTTACCAAAATCATATATTAGGATTCCCATGTTTCTCTTTTAAAGAATAATAAATAAAAGGCGACTTCACAAGAAGGACATTAATGTCAATGCCTAATTGAACCTTAAAATACCCCAAATAATAACAATAATCGCATAGAGGAAATTCATCCCGAAATAACAATTTTGACAAAGGGTAGTAACACTGTGCATTGTGTGTAAACAGACACACAATTCTCATAGCAGAGACATTCAAATCATACATCACTAAAGGAAAGATCCTGAGAATCAGTAGAGCTTGTGAGGATGAAGAAAGCATCATTTAAATACATGCTATATGTTTGGAGTTCCAGGTGTTTAATTTCTAAATACAGTAGCAACCCCCAAATTCCAAATGTTAAATTCTAAATACTAAATTATAAATGCAGTATTCCCATACTCATAGCAGTGACAAAATAGTAGCAGCATGTCAGCTGCTAGAGGGTCCAAAAGAAAATTACTGGAAGGAGAGAGGGAAGCCTAGAGGATCACAAGAAATCCAACCTCCTCACACGATCACCCCTCTCGCCAGAGGGGGAACATACTCTATTCCATTACATTTTTTAATGTCTGACATTTCCACTTACACAGTTGGTACACTGTTTGGGGACAGGATTATTTAAAAAAAAAATTGTTTATAAGCCTCATGTGCTCCATTATTCTGATCTTTAAACACCAACTGGTGCTGCCCACATACTGTTTGCTGCATCCATAGGTGAGTAAATATATAACAAAAGAGGTCATACAATTTATAAAATGATGTATCCTGTATTCCCTATTATTGACTGTAGAATGAAAGGTCTTAGTTGGTTTCATTAAATTGCATATTTTCAGTGAGTACAACTATAAGAACCCTGTGAGGAAAGTACCAGTTACCTGTTTGAGAGGTGAACAAACTGCGCGACAGAGAATTCGCTATCGTTTTCGCTTTCCTGAAAATTACAGTAGGATTTGCCGGCAATCGTGGACCAAGAATGGGGTCTAGGGTCAGGATGTCCCAATGTTTTTTAACATTACCCCTTATCTAGTCCGCCTGCTGGCTAAATGGAGAAATGAACAATGGACTTTGTGTTGAGAGTTTTTTTGGGTTTCCTAATCAGAAGAGTATTTTGATCCATTTTATTCACCTCATCCCAAAATACCCATCTGGATCTTTATTTCCTTGCATTGGATGGTGCTCCATTTTTTTACCTTTTGTTCCTGTTACTTTTATCAAACGGATGCAGGTCCCAGGACCCCCTCCCCAGGATTCAACAGGACTCTGAAGTGAGTTATTTTGTTTCTACTTATTATCCAGCATGACTGCGTGTCAATTAGGAGATTTATATAGGTGTCAGCAAGGCTATATGTGCTCAACCCACGGGAGGCACTAGGCACCATTCTCCAGGCAATATTATATTGGATTTATATTTCAAATGAAAGGCGGCATTTTACTCAGAAGAAAACCAAGATTTGTATTTACTGTACCTACGGGACATTCGTTTGTTTGAGCACTGGATTCACACTCTCTCGTACATAATGTTAGCCCAAAGTGTCTCAGGAAGCAGGGGGCTGTTTCTTTCCGCTCCGGAGACCCCCTGCTTCAAACATATTAAACAATAATGACAAAAAAGAACTACACAAAAAAAAACAAGTGTTTCCAGCAGTGCTGCTTTAATGTATCTCACATACAATGTCATTTTATTATATCATGAGATGAATGTGGTGTAATTAAAGGAAAACTAGTCATTTAACATTGTTGGATTATAATAAAGGTAACTGCAGATGTTTTTCAATTAAGTTAATACTTAAGATCACTGGAGATCAATGGATGTTTTTCTATAGAATGACATCACTGGACTGATTTTCATAGGTTTGACTGTTCTAGATATACGTATTTGATGGGTTAATTTACATTTATAAGGATTTTTGGCGACGTGGAAATAATAGGAGCTCTTGCCTTGTAATAACTGTGTTCCATAGCTTAATCCAACATAGAAATAAAATCAACCTGACTAGTGTTAGACGTCTCTGGCCGTGTAAGGGTCAAAACCAGAGCTTGAAGATATCGTTCAAGTAGAATATGTGTTGGTTACATCAGTTGTTTATTGTAGAATATCTCATGAGCATTAGAAGTACGACTGACTCGCAGCTGTACAGGAAATTTCCAAAATACGTCATGTTGAAAGAGTTTAGAAGAAGCCAGATTTATCAGGCAGTTTTAAAAGTGTCCAGCCACAGTGACACAGGCAACACAACCAAACAAGACAAGTCAACTATCCCTGAATAAGCAGCTTAAAAAGTGTCCAGCCACCGAACCATGCCAAAACAATCCAAACAAGAGCACTTATCTCTGAGTTAACGCAGCTTAAAAGGGTCCAGCCACAGTGACATCAGCAACAACCAACACAGTCACTTATCCCTGATAACGCAGCTTAAAAGTGTCCAGCCAAAGTGACACAGGCAACACAACCAAACAAAGTCACTTATCCCTGATAACGCAGCTTAAAAGTGTCCAACCACAGTGACACAGCCAACACAACCAAAAACAAGTCACTTATCCCTGATAACGCAGCTTAAAAGTGTCCAGCCACAGTGACACAGGCAACACAACCCAAACCCATAGTCAATCTATCCCTGATAACGCAGCTTAAAAGTGTCCCCTCTAGCACCCATGCACCAGGCAACACAACCAAATTAAAGTCCCCCACTTTACTCTTATTTGCCACTACATACGCTTAGATTGAAATTAGTCGTCCAGCCACAGTGACCCACACCCTTGTCAAATTCCTAAATTTTTCCACAAAACAGTCACTCCCTCTTTTCCTAATTTACTTAATTAATTTCTTTCAAAAAACTTACCAAACCATACACTTTGTGTATATGAAACGATTTTGAGCTTTTTTTGGCCCGTGTTTTTGATTTCCTTCTCCCTGCCCAGGTTGCACCTCTATAGCCCGACACACCCGTATGGAAATCATCTGCTATAACAATTTACCATCGTCCCCGCACGCCGATACAAAATGTCCGCAGTGATTACAAAGGTATCCCGCACGCGATACAATAACGCTGTCCGCGGCGATACAAAGTGTCCGCACCTTTGTGATTTTTACTTAAATGTCCGCCTCAAATTTTTTCCCCCCGTGCCGTAAAAGATCACTAAAGGCCCAGCCCCCCTCTTTAAGACCAGACCCGGAAACGGATTCTTATTGATTCGTTGACTGGAAGCTGTTTTCATTGAACTGTGACACCATACCATTTACAAAGAAGGTACATGACCACGACTAATACAACGAGTAACTGACACGCACTATAAAAAGGAGTAACATGGACATCGTCATAATACAAAGAGTACATCCCCACTCCGCAGTTCCATACAAAGGTACCTAGGACCCTCGCACAATATCAAAGTAGTAATCATGTACCAGCACTAATCAAAGATGTTTATACATGACACCGCACGAATACCAAAGCGTAACATGGCGACACAAACAAACCAGTAACATGACTCGTCAACATACAAAGAGTTTAACCAGTGTACCACGCACCATACAAAGTAGTACCATACGCTTCTTGCATCCACTATATTTTAAAAGCATGGTATACATTCTGACGCGCACAAACATAGAGTACCAACATTGACGAGCACAATACAACGAGTACATGCACTTTTTTTGCGCCCACAATACAAATGCAGTAAACAGACTACACGCACCATACCCTACAAAGAGTAACATAAAGCGCACAAGACAAAGAGTAAACATGACGCGCACATCTACAAAGAGTAACATGCGCTGCACAATATCAAGTCCCAGTAACGTATGACTCTTTGCTGCACACCAAACAAAGTTAGCACACTGTATCATAGACCCACATATTGTCACACCCAGAGTAACAGGACACGCACAATCATACCCAGCAGCTAACACTAGTGATTGCCGAACAAATAAAAGACGACATCGACAACACCCTCATACCAAAGCTTGTATAAATTGACCCGCCACATCCAAAGTTAGTTAAATGTTATACTGCCCCGACCACCAATACAAAGATTATACTCGACACGCACACCATACAAGAGTCATGTCACACACATAGAACGACCGCACATACAAAAGAGAGTACCAGATGACACGCCACCATATACAAGAGTAACCATGAATGCACACAACTACCCCAATATGAGTAAACATGACCGTTTTCGGCCACAATACACAAGAGTATACATGACGCGCACACACTACCCACAAAGAGTAACATGACACGCACAATCACAAAGTAACAGAACGACATAAAGAGCTTAGCAGACAGCGCACCAATAAAAGTAAAATGACGCTGCACAGCAAATAAAAGAGTTGAAACATGACGCACCAACCCACACAAGACGTAGAAAATGACACACACCATACAACAGAGACATGTACACGCACAACAAGGTCAGGACAGCGCATCAAAGAAATGGACGAGCACAATACGAAGTTTGAGTTAACATGACATAACACCAATACTAAAGAGGTAACCACCTGACACGCGCCCACATTATTACAAAGATACGCCGAATCAGATACATTACCGCACACGAGTAACATGACCGCCCACAATACAAGAGAACAGCGCCACAATACAGAGTAACATGACGCGCACAATTACAAAGTAGGTTATTCATTGACACGCAAATACAAAAGTAGTAACAAGTGGCAACGCACCCACCCTTACAACAAAGAGGTAACATAACGCGGCTACCAATACAAAGAGTAACATTGACACATGCCATACAAAGCAGTAACACAGAGCGCGCACAATACAACATAGTGACATGACGCGCACAATACAAAGAGTGACATGTAAGTGCACAATACAAAGAGTGTGACAGAACGATCAATACAAAGAGTAACAGGAACACAAACCATAAAAAGAGAACATTGACGCGACACCAATACCAAAGAGCTAACAAGTAACAATTCACAAACCATACAAGAGTATACACACGCGCCACAATACAAAATAGTGACATGTACGTCTATACAGAGTAACCAGTGATCAACATATCCAATGACAACGCAGTCAATACGAGACTGACACGCCACAATACAAAGAGTTAATTATGTGACGCACCCATACACAAAAAAATAGGGCCTCCAATTCTATAAGTGGAGGTGGTGTTGCATCTCAACCTATTTAAGGGCTCTTTAGATATGACTAAGTTTAAAAGTGCCAGCCAAGTGCACAGGGAACACAACCAACACAGAGTCATTATCCCTGATAACGCAGCCCTTTAACAAAAAAAAAGTGTCCAAACCACAGTTGACCACAGCGCAACACAACCAAACAAGTCACTTATCCCTGATAACGCAGCTTAAAAGTGTCCAGCCACAGTGACACAGGCAACACAACCAAACAAGTCACTTATCAATTTATCAACTTATCAAAAAACTTACCAAACAATACACTTTGTGTATATAAAACGGATTTTGGAGTTTTTTAGGGTGTTGAAGTGCACATATGCAAATCGTATGGAAATCATATGCATAACAAAATGTCCGCACGCGATACAAAATGTCCGCATGTGATACAAAATGTCCGCACGCGATACAAAATGTCCGCATGCGATACAAAGTGTCCGCATGTGATACAAAATGTCCGTCAAATTTTTCCTGCCGTAAAAGACAAAGGCAAGAAGACGGAAACGATTCTTATTGTATTCGTACTGTATGTATGAACATGACACATACCATACAAAGAATAACATGACACGCACAATACAAAGAGTAACATGACACGCACAATACAAAGAGTAACATGACACGCACAATACAAAGAGTAACATGACACGCACCATACAAAGAGTAACATGACACGCACAATACAAAGAGTAACATGACGCGCACAATACAAAGAGTAACATGACACGCACCATACAAAGAGTAACATGACACGCACCATACAAAGAGTAACATAACGCGCACAATACAAAGAGTAACATGACGCGCACAATACAAAGAGTAACATGACGCGCACAATACAAAGAGTAACATGACGCGCACAATACAAAGAGTAACATGACACGCACCATACAAAGAGTAACATAAAGCGCACAATACAAAGAGTAACATGACGCGCACAATACAAAAGAGTAACATTGACCGCGCACATACAAAGAGTATAACATGACGCGCACAATACAAAGAGTAACATGACACACACCATACAAAGAGTAACAGACCCGCACATACAAATAAAGAATACAATGACGCACACATACTACAAGAGTAAAACATGACACACACAATACAAAAGAGTAACATGACGCACAATACAAAGAGTAACATGACAGCGCACAATACAAAGAGTAACATGACACGCACAATCCAAAGAGTAACATGACACGCACAAATACAAGAGTACATGACACGCACCAATACAAAGAGTAACAATGACGCGCACAATACAAACAGTAACATGACGCGCACAATACAAAAGAGTAAAATGACACACACCATACAAAGAGTAACAGACACGCACAATACAAGAGTAACAGGACACGCACAATACAAAGAGAGACATGACGACGCACAATACAAAGAGTAACATGACACACACCATACAAAGAGTAACATGACACGCACAATACAAAGAGTAACATGACGCGCACAATACAAAGAGTAACATGACACGCACAATACAAAGAGTAACATGACGCGCACAATACAAAGAGTAACATGACGCGCACAATACAAAGAGTAACATGACGCGCACAATACAAAGAGTAATATGACACGCACAATACAAAGAGTAACATGACACGCACCATACAAAGAGTAACATAACGCGCACAATACAAAGAGTAACATGACACATGCCATACAAAGAGTAACACGACGCGCACAATACAAATAGTGACATGACGCGCACAATACAAAGAGTGACATGACGTGCACAATACAAAGAGTGACATGACACGCACAATACAAAGAGTAACAGGACACAAACCATACAAAGAGTAACATGACGCGCACAATACAAAGAGTAACAGGACACAAACCATACAAAGAGTAACACGACGCGCACAATACAAATAGTGACATGACGCTCACAATACAAAGAGTAACATGACACGCACAATACAAAGAGTAACATGACACGCACAATACAAAGAGTAATATGACGCACGCCATACACAAAAAATAGGTGCGCTCAATTCTATAAGTGAGGTGTGGTGAATTAACTATTAAGGGTAGAATACTAGAAAAATACTAGTACCAGACGAGAAAAGAAAAACAATAATGCGTGTAGTAAAAAGCACAAAAAACTTCCCTTGTGATTGAGGAATGAAGAAGAAAAATGGCGCTACGAGCACTTTATCCAGGTGCCGCGCATTTTATCGTGCTGTCCATGAGACTTCAATACACTTTCATTTTATTGGGTCACCTTGGGATTCTCCGCTCCGGTCGTGCTCCGTTTTTCTTCTCCATTTCTGGATTTTCGTTACCACGGATCAGCACACCTGGGACCGGCAGGGACTCATGAAGGACGGAGGGCTTAATGAAGAAGAAAAGGGGTACGGGCTTTGTGCACTTTAAACTGTTTCGTCCGGCACTATTGTCCTTCGGATTCCAGCGGGGAGCATGGGATACAATCAGCCAAAAGAAGAAAGAGAAAAACCCATCTAAGTGCAGGTGTTTTTACCAAATGTGCTACGCTTTGTATATACTACATATGCTGTGCCTAGTTACAATGTGACACAATCCCAAAACTGGCAGACTTGTCAGTAGGGATGTACCTCAAAGTATAAGGAACACTGGACCGTGGCCCAGATTAGTAGAACAAGAACTTTATATCAGTAAAAGTATAAAGTACTGGCACTTTGTACGCTAAATAAAAGCAGTTCACAATATTATGGAAATCGTGAGTGACCAATCCGCCCCCGACCCGCTGAGCGCCGATGTTGCAGACCGTCTCCCTCAGCTTTGGGAGTCTCTCCCGGTACCGCTGTGAGCTCCGTCACGTTACTTCCGGCTCGGTCTGGCGTCACGGAGCTCACCGCGGTATTGGAATTGCGTGTTACTATTGGTCACAGTGTAAGTAGGCGCAGCGTATGAGCCAAGACAAACCGCGTACCACATTTGCTTAAAACACCTGCATTTTGATGGTTTTTTTTCTTCTTTTGGCTGATTATATCCCTCGCTCCCCCCGGAATCCGAAGAACACTTCTGCCTTTCTGGGACCCTTGGAAACCGTCCCTACCAGGAGGTTTGAGCAGGGGGTTACAGCTTTATTTATTTGTTTGAATCACATTATAAATCATTCACTTTAATAATATTTGCACAAGCACTTTATATCACTGATTAACTTTAGGAGCGCCTTTTTATGTCACTTTGTTGTATCACATCGTCCTGCACTGTGCCAACTTTTGAACTGCAATAGGAATGCTATATTTTGTGAGTGCTGCGGTTGTCTCGGCTTTGACTAGGCTAAAATCTCCTAATATTGTGACAATATACAAAAGTTTATGCATTTCAGCCTTACCATTTAATAAGAAGCCACCCAGATTGTGCACACAAGCCAGAAGTTTCTGCACATTTGCCTGTGAGTATCCGCAGCTGAGCACCATTTGACCTTGGACTTGTGATTCAGGGTTTGCTCAATGTCACATTTCCCATTAGGCCGGGCCTAGGGCGGTAGAAATTGCCGCCTCCATTTGCTTGTGCTGCGCTCTTGGGACTGTCGAACTTCATGGGAATGCACGTGCCTGTGTGACCGCCTCCTTTCTCTCGCCGTCCTGCTCCTTCGTAATCCTGGCGTGAGATGTCGCCGCGGATGTCACGAACGTCGCGTCACACGGCGTCTTGTTGCCATGGCGACGCAGTGGCAAATTATGTTGCGTTTCCATGGCAATGTGCCGCCGCGCAACGTCGCGTTCGTGACGTCATTTGACGCTGGGATGCCGAAGAAGCAGGAGGGCGGCAGAAAGGAGGCGACCGCCACAGCCACGTGCCCGGGTGCGGCGGATTTTGGAATCCGCTGCTGATCTATAGAGTGGCTCGGACACAAAGAAAAGCGCAAACCGCGCATCGTGCAGTATTGAAAATACTTTGTGGTAACAAAAGGGAAGGGGGGTGGTAACGTACCTAAAAATCAGCAGTTTAAAAGCATTGAGATAAACAAACCATGAGCCTGGGCATTGGGTTCTGTCTTCACTTCAGCGTCCAGCCGCGTATGGATGATAGTAGGCAGACTCGAGACCACCACAGATGCAGTGCGCAGTCCGGCGCAAGAAGTCCCAAATTACAGCAGAGCAGGCTCTCACGACAATATTAAGCCCAAGCTTGGCAGGAGCACCAGGCGTTATCTAAGATAAAATCCCTTTGCGGGGTCAAAACGCACCAGAGAACCTTTTTTGCTCCGTCTATGTCTATTTTATTATTTAATAAACATTTTTTACTTTTATTAATTGCGCTTGGTTTGATCCTGTGATCGGAGAGCGGTGGCCGCTGGAGCACGCCGAAGCAGCATCTTACCTGGGTTTTTAGTTCATCATATCAGCATCGCCGGGCAGACATGGGGTTCATCTCGTGAGTACTTGCCAGCGGATTCATACGGTGTGGGACAAAGGGTGCTGTGAGGGAAGCCTAATTGAGCCTTGGTGTTCCCTTGTGGGACGCGCTTCACGGCGCGTTAACTGGTAATCCGGTTTGCTCATTGCTTGTTAGCCCGCACCCCTAGCAAGTCCATTACCGCACTATGACTTGTAGAAGCCTGCATTGGTAATACAACCCTCATACAGGTATATGCTGTTGCAAACAATGGGATACTGAGTTGATAAGCATTGTTTTTTATTTTTTCATTGCTATTGTTAGAGCACCAGAGTTTGAGGCTATATTTAAGAAAAACATTTTTTGGAAAAGCTCCGGTCCTCAAAGGCCACCAACTGGTCAGATTTATAGGATATCCCTGCTTCAGCACAAGTGGCTCAGTCATTGACTGAGCCACCTCTGCTGAAGCAGGGATATCCTGAAAACCTGACCTGTTTGTGGCCCTTGAGGACTGGAGTTGGCCGCCCCTGGGCTAGTGAGACATTATCTTGTAATATGTTGCTGGCAGTAAATGGTTAAAGCCTTCAGCTGTGCTGAATTCGATGGTTAAAAGCTATGCACATTTGTTAGACGCCCCATAGCCTCCAAAGCCGTCCTTTTACCGATCCGGGAGCCCGTCCAGCTTATTAAGTTATGGCAGCTACAGATATACAACATGTTCAGCCAATGACAGCCCGGGATTCCACTGCGCCATGCTCCGTTCTGCGCCCTGTGAGCGCGCAGTGACCATCCTGCTGGATCAGGTGTCCGCATTGTATATTCATGGAGCTCATTCTAATTCCGGCAATAGGATAAGATAAATAAAGCTTGACATGCAGTGACAGCGGACGTTTCATGTGCTCCCAGGGGTACCTAACACAGCAAGGCACCCCACTGTGGGGAAACATTGATACTTTAAGGGTAACCAAATGAGGGTTGTGCTGTCCAGAAAAACGAATGCATAACCGGAGGAAAGTTGAAGATTGTGGCTTCCTGTCAATTAAGAGGAAACTTCAGTATATCTGTATAAACAATGTAGTGCTGTGATCCTAAGTTACAGATTTACGGCTCAAGATTCCATGAATTTATTGGGAAATGTAAACATTTGTATAAAAATATTTCATAGTAATAAGCATTTATTTTAAATAGGCAGTATGGGCAACATTTAATAAGTGGTGTTAAGCCGTACGGCACCTTACAGTTCATTCATTCACATGAGCCATGCGCTATATAGAGCTTAGCACTGCTTGGTAAATATGGGCCATTGTAACCATCATGCAGATCGATCCATTTGCTAAAACTCCATTGCTGCTCCTGGGGCTTGATGCTGAAAAAGCTTTCAACAGGTTGAACTGGGATTTCATGTTTAATACTCTTAAAACATGGTTTGAAAATTGAAAATACTTGTGCATAGCACTTTCCCCCACCCCCTGGGTGTGTGTGTGTGTGTGTGTGTGTGTGTACAGTCAGAAAATGAACCACAGAGAAAAGAAAGAATTGCCGGCGCCAAATCAGTCCTTTAAATAATAATAACTCCGAATAAAAACCAAACCGTCTCTTGAAAAGTCCCAAAAGTGTCCTTGAACAGATAGGCAGTGAAGGGGTCAACGAACGGCTCACACCAAATGGTAGTGCAATATATAAAAAAGAGAAGAAAACAAACAGATAATGGTGAAAACAAACAGATAATGGTGCAGTACGCCAAAAAAGTTGACATTAAAACATTAGAAACTCACACATGACACACATAACACACAATGACAGACAGACACTAGCAAGGCTATAATCCTAACAAAAAGCGAGTTATTAACATAGAAATACTGGGTCCGGAGGATACAGCACTTAAGTCCAGAGGGGTAAAATTGAAACCCTACTTACAGGACAGTAGATGGTAAAAGCAGTGAAGCTGAAGATCGCTCAGGTGCTCCTCTCTGATGATAACTGGAGCTCCTTAAGGGATTGCCTCGTGTGGGGGATGGATGTTGAGTCGCACGAAAACCGGAACTTTTCATGCACACGTTTCATGCACACCCCCTGAGGAAGTGCACGCATGTGCATGAAACGTCGTTGGGAGATTATTCTGTTTTTAGAGCTGTCTCTTTGGTTGTGGAGGATATTGGCAGCAGTTGTGTAGGCTGTGGGGGGAAAGGAGAGGAAGAGGAGCAGCGATTTCGGTAACACCGCGGCGTGTGACGTCACATCCACCAGGAAGTTCCGGTTTTCGTGCGACTCAACATCCATCCCCCACACGAGGCAATCCCTAAAGGAGCTCCAGTTATCATCAGAGAGGAGCACCTGAGCGATCTTCAGCTTCACTGCTTTTACCATCCACTGTCCTGTAAGTAGGGTTTCAATTTTACCCCTCTGGACTTAAGTGCTGTATCCTCCGGACCCAGTATTTCTATGTTAATAAATAGCTTTTTGTTAGGATTATAGCCTTGCTAGTGTCTGTCTGTCATTGTGTGTTATGTGTGTCATGTGTGAGTTTCTAATGTTTTAATGTCAACTTTTTTGGCGTACTGCACCATTATCTGTTTGTTTTCACCATTATCTGTTTGTTTTCTTCTCTTTTTTACATATTGCACTACCATTTGGTGTGAGCCGTTCGTTGACCCCTTCACTGCCTATCTGTTCAAGGACACTTTTGGGACTTTTCAAGAGACGGTTTGGTTTTTATTCGGAGTTATTATTATTTAAAGGACTGTTTTGGGCCGGCAATTCTTTCTTTTCTCTGAGGTTTACTGACCATATGTGACTAATAATAATAATAAAGAATCACTCAGGCCTCGCAGGGCCATACACCTTCACCGTGCCCCCAACCCCTGTGGGGTTTACCCCAAAGTGCTGAGGTGCCCCATGGCACAGGAACTAACCCACCCAAATGTGTGAGACAGCGCTGCGCACTAGAACAGAAGTGTATCGTTGGTGCACATGATGAGGTGAGGTACCTGCCGGGCGTGCCAACGCAGCAAGATGGGATCCACAGATCCAATGACGTTACCCGTGAAGCCTCTACCTCTATGTTGGGGGGTGTCCCACATGGACGGTGCCACCATACAGAGTGTCTCTGTATTGTAGATGGTGATCTGACCACCGGATGCCAGGATGCAGCCGCGTCCTGGCTATGTCCCTCACACTTATGCTACAGGAGCAGTGTCCCTATCTCATGGGCCTGTCCCTGCAGCAACCACAAACTGAGGGGAGTCGGGGCCTAGCTAGGGCCCAACAGGGGTCTCTGGCCTAGTGCAGGTGTCAGAGACACCTGCACATACAACCTACCCTGACCTTGTCCCAGCTCCGACTGGCATGCTCCTCTGCACGCAAAATGTATCAATCGCCTGCTGCCGAGATTCTCCTAACCCTATTGGCTGCCTAACATCACCTGGCTCACTGCCCCTATGCCTGATGGGGCTTGTAGTTCCCCGTTGAGCCATCTACTGCAATGGCCTCTGTTAGGAACAGTAGGCCAGAAGCTGCTTTGTGTAAAATCATCCACTTTGTCTGTAACTGGCCTGCTAAAATCATGTAGTCGGCCTTTTGCTGAAATATTATTTCCCATATATTCAGTTTCTGCCAAGATGCATTTTTCTCTTTACTCAGCTTTTTGCTGAGATACATTTTGCTATTCTGTCAGCTTTCTGCTGTTTTAAACAAGTAAGCCATAGACTAGTTGTCTGGGAAAGGCAAAATTTACCTTATATAGTTGCTAATTCAAGGTTGTTTTGTAACATGGACAATGAAAGTGCTATGTATGTCAGACAGTGCCTGTCTTGAGAGAATTACGCCCCGAGATCACTCCACTATGTATGTCACGCCCAAGTCACTCCCATGTCACGCCCAAGTTACGCCTATGTTACGCCTCTAATCAATATCTTTTTCCCGTATAAAAGTCATTACCCTATGAGTAATAAACTGAGACAAAGGATTTTAAACCTGGCTTTTGTTTCGTTTCATTTCTTTGGTTTCCCGGGCTCGTACGTCTTATCTGATCAGAGCGGGCAGTGTCAGGACGTGCTTAAATCCTCCCGGGAAAGTCTGCAAGGTGCAGTGCTGTGTGTGTATCCAGTCACAGGCCTCCAGCCCTTCTCCAATTGACAGGGCAGTTTCTCTTACATGGTGTAAAAAGTGGGATTCGAACCCACGCCTCCAGCCTCCATGTCCTGCACATGCCTTTCCCTAATGTCCACCGCAACTTGGGCCATACTGCGCATGCGCAATCACACCACATCTAAAGATGGTTGCGCTTTGCAACAACCGCCGCTCCCCCACACACGTCCAGCACCCGCCTGATGCACCGGACCCTTCCCCTCACTCTCCCCAGCCTCCGCTGCTAGACCTGGAGGTAAGGGGTTAAACAGAGACCAAGGGGAAACCTGGCAACACTTGTATCTGAATTCAACAGCGACTATTGCAGTTAATGGGCAACTCAGGAGTTTTGTATAACTAATGGGACTAGACAGCGGTGTCCTCTCTCACCTTTATTGCCTTGTCCATAGAACCACTTAGCCAACTTATCAGAAACAGCCAAAGTACCTGTATATCGGGGGTTCAAAGTGGCTTTGGAGGAATGTAAGATTCCCCTATTTGCAGATGAGATCTTAATCATCACAAAACCCCTGACATCTCTTCCCTATCTCTTTCAGATAATTTCCCAATTTGGCAATTACTCTGGTTTTAAAATGAATAACTCAAAGTTTGAGGCCTTTAGCATCAATCTTCCTCCTCATACTATGAAACGATTGCAAGTTAACTTTGATTTCAAATGAAACTCAAGACCTGTAAGATATCTGGGTATTCAGTTCCTGAAAGATTAAAGCTGCAGTTCAGTCAATATCCTGCATGTGTGTTTTTTTTAATAAATCAGTTCTGTAGTAAGAAAAAATACTTTTAGCATTTTCTGTTTTTAAAATAACAACTTTGAAAGACCGATTTTCTTGTATTCTATTTTAACAACCATTTGCTAAGGCACTGCCCCTTCATGTCCTGTCACAAGCCCTGGCACAAGCCCTGGCACACCCCTTTGTCAGCCCTGCCCTACCTCTAGCACATGTCAGTGCAGGAGTGCTCATGAATATTCATGAGCTTCCACTGAGTGACAGAAGCAGAAGAAAAACATATCCCTTCACTAATGATGTCACCAAATTTTGCCGATCAATACATGGAGAACAAATTGATCTGCAGCTATACAGTTCTTTAGGTAAGTAGAGATTGCCCACATGAAACTATTGAAGTAAAAAATTAATTAAAAAAAAAAAAAAAAGACTGAACTGCAGCTTTAATTTGCTTTATGCAGTTAACTATACTCTTTTATTTAAAATAAATTAGAAAAGGAAATGACAGAGAGGTCTTTTTACCCAATCTCCCGGATAGGCCGTATTTGGGCTATAAAAATGAATAACCTATATTTTTCTAATACTCTCCTTAAACTTGTGCCATAAAAAAAAAGGGAAAGATAATTCAATTTGTGTGGAATAATAAAAGGCCTTGGATCCGAAGGGACATACTGTATAGATAGCGTGGAAAACAAGAAGAACAGGGGGAGCACAGGTTGAGGAATAATACAAATGCTTATAACACTTTGATGGAATTCAGGGACATGTGATCCTAGACTATTGTATGTGATGAAGTGTAAAATAACACAAACACTCACACGGCCTTGTGTAAATGCTTTCACATCAAGGTTTCTTTACTTTACTTCTTTATCTTCTATGCTCTCTCGGTGCGGTCATTTCTTCTCCTCTGGTCCAAAGGAAGGCGTCTCCGATCTTTCTGTGGGACTGGCTTGCAGTGTTGTCCTCGGTGCATAAATGGAGTACAAAACAGATTTGTGAGGGACAATGCAAATACGGTATAATAATCACTGAAACCGACGGTTTAATAAATCAGATGCAGAGAAATACTGCATACACTCACACGGGCAAGTGTGAGTGTCCTCTGGACACGGGCAAGTGTGAGTGTCCTCTGGACACACGGGCAAGTGTGAGTGTCCTCTGGAGGGAAGTGTCTTTAATTGCACTTCTTTGGAGAGCTATCATAAGAGGCTCCTGTTTTTTCACACTATATAATGGGAAAAAGGAGGTGAGTGGGGGTATAACCAAACAAATTAAAAAATGACTCACACGGCCATGTGTGAGTATACACTAGGATTGGTTTCTCTTCCTCCCTCTTTAGATATCCAATAAGCTTCAGCTAAGTGGGAATCACTTAGAGTGTCTTGTTAACACAGTGAATCCAAGATGGGGTAATCGTGATCTTTAATGAACTAAAAAACAAAGCAATACACAAAACCACAGTACAAAAGGTTAAAAAAGCGCTCAGTCAAAACGACATAAGAGCTGGGTGAATATAAACAACAGCCAGTCTTTCAGGAAAGTTCTTGCAGGATGTTTAAGTGCGCAGCTAACTCTCCGCGTCCGGGTGTTGTGTTGCGCTCCTATCTCCTGCTCCTGACGGTGGCCGAAATGGTTCAAAATACTCGGGGATTGTAGCAACGCGTTTCGCCCTTTTTGGGCTTCCTCAGGCTCTGTAGAAAGGTATGGCATGGCTCATAGCTATATATAGGCAAGCGCCAGCCAATCCAATCCTTTCCCAGAGTGACTCCCTTCCTGCTTCGTCGCAAGTCCAATTAAGCTTCTTGGTATTTGTAGAATTTAAAATGATGAGCGCACAATGATGATGCGTGTGTGGGTATCAACAAATTAGTTGTTGCATTGTCAGTTTCTAAGTTTACTGTACTCTGCTATAAAAATCCCAATGGGATACAGAAATTTACAAAAAAGATGTTTCATAGGCATTAGTCTACTGGTAACAAATGCATGTTATAGTTGCAGTTATAGAACATATATAGCTAACTATCGCAATTTTAATACACACAAATTAAAATCGTAAGGGCATGAAAGTCAGGTTATCACAGTTCCTAATCGAACTACTTATCTATATTTTATATTTTAAAAATACTAAAAACATTGAGTTGATAAACAATTGAACTTTGTGTAAATGCATACATGTGTATGGTTAAGAACCCACATAGTTAGTTATGATAATTGGGGTCATCTGAAAAAGATCATGACAAAAAGAATAAAATCAGTATATTTCCAAGCGAAAAATTGTTAATAATATTGCTAATAATAATGCCAAATAAAAATTCAATTCCAATCCAATATGATAACACTAATGCAACTTAAAGGCTTTAAATCAGAGGACACTAAAAATTTGTTTTAGGTTGTTACCCTGAATATTTGATTTAAAGCCTTTAAGTTGCATTAGTGTTATCATATTGGATTGGAATTGAATTTTTATTTGGCCACCGTCAGGAGCAGGAGATAGGAGCGCAACACAACACCCGGACGCGGAGAGTTAGCTGCGCACTTAAACATCCTGCAAGAAACTTCCTGAAAGACTGGCTGTTGTTTATATTCACCCAGTCTTATGTCGTTTTGACTGAGCGCTTTTTTACCTTTTGTACTGTGGTTTTGTGTATTGCTTTTTTTAGTTCATTAAGATACGATTACCCCATCTTGGACACTGTGTTAACAAGACACTCTAAGTGATTCCCACTAGTGAAGCTTATTGGATATCTAAAGAGGGGGAGGAAGAGAAACCAATCCTAGTGTATACTCACACATGGCCGTGTGAGTCATTTTTTAATTTGTTTGGTTATACCCCCACTCACCTCCTTTTCCCATTATATAGTGTGAAAAAACAGGAGCCTCTTATGATAGCTCTCCAAAGAAGTGCAATTAAAGACACTTCCCTCCAGAGGACACTCACACTTGCCCGTGTGTCCAGAGGACACTCACACTTGCCCGTGTGTCCAGAGGACACTCACACTTGCCCGTGTGTCCAGAGGACACTCACACTTGCCCGTGTGTCCAGAGGACACTCACACTTGCCCGTGTGAGTGTATGCAGTATTTCTCTGCACCTGATTTATTAAACCGTCGGTTTCAGTGATTATTATACCGTATTTGCATTGTCCCTCACAAATCTGTTTTGTACTCCATTTATGCACCGAGGACAACACTGCAAGCCAGTCCCACAGAAAGATCGGAGAAGCCTTTCTTTGGACCAGAGGAGAAGAAATGACCGCACCGAGAGAGCATAGAAGATAAAGAAGTAAAGTAAAGAAACCTTGATGTGAAAGCATTTACACACGGCCGTGTGAGTGTTTGTGTTATTTTACACTTCATCACATACAATAGTCTAGGATCACATGTCCCTGAATTCCATCAAAGTGTTATAAGCATTTATATTATCCCTCTACCTGTGCTCCCCGTTCTTCTTGTTTTTCTGTACTATCAAGGATCCTGGATAGGTGCTTTTGGGGTCTTGAGCCGCAGGAAGAGAGTTGGAAGTAGATGGGAACCTTATATACCCTATGAGGTTGTTTTGTTCTAAAAATAACTTTTTATTTCCCCACACATTCAATTCCGTGGTAGCGGAGGCATTTCGCGGGGCATTTCCTATCACCGTTGTATAGATAGGGTGACCATATTTTTCCTGGGACATCGGCGCATGGGCAGTTAGCGTGGGCTGTTCGTACTTGTCAGGCGCCGCCTGCGCATGTGCGACCGGCAGGTTTCTGGTGATTGTGCATACGTGAGCGGCGATTTAAAAAAAAAAAAAACAACACGGGACATTTACTACAATTTCGGGACACCGGGACATCTGGTCACCCTACGTATAGACCTAAAGAAGCAAGTGGTTTGGGTCTGCCGTCAATTCTTAATTATTATAAAGTAGCTCAACTAGGCCAAGTGATTCAACGGCATATTCCACAAAACACTAGAAGATGGGTTGTTAGCCTCTAATTGAATGGCCCCTGCGGATTTGGCTGGTGATATATGGCCAGATAAGAAAGACAGACCCCAAATAGTCACAGAAAACCCAGTGTTAAGGCATTTATGTAATGTCTGGGATTCATCCACGTTGAAGCTTTAAACTCAACTAAACCATCTCTTATCCCTCCCCCCCCCCCCCCCCCCCCCCCCCCCCCCGTTGGTTGTCACGCAACTTACTTAAATAACTGGAGGAAGGATTGATAACCACGGTCAAAGATTTATTTACAAAGTCTACGGTTAAGTCATTTCAAATTTTACAAGAGCAAGTTTTCATGACCAAAATCAGACTTTTAGCGATACTTACAGATAAGGCACTTTAGTGATAATAAATTTGACCAAAATAACATAACAGTCATTACATAGTTTGTAAGGTTATGTATACAATCAGAAAACCAAACTAAATTGGCATCCTCTTTGAATTACACAAAATACAATAGATGGGCACACATATAAACCCCGAGGCTTGCTTTATGCAGTTGGCTTGTTTAATGCTGTTACCTCTTACAGCATACAAGAAAATCTAAAATAATTTTTTAGCAAAACATGTTCAGTTTCTTCAGATACATTGTTTGTAGTAAAAACGTTTCAGGATCTCGTTGACCCTTTCCTCATGGTATAACTCAAGCAGACTGCCA
The DNA here is from genome assembly GCA_036426205.1 of Ascaphus truei. Taxonomy (NCBI): domain Eukaryota; kingdom Metazoa; phylum Chordata; class Amphibia; order Anura; family Ascaphidae; genus Ascaphus; species Ascaphus truei. Next base: position 10,791,720 of record CM071587.1, read on the forward strand.
CCTAGTAACCCATGCCACGTGTGTGCTGCTTGCACTAACCAGCAGGCACCATTGCTATGCCGATGCATCACTTCCGGTGACAGCAGAGAGACCTTCCGGAAGCTGCACCGCATAACGTGGAACTCAAGAGTGCCAGCCCAGATCCCAAGATCTGGCGCCAAGCTCCATTATAGCCAACCGGCACCCGGCAGTGTCCCACTTACTGCAGTTACACCGAAACATTTAAACAACTTTAAAACATAGTACTCTGCTTCTTAAGGGCATTAGAAAGAGTATTTCCATATTACAAATAATCAGATTTATATTCTTATTATATTCTGGCAACACTATTCGGTTATCCAATGTTCTAGAGTACATTTTGTACCTGTGGAGATTTAGGTATACTCTACGAAGGTCATGGTGTCAGATATATTCATCCTTTAATAAATGGGTTCAAAATAACACCCTTCATCTATTAAGGATATTTACCTGTAAAAGATGAATACATGTTAGCTTGGGAGAAAGAACTTGACTGGGAGGAGTGGCGGGACATCTGGGACGCTGTGGTCAAAAGCTTGACCTGCATATTATTTAAAGAGAATTCATACACATTTTTATACAGATGTAAAGAACCCCAACTAAACAACATGCTATGAATCCAAACATATCTTCTCTATGTTAGAGAGAATGTGATCAAAGAGGATCCATGTCCCATATCTAGCTTGATTGCCCCCAAATTCAACCCTTGTGGAATAAGGTCCTGGATTTTATCCATGATAGAGAAGCTGTGCCAAGGTTCCTTCTCTTCAAGCTGCAGACCAAGCAATATGGTACATGTGTGTTTCTCAGATAGGTCGGTAGCAGATCTCTCATGTAATGCTCATGAAGAGCCCATCGAGCTACCAGGACAACACCCTAGAAAGGTTTCAAAGAGTTTGGGAGCCATTTTTTCACGAACAACTTGGATATATCAAATTATATAAAAAATCTCAATCTGCAACATTATAAAATTCCCTTATAGGATTGCTGGACCTTTCGGAGATTATAAAGAATTGCTTATATTACAGAGTCAATTGTTTGTGTATGATCATCCCCCCCGACGCCCCCCCCCCCCCCCTCTCCCCAAAAATAAATAAATCGGGACTTGCTTACACCAGCAGCCCTATCGTCGCGTGACGCTGTGACGTGGCAGGAGGCGGCCCGCTCTGGAGAAGGTAATACAGTAGCGCACACACAACCACACTCCTCAGCCACCTCTTTGCCGGTACTGGGGGCCCCGCGCTTCCTCCTCCAGCTCCCCCCTCTGGTGGGGCGAAAGTTGGATCCTGACGCAGAGAGGAGGGAGCGCGGGGCCCAATGTGGCCGCCATGCTTACCTTGCCCTAACGCCGGCCCTGCCAACAACCACGTGACAGGGGTTAGTGATTAGTAGTTAAACACCGTATTTTGGGGTCTGGATGGGAATAAGACATACTTAGCATCACATTACTAGACGATAACACAACATGACGTTACAATAACCCGACGTTGATTAAATTAACGACAACTGTGGTTTTTGCATGATGTGCATGAACTTGCTGTTTAAGCCAACGCGACATTATGAGTCCTGACTTAACGGAGCTGCGTGGATTTGGTCTTTTGTGTCTATATAAGTAGTGGTACTGTGGGCTTAAAAAAAACAGTTGTGATACTCTGCACCACCTAGTAGACAGGCGTTCAACTCCAGTCCTCAAGGGCCCCCAACAGATCAGGTTTTAAGGCTATCCCTGCTTCAGCACAGGTGGCTCAATCAGTGGCTCAGTCATTATGACGGACCCATTGATTGAGCCACTTGTGCTGAAGCAGGGATATCCCCAATATCTGGTCTGTTGGTGGCCCTTTAGGACAGGAGTTGGCCACCCCTGATTTATACCTTCAGAAGAGGTGATGTTGTGGACCCAAAGCAGAAATGGTAAGGGTTACAATCTCATCCACCAACAGGTCAGGTTTTATGGATATCCCTGCTTCAGCACTGGTAGTTCTGATTGAGCCACCTGTGCTGAAGCAGGGATATCTTTCAAACCTGGCCTGTTGGAGGCCCTTGAGGACTGTAGTTGGCCACTCTTGCCTTAGTTACCATCATATTTCAACCACTGGGTTGATGAATGTAAAAAAAAAAAAGTCAGATTTGATTTATTTAATCAAACTGATGCTATTTCTTGACACCAGTATTGCCACAACTTTGCAGGCCGGAGATTGATAAATAATGACGGTTACCCATGGAACGACTCTGGTATGAAATGGGATACCCGCCAATCCGCCGAACACACAGTATCCTTTCCTGCTGCTAGGAAGGCAGGAGAGGGTCTCTGCAGACGCTCGTTCCCCTCGCTGGCCCTTGCGCAGGAAGTTAGATGGAATAGTGTGATAGCAAACGCCATGGACACATATTTCTATGGTGAGCTAATCCCAGACGAAACCTTAAATCTGCCACAAGCATTTCTCCCGGGATTTTCTCATTTGTCATGTTATGTGCTAAGCGTGTTGTTGTTCTAACATGAACATGCCAAGGGCCCGTGAGGAGAATCAGCTAATTGTGATCTTTCAATGAGGTGTCAAAGAGGCTGGCCCATTTATTAGAATAACAATCTGTTTCTTTAAAAAGGAGCAATCCAAGCAATATCCTTCTTTTTAATAAATCAGTTCTGTAGTATTAGATAATACTTACTACCTTTTTTTAGTTTTATTTTAAAATTCAACTTTTGATGCCATTTTTTATGAGTTTTAATATACTGAGCATCCTCTGATTCCTATAGCGGGCTTTAGCCACCTCCCCAGCAGTGCAAGATCTTTGCACCATTTTCCTGTTTGTGATAATTTGTTGCCAATGTTCCCAGAAGTTTGAGCTGCAAACTGTAACAATATATAATGTTACCGTGGCAATATAAGAATACATTGTAGCTGCTGAGTTACACGGACCCGAAAGATAGATTGAAACTGAAAGGCAGCCATTTGGTGAACCCTGGGAAGCAGGATTTTGCTGATCGAACACGGAGGACGAATCGATCAGCAGTTTAGGTCATTTGTTTTAAATAAAAATAATCAAAGACTGCATATATTTAAAAAAAAAGTATATATTTTTTAAGATGCTTGGAGTGCCTCTTTAATAACGTGTTTCCCAGGCTGGTGAGGTTTTATTGCGAGCTGAAAGAAACGACTTACAATGTTCACATAGTATGAAAAGACCTGTAGTTCCGGAACTCGTACAGTACGTAACAGTAACTATCGGATATCCACCCGTGTTACCCGCTTTCTGTACAGAGATCAGCGCACTGTGAATATTCTCCAGCTCCAGTACACCAGCAGCAATCCCCGCAGATCTCCTGTAATGAGAACATCGTGCCCCCTTGCACACGTCCTGCTCTTGTTAAGGGGAAAGAGTTGTATTTTTTTGGGGGTGTTAAAAATAACGATTTTCTTATTCTCTCGCTTCTGCGGTTACCACGGTAACATGTAGACCACACTGGGCGGTGGGCTCCTTTTTTACCTCCCAGACACTTAATATTTCAAACTCCTATATCTTCTGAACGGAGCACTCGATTTTGAATGTAAAAATAGCGTTGGAAAGAGCAAGATGAGATCTTTTAACTTAATGGTGATCAGCGAAGATTGCTGCGCAAAGCAATGGATTGCTGGCTCTCTGGATGTGAAAGTGTTTGAGTACTGTAGTTAAAGAACAAGGGACGCGTTTCGCTACATTCCGGCCTGACCTCTGTTTTATTTCGCCGCTGTATAATAATCCTGTTTCCGGCGCAGGGGGCCCGGACCATGTTAGGTTGCCGCAGGCCAATATGGTGACAAGGGAGATTACTATGCGTGATGTGTTCTGTGACATGCAGGGTTAATCTTACTCGCAAACATGGCCTCCATCATGTCTCCCATCCCTTGGATAAAGCATTGCGAAGTAAAAGCAAAAGTGAGAAAGCACAGGCGGCTTCGGAGGCGGCTTCTGCGGCGGCTTCTGCGGCGGCTTCTGCGGCGGCCTGGCTTTACTTCTCTGTGTGAAATCTCCCAGCTGGGGGGACACTAGAGACTGCTTGCTGTAACCCGTTCACTGCCGGCAGGCTGCCCCCTCCCTCTGGCAGTGAAAGCGTTAACAGCTTCGGGGCCAGAAAGTATTGCAGTGCTGCAGGGATGGCCAAATCCAGTCCTTGAGGGCCACCAACAGGTCAGATTTTCAGGATATCCCTGCTTCAGCACAGGTGGCTCAGTCGAGGACTGGAGTTGGCCACGCCTGCACACCAGTATATCGGCAAAGTGCAGCAGATCTTCAATGTAATGAGAGCCTTTTATTACCTCTATTGCTTTCATGTTTGCTGTGACATTTAGTATCTGTAGCTATGTAACTTAGTAACTATGAGAGGAAGGGACCCGGGAAATCCAAGAAACCCAAAATTACTGACATTTATAACTGGATCATTTCCTTTTTTGATTCTTAATGTGAAATCCCCTGCTAAAATAACAACTCCACCCATAATAGTTTCATTTCCCCCGAGGTCTTGAAAGGGGGGGGGGGGGGGGTTGGTGTGTGTGTGTGTCTGTGTGTGTCTGTGTGTGTCTGTGTCATTGCACTCTCCTCCCAAACACTGATTTCACGCTCAGGAAGAAATTCGGCTGATCCGGTATTTTTGCTAATGTTGCAAATTGGATTTTCAGACTTACATAGTAGATGAGGTTCAAAAAAGACATGCGTCCATCAAGTTAAACCTATGCTAAATTTAGACGACAGATACTTTGTCCTATATCTATACTTACTTACTGATCCAGAGGAAGGCAAACAAAAAACCCCAGTGTCATATCATCCAATGATATCTCATAAGGGGAAAATAAATTCCTTCCTGATTCCAAGAATTGGCAATCGGATTATTCCCTGGATCAATATCCTTCCCATGTATACTTATTTGGTATATCCCTGTATAACTTTCCTTTCTAAAAAAAAATGTTCAACCTTTTTTTTTTTAAACAAATCTATTGTATCTGCCATCACAGTCTCCATGGGAAAGGAATTCCACATTGTAACTGCCCTTACTGTAAAGAAACCTTTCCTTTGTTGCTGGTGAAATCTCCTTTCCTCCAACCTTAAGGGATGGCCCGAGTCCTTTGTACTGCCCGTGGGATGAATAGTTCTTTTGAAAGCTCCTTGTACTGTCCCCCGAATATATTTGTATATAGTTATCTTATCCCCTCTTAGGCTGCACTTACAGTGCCGGCGACGGCAATAGCGATGTCGCGGCAAAAAAAATGCATTGCCGTCGTCACGTGCGCTTTTAGTAAGCACGACGGATTGGTCGCGATTGCTGGAAGTCATCTCTATTTGATTTTCCAGTGACCGTTCCGTCGCCGGCACTATAAGCGTAGCCTTAGACACCTCTTTTCTAATGCAAATAAATCGAATTTAGCTAGCCTCTCCTCATAAGTTAGAATGTCCATCCCCTTTATTAATTTGGTGGCTCTTCTCTGCACTCTCTCTAGTTCCATAATGTCTTTTCTTAGGATTGGTGCCCAAAATTGTACTCCATATTCAAGGTGTGGTCTTACTAATGCTTTGTAAAGGGGCATAATTATGTTTACTTCCCTTCCATCCATTGCCCGTTTAATCAGTGGAGGGATTCTGCCGGGCGAACCGGTTCCTAAAATGTTCTCAGTTCGCTGAACTGGAGTGACCAACTCTACCTTCCCCCTTCAAGAACTCCGCCCTGTGACCTGCTGCTGTTCGAGGACCCCATGGGTCTGTCCATAATGAGACCCCCTTTGACACTACGGAAGACCCATTGGAGGGACCTTCTCAAAGGGACCACTCCACAGAAGGGGCATCTCCCGGAGGAGCTACGGGTAAAGGGCCCTGTAGGCCAACGCCTACTGAGGTGGCACCAACAGGCCAGCCTTTGGATCCACAGAGCCCGAGCTTTGTTCCTAACAGAGACTATTCAGAGACATTTCTCCCCTCAAGGGAAGAGGCTGAGCCTCAGGACTGTGCTTATTACTCCCCCGAGGGAGTTGCTGAAGAACAGCTCAGACGGAGCCAAAAAAACAGGTACCCTCCAACGCGGGTGGCCTATGATCAGATGGGGGCACCCCATTATGAGACTCAGCAGTGCTCTCGGAGCAAGATCCAATCTGTGATTGTGATGCTCACAGAGTTGTGTAACATTGTATAGAGTCATGCATGTGCTAAGTTATGTCTCCAATGCATTTTTAATTATTTAAATGCTGTATATAGTTATGATATTGGGGTCCCAAGCGAGGGCGTTGGGGATTTAACCGGAGGGAGGATGTAGCCAGGTCCCCTGCGGTATTACCTTCTCTCCTGTATATGCGAGCGAGTAGCCCTAAGGGTTGCGGCCGGTATCGCGTTGTGGTGGTTCCGCCGGTTCGCGGAGCAGGGCGCCGCCATTGTTAGGGGCGTTGCGCATGCGCGAGAAGCAGAAGCACTCCAGGACTACAGGGAGCTCGCGTCTGCGCAGTTAAGGTCCAGAAAGCCCGCGAAGGACTAGCCAATAGGGAAGGAGGATCTCTGTTGGCAAGCGGAGATATATTCCGCGCGCAGGAACTACGTAGTCGGGGATTGGAGCGGCAAGGGGTAAGAGGTAGGGTGCTGGAGTCCGTGACTCCGAGCACTAGGCCAGTACTCCCCTAGGCCCCAGCCAGCCCTGAGCCATGCTAGCGGAGTGTGATAGGGACCGGCCCGAAGTTAGGGATCTGCCCCTTATCTATAAGCCAGTCAGGAATCCACCGAGAGGTTTGGGCCTATGCTGGGCCCTACAAGGATCCATAGACTATAAGGGCGGAGTGACTACAGCCGGTGGACATCAACCGAGTAGCCATTAAGTACAGACGACGGAAGAAGCGGTGATATTATCCACGCTGGAATTCACCTCACCAGTGGAGGACATCCAGCGATCCCCCTTGCGGTATAGCAGCACCCGTGGCCGGAGCCCGGGCAGGTAACACCACAGCACACGTGCACCAACCAGGCCTATCATTGACATAGTGGCTGCGCAGTCACACACGAATACACATAAGCTGGTCTACGTATTGGGAGCGCAAGACGTTGGGTGGGACTCATTGGACTTGAGGGTGGGATTATTGTGTGGAGACGGTAGCGTCCGCCGAGACGCGTAAAGTGTGGACACCCGCTGTGGTGTCCGTTATATCTAACCTGGAGCAGATGTTGAGTTGGGTTACCTTTAGAGAGGGACCCCTGTTATTACCTGTTGACTTCTATGCTTAGTGATCAGTAAAGAAGTATTCGTTCTTATATGTTATTGTATGTGTTTATTGATTGTCCTGCGAGGAACCACTCCCCCCTCTGGTGGGAGCCATCGCGGGTGGAGGCGCTGCATCATTGTAAGTAATGTCCATAGTATAATTGCCCCAGGTTCCCCGTGGCGGAGACTCAGCCCTCCTGCGAGCTAACAGGTTATGCACCACACTGAGTAACTATATATGTTTCCTGCACCCACACAGTATAATCTGAGATTGGGGGGGGGGGGGAAACCCGTTACACTAATAACACCTAAAAGGAACACAATAACTAGCTGTCACGATTGGTGGTCAGTGCGACACCATGATTATTGTATTGTATGTCTTTATTTATATAGCGCCATTAATGTACTTAGCGCTTCACAGCAGTAACACACGTGGTAATAACATGTGCAATTACATTTTTAATAATTGTATACCACCCCTCACATTCATGTACACGCACGCTCTGCCACATAGTCTTGTGGCCCACTCACTTCAATGTGTTTTAAGGTGGGTCCTTTTGTTTCCATACTGAGGGGGGACGAGGGGGGGGGGGGCATTGACACCAATTGTTTCTGAAAAATGCCAAGTCACAGATTAAAACCTTTTGTGTTATTAATAATAATTTGGGCATTTATCAGAGCTGTGGTAGCTGTAATAATCTTGACAAAGTGCAGGCTGTGATACGGGTCTGTACATACGTGTGTGTATACGTGTACACGTGTGTCTACATGTCTGTACATGCGTGCGCATGTTCCTTAAATCAGCAGTTCGCAGTTCTAGAGATTGAATTTATTTTATTCCCCACTTTTTTTTTTAATCTTGACCCCTGGATCCTGATGAATAAGATGGTGGGCGAGTGGTCAAGAGGTTAGAACTCGCTCCTGCAGGCGTCTAGAAAGCTGTGACATCATTGTATCATTGATGACATCATCATCATTGGCGCTGTGACTTTGTATCTGTGACCCTGCAGCCATACAGTATATCAAATCCAGCACCAGGGGCCTTGTTCTGTTATAAGCTTGTATAAACTCGTCTATCATCCATGCAAAGTAATTACATTGGTCCATTAAAAGGTATCACTATCTGCAACTCATGATGCCAATGTTACAAAATGAGTATGAGTCATTACAGGAATATGTCTTTGTGCTGCACCTGCGAGTGTTACAAGCAGCGCCGCCAACAAAAATCATGGGGTCAAGGACAAATAAAAGGGGCAGGCCATCCCCCATTAATCCCCCCCCCCCCTCAGCACACTGGGGGTGTCCCCCAGAGGGAGACGTAGAAGGAGATAGGGGTCAATATGGACTGAGTAGGGTAGGGAGGAGGAAGTAGGGTGCTGAGAGTAATAGGTAGGGCCAAAACAGAAGGGGAGGTATCTACCTGCTGCTTTGGAGGATTGATGGAGCCCACAGAGGTGCCTGTCAGGGGGTGCCCGTGGATATGCTGCCAGAGTGGGCACCCTATGACGGGCAGCTCCGCAGACACCCCTCTGATAGGCACCCCCCCCCCCATGTCGGCAGCCCAGGTTATAAGGGAGCCACATGTTCAGGTATTTACAGGAATTTTAAAGTATAGGGGATTATTCATTAAATTGTGCTAGTGCCAATTGGGACACAGAAACCCCCGGGGACTTCATGGGACGTTGCCATTCAATACTGCCCCAATTGGTACTGTTGCAGTTGAATGAATAGCCCCACTGTCTCCATCTTGTAAATTATACTCTGTTGTCTCCAAGTGAAGCACCCTTGAAAAAATGAGGCACCACAACTTCTTGTAATCTCTCGCCCTCATATTTCTCTTTTCCTCAGTCCCTTTGATAACACCAAGCTCCTGGCGACACCAGGGGTGACCACAAAGTTTCCCACAAGCAACAAGAAAGTATCTTTATATAACTGGACTCCACCAAACACTCCCAGATTCAGAGATAAATTTTACCTTGTAAGTATCAACGTGGAAACATTTAAGGCAACTTTTCCTGGAAATAGACATAATATAAAGAAATCCTGAGCAGATCGAGCTCTTATCGGCAGACCTCGTCCAATAATTACAGCAAGCGACGTCCCATCAGCTCCTGCTGTCTTATCCATTTACTTGTTAGGTTTATTTGGGGTAGAGGAGAGACAATATAAAAAGATACTTAGGTTATTTTAGAAGATTCTCTCTATTAAAAAATAGTTACACTAAACATGAAATGCTACTTTGGACTGAAGAACTGATTTGATATATATATATTAATTTCTGTTTACTTCCAGTCTGTTTTGCAGCAGAATGATGTAGATAGCACATTTTCTTCTCTGGACAAAGATATCCAGACACCATGTATACTGAGGTACTTGGCCAGCAGTGACTTAGCTATGGATAGAGGAAACGTTGAACAAAATGATGAGGTGACCAGCATGGCCAGCCTAAGGAACTGTGATGAAAGAGAAGACAGAGCCCCCCACCACCTCACATCGTCCTCCTGTGGGGTGATTCTGCCCTATTCATCGTCACAAGAAGGTTTAATGCAAACCTCAAATCATGAAACTTTAGATATACTTAAAGAAACTCCCATGCACTATAGTACCCACCAGAGCATTAAGCCTACTAGGCTGGACTTTGACCAAGATAACACCACAAGTTCCATCGGAGACAGTTTGACAGACGTATCTCTCCTAGAAGAGAGGACCAATACTAAAAAAAAGCTCATCAATTGTAATGGAAGTGGTATGCGAGGGTCACTACAGCACCAGCTGGATGAGTTTTTAGACCTGCTGAAGTTGGAAGCTGTAGAGAGAACAAAACTCAAGGCAATGGAGCACCCCATCTTAACCTTCAGAGAAAGATTAAAGGTATGGTGGTTGGACAGTAGAGGTGAGAGAATGGTTAATGACTGCATGGTCATCCCGCCGAGCTATTGTGTAGGTTGGTTAAAGGGGAGAATGCAGAGAGATACCGACTTTCTTTAACATTGCTAATCCAAAAACACTCTTTCTGGAACTAAAATCATTTTGTGCAGTAAAGGTTGAAGGAAAGGTGAAAGAAATGTTACATAGGGATTTAATAAGGCGAATGAACTACTGCATGTCCTAACAAACTGTTGGTTTATTTGATTTTAAATTAAAATATGGAGAAATTACCCAAATATGTCTTTATATGTGATTGTCCATCTATGCTCATCATATAACCCAGGGGTGCTCAACTCCAGCCCTCAAAACCTGACCTGTTGGGGGGGGGGGGGGGGATTCAGGATATCCCAGCTTCAGCACAGGTGGCTGGGATGACGTGTTTGGGGAGCTTGAGGACTGGAGTTGATCACCCCTGATATAACTAACCCTAACTTCCCCGTACACGCTCTGCTGGATCAATTACCAATTGTTCAGGTCAAACATATTTGGCCAATTTCGCAATGTTTTGATCGAAAATGAAATAAGCTAATCGTTTATTAGGACATACTGCAGTTCATTAGCCCTTTTTCACCTTTCCTGCTGCACTATTGTTACAAAAAGCCTGATTATTTTCAGGGGGCGGGAGGGGGGGGGGTAGTAATGTTGAATGTAATTTTAAGTACACATATTTAAGTCTCAAGCTCACCCGAGAAGTTCCTTGTGTTGAAATGTGTTCGATCATATGGGTATGTTAGAATTTCAACAACAAAAAAAACAGTCTTTGTTCCTGGCCAATGTTATTCCATCTTTACCCGTGAGGGTGATATTTTAGGTGGGATTAATCATGGCACTTCAAATAATTGTATTTTGACGTGTTCACAATTACTGTACTTTCCATTTCACCAGCACATTGTTTTTTGCCCCTAATGAGACACATTTTTGAAATGCCGCGTTTCTGCTCACATGCAGGCGAACGCCCCCAGCCAGCAGCATTCCTCCATGGACAGCCTGATGGTGGAAACCGCTTTGGAAAGTTTTGACTTCCTAAACACAGACTTTAATGCTGATGAACTGTCTCTATTTGGCAGCATTCGGACTCACAGCAAGAGGTAAAATACACATTATTTATGTGTAGTATAGCCAAAAATTCCCACTATTTCCTGTGTGATGTTTTGGGAACCGCACAAAACACTGGTACATTGTTTTTATAAGCAAGATGTCCCATCACCCTTAAAGTAACATATCAGATTATTATGCGTCTTAGTTCATTCTGAAGATTCCTTAAATGGTAATTTCATTTGCCCATAATGGGTTGTTGACTTTGTACTATCTTACCTTTTGCTCAATAATTCAGCAGGGTAAAACAGAGCTAAAAGTGGCACATGTGGCCATACAGTATCTATTAATCAGTCCTATCCCCATAAGGCAACATCTGACACTGGAAGTTGAATTAAGTCAGAAGACTGCTTAGTAAATATGGGCCTCAATGGGACCAACTTTACTTGCATAATACCTGCAGATCGCATGTGTGATGTTGAAGAGGCTGGAACAGGCTTGGGAAACCTCATGAGATTTGCATGCTTATTTGTGTCATTTTGTCTTTACTGTTCTTTGGAGAAAAAAACGATATGCTAGGAAGACACATTTGGAAATGGTTATGAATCAAACGACCATTGTTCTTTAAAACTGTTGCTAAATTAACCATAAGCATTTCTAAATGACTAACATCCTTTCATTATTAAGCTTCCTAGCACGGCGTTCCTATAGGCCTATTGGTGCCATTGGAAAATAGATATTTGCATTCTGTTGAACATACATAGGTATGGGCCATATATGTTATGCAATAACTTTTTAAAATAACATTATTTAGACACAAAGTATGAACTTTTGATGTCCAAACCTTATAAGGCCTGAGAAATTCCTCACTCGTAGTAGCAAATGAAGCATTTTGCTTTGATTTCACAATAATTGGAGAATGGGCAGTCTACAGTGACATTAATGGAAAATAAAGCTAAATCCGCTCAGATAAGGTACAATAAGTTTAATTAATGTTATATTGTCAAGTATCTTATTAATTTCTCTATATATATATCACCAACCATGAACTGGGAACATTACCGAAAGGGCATATGCTATAGATACAAGAAAAACGGCGGTGAAGGTAGAGCAATAGCAAAAAGGGCTGGAGGCAAAAATGAAAATAAACTATTTATTGGGCACATACGCCATGTGAACTGACAGACACAATTAAAAAATCTCTGACGCGTTTCCCGCCGTGGAGGCGCTTTATCAGGGGAGATTGCCAGCTAGGAGGCTTGAGGGTCTTCCCGACGGGGTACAGGTGAGGTGGTGACTGCGCTCACTTTGCGCTATTTCTGGCTACACAGGAGGAGCCACTTATTTATTTTTTATTCCCACCGGTATATTTTGCATTGACTGTTTATATTTCACTGGCTTCGCAGTATTGCAGCATCAGTGCGGGGGCTTCTCTCCCATTTCTTTCTTTGCTATAGGTACAAGTTAATATAGGGGTATTGACAGAGTAGGAGACATTGTAGAAACACTGCCAGGTGCATTCGCGATTTTACTGCATTACAAAGCGTTTGAAAGAAGGGCGGGCGGGCGAGTGTGAATTGAGAGGACGGTGTGAGATTTGCTTGGGATACTTTCAGTTGAGCTCACGACCAAGACAGGGCCCTTCATGCAGTAGGATGGGAACCAAGAACCCTGGTCCCGAAATACTTCCTGGTAGAGGTAGCGTATTGCAGTCCCCTCCAGGGAACACTAAATGGTAGTTTAAATCTTCCACCGCATTTCACCTGTTGCAACTTCCTATTGGCCCACACGGGGGGGGGGGTCCCCCGAGGTAAAAATGGTTTCCATTCTAGTAAAGAAAGAGAGGGGTCTGATGGGGAGGAGGGGAACTGCTACATTTAACTATTCCCATCATATAGTGTATGCATGTGGCATTTACTATTGAAGTCCTAGCTTTACCACTTATTTCAGTAATGGCGCTGTCTGTGATGGCGCTCTGCAGTCTGTTGGGAGCAATATAAACTCAACACTGAGTGAATCAACCACTGGAAATGAGGAGTTAGACATACTTCTGTCAATCCATTTGCAAGTGTGTAAAGCTCTTCTACAGGTAAGAAGTTACATTATAACCATGGTTCTAATTGCATGAAATGGGGTCCGTCTCCCAGCTGCATAAATCGTGCAAAACAGGGTTTGGCGTTCATAAATATACATTTTTTTTCTTGCTCTTCTTGGCCCAGTTTTGCAGCTGGTAGACTTTTAAACATTATCTTACTGTACGTACATAGATATAAAAACTGGGTTATTTATGAATGGGAAACGTGGATCTTTAGCAGCAAGACATGACAGACTTATTGTGTCTGTCTCAAACTTTTTGGGGAGGAATAGCATAGTTAAATTGACCCGTTACAGAATAAAACACTGCTTAAATAATAGAGCTGCGGGTAAAGAATAATGGAATCCGTTGGTTATTACGGCTCACGAAGCGTCAGCAGTGAGAAAATGGGGGGTTGGAAGGACAAACATATTGATTATTTGGTGGTTGAGTTGACACCCACATGCAAGATCTAGATCAACATTTCTGGTTTAGACTAAAACATGGGGTGGCCAACTCCAGTCCTCAATGGTCACCAACAGGTTGGGTATTACGGATATCCCTGCTTCAGCACAGGTGGCTCAGTCATTCTGATTGAGCCACCTGTGCTGAAGAAGGGAGATCCTTAAAACCGGACCTATTGGTGGCCCCTGAGGACTGGAGTTGGCCACCCCTGGATTAAAGAGATTGGGGGGGGGGGGGGGAGATTGGGCATATACACTATTACCCAATTTGCACCTTTTACTGCAGATTGTAGATTGAATTTTTTTTGGACTGTAGATTGAATTTTCCTTTACTGAATAAACCTAAATCACTCGGTGACAGAAGATTAATTGAATCTCGTCTTGCGATGTTTCTCCATGTTATTTAACTAGAATGCATTATAATGTATTTACTGTGTTAGATAAACATTACAAGGTTCACATGGAAATGTACCGAGGATTTTGTGTTCCAGAAACTGACCTCCCCAAATACTGCAAGGATTATACAGAATCACCTATTGGAAGAATTGCTTTGGCAGAAAGAAGTTTTAGAATACCTCTCTCTCATTTATATTCAGAAGGCAGAAGACCATGTCTCCATTGAAGACAGTATGTATTATTGTAGAATAACTGGTATGAGGAATAGCATTGTTCTGTGGGAAGATGAGACATTAGGAGATTCAACTGTATTTGCTGTGGTTGGAATGGAGTTCTAATGAATGGTAATTTAAGACCAACACCTTCCCCATTACACTATGCCAATATTTACCATGTGATGCTATTCCACAAGGCTGACCACTTGGTGTCTTATGGACACCACCAATTAGCAAACATGGGCCTATATCTCTCTCACATGTTTTCCCAACTAACTCCCTTGAAAATGAATGGTTAACATTTATTTCAGCCTATTAAAAATATATTGTTTTTCAAATTGAGAGGCTACAGTGCCGATGTATCAAGCGCCTGAGGTTGGCGTGAATGGAAGTGCACGGTAGATCAGGCGCGCCAAAACGTAGCAACACTTGATATATCTGCCGTGTGTGAAATGACATACAATCCCTACAAGCTCTAACCCCAGTACTCACCACATGATATCATATATATGTAACATTGGGTATTTGTGTCTTTTTGTTTATATACATTTGGTTACACCCAGTAAGTGTGGTGAGTGCTGGGGTTAGAGCGTGCAGGGATTGTGTGTATGTTAATTGTCATCTGGTAACAGTTGTTTAGAGGTTGATGGCCTCTGCTCCCTTGGTTTAAGCTCACTCCTTCCCACTGTTTAGA
Source organism: Ascaphus truei (assembly GCA_036426205.1). Taxonomy (NCBI): domain Eukaryota; kingdom Metazoa; phylum Chordata; class Amphibia; order Anura; family Ascaphidae; genus Ascaphus; species Ascaphus truei. The sequence goes on from CM071587.1 coordinate 10,806,751, forward strand.
GTAGCAGGTTTTTTCATGTACCTGTACAGGACAGGTCTATTGAGACCTTTCTCCCTCTACTGTAGAGGTAAGTGACAATATTCACAGGTAGTGTTAGGACCTGCTTACTGGTCATGCCGTGAAGTGGCTGCAGGCTTATAACACTTTGGCCAAAGGGTTTAACTAAATGACCCTTTACTTATGAGTTAAGTATTTAACTATCTATTTTTTGTCCTATTGGATGTAGCATTGGGGCTTTTTGTCTTTCGTGTGCGAAATGATAAAGGGAATAATTTGCTAAGCGTAAACTAGTTGTAATGACAACTGAGACTTTTCTTTCTTCCCATTAACAGTCTTCCCAAAAACTAAGAAGATTAGACATTTCCTAAAACTATGGACGCAGTGCACAGAGTCAGAATGGGTCGGGTTTTGCTCAACTGAAAGATTCCTGAATCAACTCAAGAAAATGTTTGTGCCAAGAATCAAGGGAAAATACCCAGGGCAACTGGAAACCGGTAAAATGCTGAATATTATATGAACATCACTCCAACATGGAGTGAACATCTCTTGTATGAAATGTGAATACCTTGGCGCCAGAAGAAAACTATGGTCCAAAGAGTGTATTAAATGACTACAAAGTGTGTATAAAAGATTTGAGTAACAAAGTTGCTTTCAGTTACATATATAATTGTTATATGTTGTAGATATGCGCAACTGTGTCCATAGGGAAGAGGACCTTGAGATATTACAAGCAAAATTAAAACGATTGAATTTGAGAGGGAGAATGTCTGCACAATGTCAGGCAGTGGCAACCAGTGCTGCTGGAATATCTGCATTATTCAAGCAGACATAGGGATGTGTTTCAGACCAATTCTTGACTATGTTTTGCAAATGTTGCCAAGATGCTTAGCAAGAACCCTGCAAATACATCAGGGGAGAGCGAAAGGTAAAACCATTATCCACATAAGGAAATTAAACCTCTCTCTATAAAGGAGGACTGGTAGGGATATTACTTTGGTCTGCAAATACGAAAACATACAAGTATAATCAGGCTATAGGATTTCCGTCTAAGGGAAGTAGTGCAAATGTCCTCCTTTTTTTTCCCTCTTCAAGCGGAAATCCATAAGGAATCATATTACATGTCCCATTCCTTGTTAGATACCGGTCTCCAAATATTTTACAGACCTACAGTACAATTCTTATAAAATAAATGATCTTGGTTGAACTAATGATGTTTTCCTACACCAGGGGGGATTCGCTAGGGATTGTGGGCTGTCTCAGGTTGTTTCTAACTAAACTAGGGGCGGCCAACTCCTCTCCTCAGGGAACACCAACAGGTCAGGTTTTCAGGATATCCCTGCTCAGGACAGGTGGCTCAGTCGTTGACTAAACGCTGATGTTGAGATGTTCCTGGAGAACAGATCAGATGGTATCTGCATTAATGTTCAGACCATTATATAGTTCCTGAAACATTATACTCCTTTATATAGGAGTCTGGACTGTTGCATTATGCATTTTTTTTTTGCAGATACTAATTGTTGAAGCAAAAATGGTGTAATTAATGACTATTTCCAGAAACTAGTGGATGTAGAACAGGGCAACTCAAGTCCTCAAGGGTCACCCACAGGTCAGGTTTAGGAGATCCCCTGCTTCAGCACAGGTGGCTCCCCCTGTGCTGAAGCAGGGATAACCTGAAAACTTGACCTGTGTGTGGCCCTGGATACGGCCACCCCTGATGTAGAAGCTGGATTGGTTTTGGAGACGTCCAAACATCTCATGTACACATGAGGCACCTACGAAGGATACCTCTATGTAATGGTACAATAGCAGGCTGTTACAGCGAAAGCCTCCTTTTCATTAATATAAACCTTTTGTAGCTGGAAAGAGAGGCTCATATTTACGAAGCAGTGTTTTGCCACCAAACGACACCTCGCTGCCCATTTGCCTCACATCAAATAAAGTCCACTTCCAGTTATTAATTTCCCTTGCACACATGGGTACACTGCAGGAGAAAACCACATCGCATGATTTGCCTTTCAGTTTTTAGAAGAATGCTGGGGCAGATTTTGGGGTACGGTGGGATTCTGCCTGCTAGCGAGCCGTCAGAAGACCTGGTTACTTTTTTCATGTTCTACGGCTACCTGAGAAGATACCACGTGGTGGACCTCGAGAAGCATCTTGCAGCCCTCACCAGAGAAGGTAAGACTAATGACCATGGGAAGAGTAAAGTCATGAGAAGGTTTATGATGGAGAGAGCCAGGTTCACAGGTTCACGATAGCAATTTAATTACGTTTAATAGAGTACCTGCACCAAGCGCCGGTACACGTTATCGCAGCAGTGTTCACCTCCCTTTCAAGTCAATTGGGAGTTAAGATTTGAACAGTGCAATAACCCGTACCAGAGTTTGATGCATGTGCCCCAATGATAGCTGCTACTGTATTATGACGTTACTAGCACCTCTTAGTAAATGAGGCTATTGTTAGAAACAAGAGATAAGGGTCCTGGGTAAGACACTACATTCTTCATCGGAGACCTCAGTTATTGACCTAGTCCTAGCTTTGTGTGTTTTTGGTAATATTTGATGGTTCTAGAAACGTCACCTCTTTTGGTTAATATGTGGCTCACCAAACAAATGATAAATCCTTGTGTAATTATATCCCCTCTGCCATTATAATTACATGCACTGCATTTACTTCAGATTAGTCTCTCTTGTCACAAGAAGCCCTTGTCCGTGTGATGTCTGTATTCACGAGAATGGTGAACGCAACAGAGAGATGCAGCTTTGCGAGTAATCTCCGTGCCAAATATTTCCCATGGCAGCAGTCACAAGCACAGTGATCATGGCTAGCTCTCTCGCTGGCAGTGCTTCTCAGTCTGGAAGAGACCAGAAAACCAGATAACTGCTATACCTATTGACTCTTAGCCAGGAAGCCCTGCCAAGAACCAATGCCAGCCTATTGCTAGGCACAACAGCAGCTATAGAACTTTAAAGCAGCATTCCTCCCAAAACTGAAAATGTTTTTAGCCCGTCACCCTGCTAACACACGACCTGCATACGGGACAAGAGTTAATACTGACGCTCGCAGGCACTCTCACTTTTCATCTCTGCAAAAGTCCATGAAATGGACAATATTTCCTCTATAAGATCAAGGATCAATACACAGCCCGCAAGCTGCCCCACTCTTCACCTCCGCAAATGAGTTGTATCTCTCCTCAATCCGTCCCAATATACCACCGCCCCGAAAAGCACACAAGTGGGCACATGGCTTAGATATGCAACCAAGGTTACTATAGATGCTACTCTAACCACCCCACCTTTCTCCTCCGCAAGGAACCAGTGAGTTGCACGTATGTCTTTATTTAAATAGCGCCATTAGTGTACATAGCGCGTCACAGCAGTAATACACGTGACAATCATATAAATAACAAATAATATAAATAACAGGTAATGGGAATAAGTGCTTCAGACATAAAAGTAACATTTAGGAAGAGGAGTCCCTGCCCCGAGGAGCTTACAATATAATTGGTAGGTAGGGAGAACGTACAGAGACAGTAGGAGGGAGTTCTGGTAAGTGCGTCTGCAGGGGGCCAAGCTTTATGTATCATGTGTCCAGTATTATCCACAGTGCTATTCATATGCTTCTTTAAGCAAGTGTGTCTTAAGGTGGGTCTTAAAGGTGGATAGAGAGGGTGCTAGTCGGGTACTGAGGGGAAGGGCATTCCAGAGGTGAGGGGCAGTCAGTGAGAAGGGTTTAAAGCGGGAGAGGGCTTTAAATACAAAGGGGGTAGAGAGAAGACTTCCTTGAGCAAAACACAAGAGTCGGGATGGTGCATAGCGAGAAATTAGGGCTGATATGTAAGGAGGAGCAGAAGAATGTAAAGCTTTAAAAGTGAGGAGAATTGAGTGTGAGATGCGGGATTTGATCGGAAGCCAGGAGAGGGATTTCAGGAGGGGAGACAGATTTATTATAATATATTTCGGTAATATTAACCCCTACTCAATTGCAAATCATATCTATCCACTGCCACCACCTGAGGGTATGCAAATCTGATGAGATGTCAGATTAATATTTGCCAGGGTCCCAGGTCCCTGTTTATTATAGGAAAAACTATGCACTTTAACACACCAAAATCAGTTGTAGCAACATGTGTCCGAATACGTAAATTACTCTCTCCAGAGCGTGCACCTGTTCATTCAGAGCCCAAAGCATCACTTATTAAATGTTTTCATATGTAAAAATACAGTGCTTAGTTAACAGAAAAAAAGATTACGAAAAACATGGTTACAACAGCTTCTTAAAATAAAAGGGTAAAACATTAAAGGAAACCCATACTTTAGCAAGTGCCATAGATTTTCCCCAGAGGCCGCTGGTTCAGAATGAGGCCTCACGTACTTTGTCCAAAGCCCTCCTCTGGTGGGATCTAATTTCCCATGAACTTGCTCAGACTTTAATACATTTCTTTCTTCCCATGTAAACCACATAAAGCCAGCCCCCCGTGGTAAATCCGCGGTGAGACTGCCGGTTTTACGGCCGAGTAAAACACCTCCCACCACATGACGTTTAAACTCCTTTTAAATATCTAAATGTACTCATAACTTCTCTCCTGTAATACTTACACCACATGAGACACATTTAGGTGCTCATGGCGGACGCAACGAGTGTAAATATGACCATCTTAGACCTAAATTCAAGAGACAACTTGATATCTGTCACTTCCGGTCCCTTAAACATACAGTGTGTGGTGTCAGGATGTGCCCTCGGTGACAGGGTTACAGATGTATTACTGTTATTATGCTCAGGCGATGACATCACAGGAGATTCTCATTTTGAATAAATTCACCCTTGGTTTGATACCTTCTGTAGCCACGCCTCCTGAACCTTGCACAAACATCTAGAGCAGGGGAGCGCAAACTTTTGCTGCTGCACCCGCCTGTCTGTCTTGCCCTGGCCCTCGCGCCCCCCGCCTACCTTACATCCACGTCAAATGGCGTGGTGCCACGTGAACCGCGGCGTCATTTGACGCATGTGATGTCACATGGCCGTCTGAATCCCTGTAAGTGGATTGTTGCAGGGGGCCTCACGCGATCGCCCGGCATTTAATTTAAATGCCTTGGAAGAGCACGGGACATCTGCAACCGCCGTGCCCCCCCCCCCCCCCAGAAAAATCTCCCGCCCCCTAGTTCTCACACACCTGATCTAGAGTGTGTTTGAAGCTAAGCTGTAAAATGACCATGTTTATAAACTTGTCTGTGGGGACATATTTTATTCCCATGTCTCCAGACACTGCTTTTATCTTCAGACACTGCTCTTATCTGGCCCTTTTAAGGTGAGCCCATACAGGATAAACCTATATAGTTTGTATTTTTAAACTCAGGCTCTAGCTCATTAACCCCTTAAGCACCAATGGGATTAAAATACCCAATATTTCATGATATTATCATGACAGCTCCCTACAGGGTTCTATACAGTTTCCTCCAGAGCTCAGCTATTTTCAGCTCCGATGACTTCCTCGGTTTCCCAGATACTTGATGTTAGCCACGGTGCAGTTCCTAAGTTTTTTTTATGGGTGCTGACGGTCAAAAGGAAGCCGCAACATCACTCGTTGCAGCTTGTCAATGGCCGGTGCGTTGGTAGCCATTTTGTCTGCCAGGATGACACGAGAAGACCGACAGCTGAAACTGTATCTCGGGAACCATGCAGTCCAGGGGAGCTAAAAACCGAGTGGTTCAGCTCTGGAGATCAACCGCCTGGTTCCAATCCTGTTAAACAATAAATTTGTTTAAAAAAGGAAGTATGTGCGAGGTGCACTGCAGTTAGTTTCAGAGGAGCACAGAGCTCTGTGTTTCTCCGAGCCACTGTACGTGGCAGCAGGAGTGGAGAATTAGCTGCTTGTACATAGAGGAGATGGAACCATCTAAAACTTGGTGATGCACGGCAATTGGGGCAAAAAAAAAAAAAAACAAGATAATTGCACATGATCTTAAAATTGTTCTGTGTTCCTCCTAAACCCATCGAGCATTTGCTAACGCGCTTAGATTTCTAGAGGGAGAAGACGTAACCAAAATGATTAGTTCCCGACAATAATTACTGCCAGCCACGTAACTATTTCCAATAGGAATAGCAAAACAACAAGGAAGGACGTTCCCATAAGTTATTACTGTGTATTTGAGTCTGGCCAGGGCAGGTACAATAAAAAGCATTGTTGAGGATATGGCAATAATTAGAGAAAGTCGGACACAGCAGCGATCTGCAAAGAAGAAACATCTGTGAGGGGGAAGAATGAAGTAGAAACACTTGGCTTCATTACACCACATTTAATGTTCCTTTTCAAGCAGGGTCGGAGAGGTTGTCCCATGTTGTAAATTGCTGCTTGGAGATTGTGATCCATATTACCCAAGCAGTGCTATGGCATAGGATGGTGGAAGACACCTTAAAACCCATTCAACTGCTTAGGCTGTAAGGCAGGGTGGCCAACTCCAGTCCTCAAGGGCCACCAACAGGTCAGTTTAGGATATCCCTACTTGAGCACTGGTGGCTCAATCAATGCCTCGTCGTTCAACTGAGCCACTGATTGAACCACCTGTGTTGAAGCAGGCGTATCCTAAAAAGCTTACCTGTTGGGGGCCCTTAAGTACTGGAGTTGGCCACCACTGCTGTAAGGACTCTTCTATCATCGGAAGGTTAATACATGTGGTCCTGTACCATTCCCAATGTAGTGACTCTCATTGGAGACCTTCAGTTACCCGGGCGCCTCAAGAAGATGAAGAAACTGAAGTCGAAGCGCATTGCCCGGCTCCAGCCGTTACCCGAGTTCCTCCAGCTCTTAGCAACCTTTCAGCTAGATGAGAACATCAAAATGTGCAAAGTGGCTGCATCGTGCCTCTCCCGGGCGTCTGCAAACAAACGCTTCAAGCAGAAGGTACGGGTACAAGGAAACAAATCGGAGATTATGGTAACGTCGTATTACGGTATCATTCATTTAAGTTGATTATGAATAAGTACAGGTGACTGGTTAGGAAGACCACGTCGTATACAGAAACTACTGTACAGCAGCAATTCTCAAACTTGGGGTGCACTTCAATATTATTAATCATCATGTGGAGATTCAAATGCAGTTAACTTTGTTTATCAATAGATTTCTGTATAAGTAAAGATATATGTTAAATAGGCTGGATCCGGACTAAAACACAGGCCGAGAACCTGCGCCCTGGAGGCTCCTCAGCACCATCAGTGTGTTGGAACTCAGGCCCTTACTCTGTAATCTGCCATAACGTCGATCCATTGCTATTGCATGGAAACCACCATTGAAGATGTGATCCGCACCCACTTTGCAATGTGTTACTGGCTCCTCTGGCAACACGGGCATTGTGATGTGTGGAGAGCAACCTTCAGAATGTGGCCAAAAGGCATTTCTATGGCATTGGAGAATAATTGCATTGTGTTACAAACGTTGACTGCATTCCTCATCGGTCACTCACAAGCCGAGTGTGTACGTTTGGAAGTCAATGATGAAGACGCAATCCAACGTAGTGGGATCAGTGGTTTGGAAAGCTGAGGGGTCAGGTCATAATTAAGTAAGAAAGTGAATGGAGGGGATAACTCATTCACTGCGCATGTGCTTAGAACAAAGGTGAATAAAGCTCTCAGAGTGGGTATTTAGCATTAAAAGTGCAATCCCACAGTTACATTTCCTAGGGATCTCTGAACTGGGAAGTGTTTGTCAATCATTTCCCCTTATCCCACCCTGTCCTTATCAGAGAGACAATACAGATAAGGGGAGGTGGGCTCACATCACATCCCTAATTCAAAATACAGCTCAGACCCCGTTATAACGCGATCCACTACAACGCGAATCCGCTTATAGCGCGATGATAGCGTGGCTTCCAATTTTCGTATGTGTGAATACTTTACAACACGATTAGTGGTGTCTTAAATACTTTATTGTACAATGCATACAATTGTACATTATTTCTAACGCGATCCGCATATAGCGCAATGTGATTCTTTGGACCCCAAGCACAGCGTTATAAGGGGGTTGGGGTATACTTATATATACACACTATGTCAGATTTGGGTAAAAAGGGTATGAGCCTTAGAGAGCCCTTAGGCTACGACTCAAGTCTTGCCTGGCGTCGGGTGCACAGTTGAAAGCCACGTTGTGCGGTCTGTAGGGGAGTGACGGGATGCACGGGGCGCAGCCATGATGGGGCATATCTGCCCTTCCATTGGCTGCGCGCCGACATGTGGTCGAGTCGCACCATGGGAAGACAAAATTCTTGTCTTCCCTGCCAGCGTACGCGTCTCAGCGCTTTGCGCGCCCACACACAGCCACTGGGGCCTGCCCCATAGAGGGCTGTGCTGTGGTGTGCGGTGCGCACGCTGAAGCGTGCGCCACAGCCTACCCTGGGGACTCGGCCTCAGACAGGTCACTGCAGTTAGTTCACTTTGGCCCTGGAAGGGATTGCCCTGTTAATAGTCATTGAGAATACACATTATATACAGCTTTGCTTTTCCCTTAGCCTCAGGCTGCAGCAGTCAGGCGGGAGCGGATTCTCAGCGATGCGCGATACTTTCATATGACTTCAGTTCCCGATTGAACAGAACTCGCATGCTCACCACTGGCCCCTTTCTCTTCACTAGGTGGCAGCACAATTGTATATATTCTACATTTCAGTGATAAAAACCATAATAGATCGAGGAGTACAAGTACACTTTACTGCAAGGAGACCTTAAACATCCCGCAAATAGGAGTGTCCTGGCAGGAGAGAAGCACTTAGACAGTACATTGGCAATCCTAAAATAGCTTGGCATAAAGGAGGGTGACAAAGGTTCGCACGCAGAACGAAACGCTGATGCATGTGCAATACATTTGATAATCTTTGGAAACCAGTGGAGTGCCTCTTTTTCTATTTTTGATAAAGCAGGGGCAGCCTACTCCAGTTTTCAGGGCCACCAACAGGTCAGGTTTTAAGGATATCCTTGCTTCAGCACATGTGGCTCAGCCACTGACTGAGCCACCTGTGCTGAAACAGGGATATCCTTAACCTGACCGGGTGACCCTGAGGACTGGAGTTAGCCACCCCTGGCATAAGGAATATTTTATGGCAAAATATATTGCGTGCCAGCAGTGCATAAGTGGGCATCAGGTTTACCGGAAAAGCTCTGAAGGGTGATATATACTGAGCCGTGTTCTGCCACAAGGTCCCTTCCCAGCCCGGTCAGCGTGTCTCCCAGCGCAGGAAGGTGTCGGATGAGCTTGTATATCGTGTGTTGTTCTCCCTTACGCTGCTTTTCACCGTGGCCATCATTCAGTGCGCAGTGACGCGGCTTCCCCTGCGCTGGAGAAGATTCAAGTCCCACTCATGTTACTGGCGATGAACTCTTGGCCCAGCTGTGGGAAGCAGATTCCCCGGACACTGCATGTGGTCAGAGTTCAAGCAATGGTGGGTTACGCACGTGCAAAGCCTTTCTCCCGGGAGACCTGCCTGGGAGAGTTTACATTAGGCGAGTTCCTGCTGCTTATTGGTGAGGCAATGTGAGCCAGCACAATGTCTGCTCAATTACTGGAGGTCAATGAAATGCTTCCGTGATACAGTAAAATGTCGCGGATTAAATACACTGAAGCAGAATTTCTACACAATACGTAGCAAACGATTTCAAGCTACCCCATTAAATCTTCTCCGACTTGAACACGGAGATGCATCTTTAAATCCCACACAGAAAACAGGCTCAGCCTTTGCTACTGGTGAAAAGATCGGTTGGAAGACTTGAAATGATCTGTTAATTCCTTTGTATTCATTCTATCCCCCTCCCCAGGCAGTTCTGTATTACACAGAGATCTTATCTGATGGCAACGTGAAACTCCAGCAATGTGCCTGCTTAGCCCTGAAATATCTTAAGGTAAGTATTCTGCTTTCCGCTGCAGCTCTGGGAAACAAACCCTGACTGGGGAATAATAGTGAGAAGTGAAAAGCTCGGACACCAGTGGCCATCGTTTGCAAAAAAAACCAAAACAATATGATGAATTGATAGCCATCACAATACTGCGTACAGTACAGAAAAAGCAGGTTCTTCACCATTTCCTGTACAGTGAAAATGCAATAGCCGGATATGGCTACATTGCTTGGGAGATCATCAGGCTGAATGTAGACTCTGTGCTTTGCTTTGTATTTCATCTTTACTGATTGAAGATGGAACTTCAGACTGGGCATGGGGCGGCCAACTCCAGTCCTCAAGGGCCACCAACAGGCCAGGTTTTAAGGCTATCCCTGCTTCAGATCAGGTGGTTCAATAAATGGCTCAGACAGAATGACAGAGTTACCTGTGCTGAAGCAGGGATATCCCAAATACCTGGTCCTTGAGGACTGGAGTTGGCTACCTGTGTGTTGCCTGGAGCAGGAGCTGCTCGGTGCTGTGACAAAACATGTTGCTTTTAAACGAACGTTGTACAAGATAAAACATAACAAAGAGACAAAGAATGCTCGCTCTCCCTGCAGGCTGCTCGCTCTCCCTGCAGGCTGCTCGCTCTGCCTGCAGGCTGCTCGCTCGCTCTGCCTGCAGGCTGCTCGCTCTGCCTGCAGGCTGCTCGCTCTGCCTGCAGGCTGCTCGCTCTGCCTGCAGGCTGCTCGCTCTGCCTGCAGGCTGCTCGCTCTCCCTGCAGGCTGCTCGCTCTGCCTGCAGGCTGCTCGCTCTGCCTGCAGGCTGCTCGCTCTGCCTGCAGGCTGCTCGCTGCAGGCTGCTCGCTCTCCCTGCAGGCTGCTCGCTCTGCCTGCAGGCTGCTCGCTCTGCCTGCAGGCTGCTCGCTCTGCCTGCAGGCTGCTCGCTCTGCCTGCAGGCTGCTCGCTCTGCCTGCAGGCTGCTCGCTCTCCCTGCAGGCTGCTCGCTCTCCCTGTAGGGTGCTCACCCAGGAGAATAAACCTCTTACAATACATAACCGGAAGGGAAAGGGGGAAAAGATGAAATATCCTTTTGATGGGGCAATCCTTAATAGACCCAAACATACCGGTATAAAGTAAGATTCTGTGCTATTCATTATATCGCTTGGTATCTCTTGTGGTACAAATAAATCCTAGTCCTTGAATCTAACGATGGTCTAGAAATTGGTCAATTGGTTTGTGTACAAGGACAAATACCTTGATGCATAGGGTATTTGTAGGATCGCGGTATGGTAACCCTATACATCAAGGTATTTGTCGTTGTACACAAACCAATTGACCAATTTCTAGACCATCGTAAGGCCGCGGTCCCAGTCTGCACGGAGGCACGCGCTCCGGGCGGGGGGCGGGCGGGGGCGGCGCGTGCAAACCACAATCTGCGGCCCTCAGGTGGGATGCAGGAGATTGCGACGGGGGGCGTGGCGGGAGTTTTGCAGGGGCGTGGCCATGACTTCACGCGGCTGGTTCACCCTCATTGGCTGACATGCCGGCGGGGCGTGGCCAGCCCTCCTTTGCAGTTGTAATGACAGTTTTCCTGTCTTTGGAAAAACTTGTAGTAGAGCGCGGCTGCCGCATGCGCGCCAAGGTGCGTAGTGGGCCCGGCCTGATTGGGGGGCGGTGCTTGTTCGCACAGCGCACCCCGTAGAACGTACTGGGGAGGCAGCCTCAGATTCAAGGACTAGCATTTATTTGTACCACAAGAGATACCAAACGAAATAATGAATAGCACAGAATCTTACTCTATACCGGTATGTTTGGGTCTATTTAGGAGTGCCCCATCAAAAGGATATTTCATCTTTCCTTTTCCCTCTTTCCCTCCCGGTCGTGACGAGCAGAAACATGTTCGGCTGCAGAAAGGAAGCCGAACTGATTCTTCTGTGGTTCATGTTCAGCTGTGAATTTCATCTCGGCCTTAATTCTGCACATGGTTTAGGGACCTTATTAATTGCCACTTTAGAAACAATTACTGCAGACCACATTGATCTTTCTTGTTTGCAACAGGGCACAGAAAGCATTGATCAGATCGCCTGTCTGTGTCAGTCTGAGGTGCAGGAAGTGAGGAATATTGCACGAGAAACCATCTTATCGTTTGGTAAGCAACACTTCCTTTCAACAAGGTTTCTCCTGGGCAGCATAAGCCAGTGCAGGGGTACGCAACTCCAGGGTGCAAGGGCTCGCCTGGCTTCAGCACAGGTCACAGCCAGCAGTGCTGAAGCAGGGATATCCTGAAAGCCTGATCTGTTGGTAGCTCTCGGGGACTGGAGTTGGCCACCCCTGCACTAGAGCAAACATATGGGGCCATGTTTACTTAATAGTGCTAAGCTATGTAAGGCACCTTCTATGACCCGTTCATTCATTGTCCATGTTCCAGCATCACTAAACCCGATATCCCCGAGCAGCCACTGAAAGGCTTTGGCAGTAACATTTGTTTTTTTCTCTATAATTTCTACTTAATCAGATGTAACAGTGATCCGCGTCCCGGGCGCCATGTCCTTCTCTGATCTGCAAATCTGATTTCCCATGAGGCGCGTACGTAGCGCTGGGAAAATGACTGGGATGGGAACCTGGGGGTCCTGCAGAGTTGAACCACACTATTTTCAGCTCTGGGGACCACCCCCTGGTTACCCAGATACCTGGGACATTACCGGCGATACTTCATGGTTTTTAAAGGGCATTTGAATGGTCATCCAATAAGAAGCCAAAATCAATGATATCGCAGTCTCCTATTGGATGGCGATTTGGCAGACATTTTGTTTCCCCTGCAGGGAGAGTTAAACCTGGTAACGTAACTGGTAAGTATATCAGGAACCGGTGGTTCCCCAGAGCTGAACGGCACTATTTTTTTGTTAACCCCAGGTATCTAACCCGAGAGTTACTTGGTTTAAATCTCCGTACAGGGGATACAAAATGGCTGACAAATCTCAGGGCAATAGGAAGCCACATCGTCATCTGTTGTGGTTTCCTATTGGATGGCCATTTAAAACCCCTGTACCCCATTTTATCGCCTGTAAAAATCAATAAGTGACACTGGTAGCTTCACTAGGATCTCGGATCTGGAGTCCGGGTCCAATCCTGGTTCTGTTTAGTTAGGGGGGATTGCTTCTTTAAGTACCTAGAAGTCTTTTTAATATACAATTATATTTCAGGTCAAAAAGGACGCCAGGTTTTTGGAAAGACGGACAGAATTTGCTGTGAGCTCCAGGACACGTTAACATTGGACGGAGAAATAGAAATTACAGTATTCTAACGGAGACACGTCAGATTCATGTTGCTAATGTGCATTACGTGTATGAAAGTTCAGAATATGCTTGTTTTTATAATCCCCTTTCATCACCCAAGCTTGTATAGCAGAATAAGGATATATATTTATATTTTAAAATATGTTACAAAAAAAAAAAAATACAAAATCCCCCCCCCCCCCCCTAATTTTATCACTAGCAGAAATGTCTCTAATCAGAGGGCCGTTTGCTGAAGGTTTTTTTTTGTTAAATGCGTTTTATTGCAAATTAACAGCTGCAATGCTTTAATAACTGGCAGAAGTTTAGTTTTCTTTACCTCGTCAAGGGAAAATCTGTTTGAAATAAAATAGAAACTATACCATACATCTGTATATTCAGTAGAACAGGGGGGCTCAACTGCAGTCCTCAAAACTCCCCAACAGGTCAGGTTTTCAGGATATCCCAGCTTCAGCACAGGTGGCTCAGTCGAAGGCAGCCTCCGATTCTATGGGTTTTAGCCAGTGGAGCAGAGAAGAAAAAGGTAGAAGGTAAAACTTTGCCAGAAGGGACCTTCGTGGTCCTCGAAGCTTGCACTCTTTAATCCTAAACCTTTCACACGTGTCACTTAACTATCTTACTTTCATTAGGCTGAGAGAGAAATCTTCTTGGCTATAGAGGTGTTTGCCACACACCAAACCGCATAGACCCAATAGACATGGGGTTGGCAACTCCAGTCCTCTTCAACTGAGATAACTGAGCTGAAGCAGGGATATCCTGAAAACCTGACCTGTTGGTTGTCCTTGAGGACTGGAGTTGGCCACTCCTGCAATAGCCCAAGCAACTGAATTCCAAACATTCCTTAATCTCTGGTGATGTATGGGGCTGAATGTCTCACATTGTGTAGTAGATGTCGGGACTATTTCTAATTATTTAGGTGGCCCTGGTTTAAAATACAACGGTTTTGCACACTTCATTTGTTTAGACATTTTTAATTGCTCAGTTTACAAATGATTTACCTTGTGAAGCATGTATTGGGTTGTAATAGAATGAAGTAGAATTCTTGTAATACCATCAAATCCAAACCATATCCCATCAGTACCTGATCTGCTCTTGCAGAGGACCACCTTCTGAACAGATGAGAAACAGTTCTGGACTTCGAATGACTGACACACACACACACACACACACACACACACACACACACACAAACACAAACACACACACACACACACACACACACACACACACACACACACACACACACACGTAAATCAAGGTGCCATGTTCCATAAGTATCAATAAGCAACAATGTTCCCAAGCAAAAAACAGCACTCATAAGGTAAATCAAACAACAAGCAACACTTAGATCCAACGTTTCGATCCAGAAAGGACCTTCCTCAGGGGAGTGCTAGTGGACAATGGCACCCAGAAGACCTTTATACCCATAGTGCACCAAGTGAAATCAATTAGGGGGAGCCAATTGATCAATCAAGGAGATTCAAAGCAGCAGGCAACATCACAGGTGCGTGGCGGCCATCTTGATTGACAGAGGTGAGTAAAAGTCTTAAAAGATACAGTCCTTATGTGCATGCTCATGTGAGGAGGGCGTCCATCTCTGGTAGGGAATGATGGCGTCCTCCGTTGCCAGGCAGCGCGAGCTAAGAGTCTAGTTCAGTGTTTCCCAACTTCAGTCCTCAGGGAACCTCAACAGGTCAGGTCTTAAGGATATCCCTGCTCCAGCTCAGGTGGGTCAATCAGCGGCTCAGTCATTTTGATTGAGCCACCTGTGCTGGAGCAGGGATATCCTTAAGACCTGACCTGACGGGCTTCCCTGAGGTCTGGAGTTGGGAAACACTGGTCTAGTTGCCACGGGAGCCAATTGTGGTAAACAATATTACCAGATGTGTGGGCAGCTGATTACACATCTGGTAATATTGTTTTTATTCCCATATATCTCTCTCACGGGTTTCCCCCACTTGTTTGTGTCTACAGGGAGATTCCATGTCATTACGGGCACTCGCGAGTATGGGAGAACGAAGAGAAAAAAAAAAGGGGGAGCAAAGGATTAGAGGAGATTGACCTATATTAACAGTACTAAGATGACTTCATAGCATATCTAGCTGTTTAATAAAGGTGTGGTGATGAAATGACAGTAGTTTGTAGTCAAATACTCACACGGCCCTGTGTGAGCACATATGTGTAAAGGTATCTTGCTTCTGGTAGCTACTTCTTAGCCCAAAAGACTGATAATGTTCAGATGGAAATGGAGGGGGGGGGGGGGGTTAGAATAATACTCATAAATAACTTACACGGCCATGTGTAAGCTCAATCCTGGGAGAGAATAATATGGGGTTGCCTCTGATGGACCCGTCCGTGGTGCTTCCCGTGGCAACGTGTAATCAGCTGCTGGCGGGCAGAGTATTGGCTGGCGGTTCCCCTTCCCTCACACGTTCCAATCCTCCCCCCCTCCCCGATTCAGGAAACGAGGATGTGTGGGGTGAAAGGATAGCAGGGCGTCAGTGACAGTCTTCAGTCAAGATGAAAATTTTATTGAACATATAAACAGAATAAAACTCACAAAATGAAGTTTAAAACACCCCGTGGCACTCCTATCAGCGTGGCTGCAGGTCGCCTTCCAGCTACGCTGTCCTCCGTGTCCGGATTCAGAAGTGATGGGGACTTCTGACGCGGCTGTGCTTCCACTTGCTATGGAGGCCTCCAATGTCCAAAATGATGTGATGAATTAGAGCAACGCGTTTCGCCGTTCTGGACGGCTTCCTCAGGCTTAAAATGTGGCTCGCGAGTATGGTGCAGACGGCGGCCCCCGACTGACTGCGCAGGGTTACGCGCATGCGCGATGTTTACCACAATTGGCTCCCGTGGTAACTAGACTCTAAGCTCGCGCTGCCTGGCAACGGAGGACGCCATCATTCCCTACTAGAGACGGACGCCCTCCTCACACGAGCATGCACATAAGCACTGTATCTTTTAACACGTTGACTCACCTGTCAATCAAGATGGCCGCCACGCACCTGTGGTGTTGCCTGCTGCTTTGAATCACCTTGATTGATCAAATGGCTCCCTCTAATTAATTTCACTTGGTGCACTATGGGTATAAAAGGTCTTCTGGGTGCCATTGTCCACTAGCACTCCCCCTGAGGAAGGTCCTTTTTGGACCGAAACGTTGGATCTAAGTGTTGCTTGTGTATTTCACTAATACAGTTGTTTTACCTTTTGAGTGCCGTTTCTTGCTTGGGAAGCATTGGTTGAGAGATATATCTATCCTCCACTTTAAATAAAAAAAATGTGGTATTAAAGGCATCACCCCCACCCAGCATCCCAAATATTAATGTATTTGTTTTTTTAAACCACTGTGCCTTGCTGAACCCTAAAAGAAAAGTTCTGGAATGCAGTTCGCCCCCGGGCTGCACGCATGCGTTGTGATTCGGCTCCGTTTGCAACGAGCCAAGTTCAATGCCTTGAGTTGGAGAGTAATTTAGTAGTAATCGTTAAGTGAAAAATGATAAATTATGAATGTGCGAGTTTCAAATTGTTGAGCAAGAGCGAGTGGCATTGAAACAAATTGATACACAAAACATGTCGGTGCCGCCTGAATCACAGTGTAGAACAATGAATATCGAACCTGTTTAGCACTGAAGTTCTTATTTAGTAGTAAATGTGAAATACTAGTTTGTTTTTCTACAAAATGTACATTCTATATATAAGTGTATAATAAATCCTGCTGCATTTCATATTGTATATTTAACTTTCGATACAAGTATTCAATAAAAAGTTCACCTAAAATAGCATGGGTCTTTGCTTGCATTAAGGACTTTTGTTCTAAGAATAGTTTTGCTATTCTCTACATCTACACATTCAAATTAAATGTTGTTCATTTATAGACCTGTTTTCCAACATAAACTTATAAAATAGCTTTAAATACCATTAACATAACTTACCAACAGGATTGAACACATTTTCTAGAGACCTGAGGCTGCTTTGGCTGCATTATTACCTTGCGTACGCCAGAACCAAGTTAAGGTTAATAGATGAAGGCAGGTAATTTATACAAATGCAGTGGGGACATTTAAGAAAGTTCTGTTACCGTTGCAATGAAATCTAGGGTCATACAACTGAATGGCAAGTATTCTGCAATAAGATACTGCACTTTAATTGGACATCAATTGCCCAATACGTCCTCTACCAAGTTTCACTTTTAAAATCCACTGGTGTACAAAGATCTGAAGATAAATTGAGCCACGTTGTTAGCAGCTTGCCTTTCTTTTTCGTAAAACAACCCAGTCAGCCCAAGTAATACGTAATTATTTTACCCAGGCTGTGCTGAAAAGCGGTGTAAAGCGGCAGGCATACGCTTATAGGGGTCCTTGTTAAAATGAACATAAACTAAAAGGTGACAGTGTGTGCTCATTTGCATGCCCATACCCAGAATCCCTGGCTGCAGTGGAAGCACTGTATGCTAAGAGATAATAGGGAAGGGCAGAATAGCAGACCTGTCAGACATGTGAACGTGAATCACTAGGCACACGTGTACAAACACCCGTTATGGGATGGGGGAGGGAGGGGGGTGTATGATTGGTTACTTACTGTAATTATGTAACACTGGACGACTGGTTTAGGCCAGCGGTGATTAAAGAGGCAATGCAACGTAATACATTATGTATAAAAGGTTGTTTTCTAGTTCAAAGCTAATTTGCTTCTTTAAACAAATCTAACCATTCTAATGGCAAAAAGGTGGAATACTTTTTTGGGAATTTAATTACAAATGTAATTTCTTAGGGGTTCTCTGAATGTGGAAGTATTTTTGTCCTTATCAGAGAACCAATAAAGATAAGGAGGGAAAGAGCTCTGCTTGTGTAAAGTCTTGATTAACACGTGACATCAGACAAAAAGGAACAGTCTACTAAGCCTCAGTTCACCACGACCCAGATTGACAAGGGAGAGGGAGTACGATCTCTTTTGATGGACCAAGCAGTACCTGATCTGTTACAAGCTTTCCAACCTCTCAGGATCCGTCATCGTGTAACCCCAGTACCACAAGCTTTCCAACCTTTCAGGATCCGTCATCGTGTAACCCCAATACCACAAGCTTTCCAACCTCTCAGGGTCCGTCACTGTGTAACCCCAATACCACAAGCTTTCCAACCTCTCAGGATCCATCATCGTGTAACCCCAGTACCACAAGCTTTCCAACCTTTCAGGATCCGTCATCGTGTAACCCCAATACCACAAGCTTTCCAACCTCTCAGGGTCCGTCACCGTGTAACCCCAATACCACAAGCTTTCCAACCTCTCAGGGTCCGTCACCGTGTAACCCCAATACCACAAGCTTTCCAACCTCTCAGGATCCGTCATCGTGTAACCCCAGTACCACAAGCTTTCCAACCTCTCAGGGTCCGTCACCGTGTAACCCCAGTACCACAAGCTTTCCAACCTCTCAGGGTCCGTCACCGTGTAACCCCAGTACCACAAGCTTTCCAACCTCTCAGGGTCCGTCACCGTGTAACCCCAGATTGATATAATGGTGATATTGATCTAATGGTGATATTGATCTAATGGTGACATTGATCTAAAGGGGATATTGATCTAATGGTGATATTGATATAAAGGTGATATTGTACAGTATTTTGTCCCAAGTAGTTGGAAATCGTTTTGAAAGCTTGGACGCTACAGATTTTCCACCTTTTTGCTTTTCTTTTTACACCCAGGATTCTCAATGCAGGGGAGTTTCAATATAATATTATTATTTATAGGCATAAATAATAATAATAATAACCATTAGGAATAGATGACTAGGTGTTAAATGCCCAAGTAATGTCACTTTTGTATTACTGTTGTGTTCCTAAGTGGGACTAATTGCCGCCTCTTATTCCCAGCCCTGTCTTCTAGTAACAAGCTGTGGGATGTGCCAGTTCCACCGGATCAGCAGCTCGGTTCTGCAAGACTTCACTGGGAGCCACAGTGCCAGTACCAACTGCGCCACCTGCAGGATGGTGCCCGCATTACTGCCCTGCTGCCACCCAGCGTAGAAGGACACTGGATTTCCACCGGGTGAGAAAAGTGACGCCTGCCACAGATTACTTGACACTTCTGCAGTGCCGCAGGTGTTCAAAGCCAGGTGCCATTCAAACCTCGCAGTGTGCACGGACGCATGCAAAAAGGTTTATCGCCGCCCAAAAAGTTTGCACATTATTACATTTTAAAGCCAAGTCTTTGTTAACCCTTTGAGTGACCATGGGATGGGCCCACCACATCGTGAGGTCGGGCACTCCAGGGACCCCCCGCCCGTGATGTCATGGGCTTTTAAGCTCGTTTTCTAGGCGACAGCATTTTGCGCTCTTCAGTTCGCGTCATCAGCGACGTCGTGGTCACATGATCACAATGAGCTGGGGGGGGGCACTTATTAAAGGGTTAAACAAATGGAATTCTGGCTGAAAGAAAATATTTGGCTGTCTTGCTTCCTTTAGAAAAAATATATATATAAAAAAAAATGTTATCCTTCGGCAGCTGGGAATTTGAGGGGGGAATGGGGGGGGTTGCTGGTTCATGAAGAGTTAACCCAGCCTCTAGCCTACGGTGTGAAAGCTGATAAAGATAAGGAGAGAGGGGCTTTGCCTGTGCAAACTCCTGTTCCGCACAGTGCTATAACACAAAGTGGAGCAGCTAGAGGAAATCAAACCCCGCCCAAGTCTCGGCTCACTGTGTTTACAGACCAACTATAAAAGATTATTTTAAAATACCTGTGTGTCTGATATAAAAGAAAGGCATCAAGCACCCAGCCTGAGCTCCCTAAACATGTCACGTGGTTAATTTGTGCCCAAGAGGGACTGCACCTTTAAAGTGATACCCTACATGCAAATTAATCTCCTGAACAGACACTGTGCAAAAGTGGCAGATCTGTGCCAAGAGGGCCCCTCGCTGTAGGAAAGGCGTTAATAAGGCGCCCGTCAGTTACTGTTTCTGTTTTTATGTCCTTAGATGTGAGGTTCGACCCGGGCCAGAGTTTCTCACCAGATCCTACACCTTCTACCCCAACCGTTTGCTCAAAGCTCTCCAGTTCTACTACACGGACGCTCACTGCCGGGAACCCTCCTATTCCCTGGTGATCAAGGGAAAGCTGCGACTTCGTCAGGCCTCGTGGATAACAAGGGGGGCCACGGAGGCAGATTACCACCTGCACAAAGTGGGGGTCGTCTTCCACAGCCAAGAAGCCATGAGCGACATCCGAGCTCGGATGAATAGGACCTGTGCTGGGTTTGTGTCCACGGGCAGGTCCTGGGCACCGGGCAGAGTGTACGAGCTTCTCAGCGCCAAAGCCGGCAGGGACTGCACCTCTGCCCTTGCTTTCACCATGCACGAGTTGAGCTTGGTGCGACTGGAGAAGCAGTATAACGCTCAGCAGATGGGGGGCCTGGTCGAGAAGCTCTTTTTGGGCGACATTCATACGGAGAGGTCAGAGAGAATCCATTACCGGCCAACAGGATACCAGCAGCCCCTGCAGAGCGCCATGGTGAGTGGCATTATAGGCTGAACTCTACCTTTTAATCATGTCTGCAGAACACCTGACCAAGTCACCTGTGTACTTTCAAAGGCTCTGAACCCAATAGCGTCACCATGAACTCCTCTCTTGGTCCATTAAAAGTCATCACACCTTACACAAACCTATGCTTCTCCAGGACAAATAGGGGTTGTAGATGTCTAAACAGTCTCATTGCATAAGGAATGTGGGACAGTGCCTTGGAAAGGTGCTAAGGTCAGTGTTGTGTGGACAGCTCCAAACCAGTGAAAGATTACACAGCCCAACACTTCTAAAGTGTTTACAAAGGGTGGTGGGGGGGCCGTGGTGGTCCTTTCTTCCATGTAGTAACATGAGAGGGAGAGGGAGGAGCGGGTATGATACCTTTTATTGGACCAACAAGTAGTTGAATGTTACAAGCTTTCCAACCTCTCAGGGTCCGTCACCGTGTAACCCCAGTACCACAAGCTTTCCAACCTCTCAGGGTCCATCATCGTGTAACCCGAGTACCACAAGCTTTCCAACCTCTCAGGGCCCGTCATCATGTAACCCCAGTACCACAAGCTTTCCAACCTCTCAGGGTCCGTCACCGTGTAACCCCAGTACCACAAGCTTTCCAACCTCTCAGGGTCCGTCATCGTGTAACCCCAGTACCACAAGCTTTCCAACCTCTCAGGGTCCGTCACCGTGTAACCCCAGTACCACAAGCTTTCCAACCTCTCAGGGTCTGTCACCGTGTAACCCCAGTACCACAAACTTTCCAACCTCTCAGGGTCCTTCATCGTGTAACCCCAGTACCACAAACTTTCCAACCTCTCAGGGTCCTTCACCGTGTAACCCCAGAACCACAAGCCTTCCAACCTCTCGGGGTCCTTCATCGGGTATAAAGTGTTTTAAACAGCGCCCGTTAATCCCTAGAGCCTGAGTACTGCCGTTCAGTGGTATTTACATTAGGTTCCCTTCATCCGAGGCAGCGCTGGCTTTTAGTATATTGATATGCTTATGGTATATTCTATCTGCACCATGCTGGCTGCAACACAGAACCTCTGTAAATAAAGAGCGTGCTGTGATCCTTATACACGTGGGGGAATGACTGCTCTCATACATTGGTTGATATGATTTATCGAGCCCAGAAACTACTCTTTTTGTGTGTGTGGGGGGGGGGGGGGGGGGGGGGGGGGGGGGGGGGTTTCCAAGTACAATGTTCTCGCGGATTAAATACACTGAAGCAGAATTTCTACACAATAAGAGCAAACGATTTCAAGCTACCCCATTAAATCTTCTCAGACTTAACATCGGAGGAGTGATCGTAAATCCCAAACAGAAAAACAGGCTAAGCCTTTGCTACCTTGGTGGAAAAGATGCGGTTGGAAGACGTGAAATGATCGTTAATTAATTGTAGTCATTCTATACCCCCTCCCAGGCAGTTCTGTATACACAAGTATATCTTATGGACAACGTGAATACGCCAGCAAGGCCTGCTTAGCCCTGAATATCTTAAGGAAGTATTCTGCTTTCCGCTGCAGCTCTGGGAAACCAACCTGCTGGGAATAATAGTGAGAAGTGAAAGCTCGGACACCAGGGGCCATCGTTGCAAAAAAAACCAAAAACAATATGGAGATTGATGCCCATAACAATAAGCGTACAGTACAGAAAAAGTAGGGTCTTCACCATTTCCTGTACAGTGAAAATGGGACTAATAGCCGGATATGGACTACTTGCTTGGGAATCATAGGGCTGAATGTAGAATCTGTGCTTTGCTTTGTATTTCATCTGTACTGATGAAGAGCGGAACTTCAGATGGCATGGGGGCCAACTCAAGTCATCAAGGGCAAACAACAGCAGGTTTTAAGGCTATCCCTGCTTCAGATCAGGTGGTTCAAATAAATGGCTCAGACAGTAAGGACAGAGCTACCTGTGCCTGAAGCAGGGATCCCAAATACCTGGTCCTTGAGGACTGGAGTGGCTACCTGTGTGTTGCTGGAGCCAGGAGTGCCGTGCTGTTGACAAAAACATGTTGTTTAAGAACGAAAGTTGTACAAGATAAAACATAAACAAAGAGACAAAAACTGACCATGAGGCTGCGCGCTCTCCTCTCCGTTGCAGGCTGCTCGCTCCGTCTTGCCTGCAGGCGCTCGCTTGCCGCAGCTGCTGCTCGCACTAGATGTTCTACTGAGGCTGCCTCGCCGCGCTGCGCATCCGCAGGCGGCTCGCTTCTCGCTCATCTATCGACAGGCTGCTCGCTCTCCTGCAGGCTGCTAGCTCTGACTGCAGGCTGCCGCTGCTGAAGGCAGACGGGGCAGGCTGCTGCGCTGCGGGCTGCTCGATCTCCATGCAGGCTGCGTCGCCTCTGTACCTGCAGGATGCTCGCTCTGCTGCAGGCTGCTCGCTTGCCTGCAGGCTGCTCGCTATGGCCGCAGGCTGCTCGCTCTCCTGAAGGTGCTGCTTCCCGTTGTAGGGTGCTCACCCAGGAGAACTATAACCTCTTACAACTTCATAACCGGAAGGGAAAAGTGGGAAGGAAAAGATGACATAGATCCTTTGATGTGGGAATCTTAATAAGACACAAACATCACCGTATATAAGTAAGATTCGTTGTGGCATTCATTATATGTTGGGTTAATTCTTGTGGTACAATAAAGCCTAGTCCTGAATCTAACGACTGGTAAGAAATTGGTCAATTGGTGTTGGTACAAGGACAAATAACCTGATGCATAGGGTCATTTGGTAGGATAGCGGTTAGGTAAACCCTAAACATAGGATTGTAGTTGGTCGGACAAAACACAATTGACACAAGTTCTAGACCATAGTAGAGGCGCTGCGGTGGGTCCCAGTCGTGCACGGCAGGCCACGCGCTCCGGGCGGGGGCGGCGGCGGGGGCGGGCGGCAAACATCTGCGGCCTCAGGATGGGATGCAGGTGGATTTGCGACGGGGGGCGTGGCGGGGAGTTTGCAGGGGCGTGGCCAGATTCACGCGGCGGTGCTACCTCATTGGCTGACATGCCGAGTGGGGCGTGCCGCCCTCCTTGCAGGGTAATGGACAGTTTATCCTGTCTTGGAAAACGAGTAAGTAGAGCGCGCTGACCGCATGCAGCGCCCAGGTGCTAGTAGGGGCCCGGCATGACTTGGGGGGCTGGGCATTGTTCGCACAGCGCACCCCGTTAGAACGTTTACTGGGGAGGGCAGCCTAAGATTCAAGGACTAGCACATTTTGTCCCACGAAGAGATAAAAAACGGAAATAATGAATAGACAGAAGCTTATCTACTATACCGTATCGTTTGGGCTTATGGGAGTGCCCCATCAAAAGGAGATTCAATCTTTCCTTTTCCCTCTTTCCCTCCCGGTCGTGACGAGCAGAAACATGGTCGGCGTGCAGAAGGAAGCCGAAATATTCTTCTGGGTTAGTTCAGCTGTGAAGTTACTCGGCTTAATTCTGCAAATGGTTAGGGACACTATAATTGCACACTTTAGAAACATTACTGCAGACCACATTGATCTTTCTTGGTTTGCACAGGGCACAGAAAGCATTGATCAGATCGCCGTCGTGTGTCAGTTGAGGTGCAGGAAGTTGAGAACATTGCCGAAACCATCTTGAGTGTTGAACGCAACATCTTCTAAAACAAGTTTCTCCATGGGGCACGTAAGCCAGTGCAGGGACCGCAACTCCAGGGCTTGAAGGGCTCGCCTGGCTCAGCACAGGTCAACAGCAAGCAGGCTGCTGAAAGAGGGCTGGAATCCTGAAAGCCTGATCTGTTTTGGTAGCTCTGGGGACTCGGAGTGGGCCACCTGCCACAGAGCAAACATATGGGGCCAGTTTAATAATAGTGTAGAGCTATGTAAGGCACTTCTGGACACGTTATTACATGTCCAGTTCCAGCATCACTAACACCGATATCCAGAGCAGCCATGAAAGGCTGTGGCAGTAGTAAAATTGGTTTTTTCTCTATAATTTATCTAACGTAATAGTGGACAGTGATCACGCGTCCCGGGGGCGACCAGCCCTTCTGATCGCAATTGATTTCCCATGAGGCGCGAGTGCGCTGGGGAAAAATGACTGGGGATGGGAACCTGGGGGTCTGAGAGTGACCCACCTTTTTCAGCTTGGGGACCACCCCCATGTTTACCCAGATACTGGGACATTACCGGCGATACTTGGTTTTAAAGGGGGCATTTGAATGGTCATCAATAGAAGACCAAAATCCATGATATCGCACGGTTCCTATTGGATGGCGATTGGCGACATTTGTTTCCCCTGCAGGGAAGATAAACCTGTGAACGTAGATGGGTAAGTATATCAGGAAACCGGTGGTTCCACAGAGCTGACGGACTAGTTTTTTGTTAACCAAGGTATCTAACCCGAGAGGTTACTTGGTTTAAAATCTGTCACAAGGGGTTACAAATGGATGACAAATCTCAGGGCAAAGGAAGCCACCATCGTCATCTGTTGTGTTCTACTTGGATGGCCCATTTAAACCCCTGTACCCCATGTTTATACCGCTTAAAAATCAAATAAAGTGGAACACTTGGTTAGCTTTCACTAGATTCTCGGATTTCTGGATGCGCGGGCAATCCTGGTTCTGTTTAGTTAGGGGGGGGGGATTGCTTCTGTGAAGTACTAGGAAGTCTTTTTAATATCCAATTAATTCAGGTCAAAAGAGCCAGTTTTTGGAAAAGACGGACAGGGAATTGCTGTGAGCTCAGGGACGTTACATGGACGGAGAAGAAAGAAAAATTACGAGTTTCTACAGGAGACAGTCAATTATGTGCCGCTAATGTGATACGTGTAGAAAGTTAGTCAGAATATGCTTGTTTTATAATCCCCTGTCATCAACCAAGCTTGTATGAGAATAAGGACTATATATTGTATATTTTAAAAGGTGACAAAAAAAAAAAAATACAAAATCCCCCCCCCCCCCTAATTTTATACTAGCAGAATGTCTCTAATCAGAGGGCCGTTTTTGCTGAAGGTTTTTTGTTGTAATGAGGCTTTTATTGCAAATGTTAACAGCTGCAATGCTTTAATAACTGGCAGAAGTTGAGTTTCTTTACTCGTCAAGGGAAAATCTGTTGAAATAAAATAGAGAATTACATACCACTGTATATCAGTTAGAACACAGGGGGGCTCAACTGCAGTCTCAAAACCCCAACAGTCAGGTTTTCAGGATCCCAGCTTCAGCAAGGTGGCTCAGTCGAAGCAGCCTCCCGACTTTTGGGTATGTATGCCATGGCAAGAAGAGAGAAGAGTAAAGTTAGAAGGTAAAACTTGCCAGAAGGGACTTCGGGTCCCGAAGCTTGACTCTTAATCCTAAAACCTTCTCACCACGTGTCATTAACTATCTTACTTTCATTAGGCTGAGAGGAGAAATCTTCTTGGCTAGTAGTAGGGTGTTTGCCACACACACCAAACCGCATAGACCCAAAAGACCAGGTGGTTGGCAACTCCAGTCCCTCTCAACTGAGATAACGTGAGCTGAAGCAGGGATATCCTGAAAACCTGACCTGTGGTGTCCTTGAGGATGGAGTTGGCAATCTGCAAAGCCCCCAAGCAACTGAGTTCCAAAAATTTCCTTAATTCTGGTGATGTATGGGGCGAATGTCTCACAGTGGTAGGTGAGATGTCGGGACTATTTCTAATTATTTAGGTGGCCTGGTTTTACAACAAATAAACGCGTTTTGCACACTCATTGGTAGGACATTTTTTAATTGCATCAGTTACAAATGATTTACCTTGAATGAAGCATGTACTTGGGTTGTCATAGAATGAAGTGTAAGTAGAATTATTGTAATTAATACCATCAAATAATCCAACCATATCCACATCAGACCTGATTCGCTCTTGAGAGGACAACCTTGAAAGATGAGAAACAGTCGGACTTCGAAATGGACTGAACCACAACACACAACACACACACTAACAACACAAACACACCACACACACACACAAACACACACACACCCACAACACACACACACACACACACAACACACGTAAATCAAGTGCATGTTCCATAAGTATCAATAAGAAAAACACAATGCTCCCAAGCAAAAACAGCCAGTCATAAGGAAAATCAAAACAACAAGCAACACTTAGAATCCAACGTTTTCGATCCCAGAAAGGACCTCTCAGGAGGAGGATGAGTAGTGGACAATGGACCCAGAAGGACCTTTATACCCATAGTGCACCAAGTGAAATCATTAGGGGCAGCCAATTGATCAATCAGGAGATAGTTAAAAGCAGCAGGCAACATCAAAGCGGTGCGTGGCGGCCCCATATCTGATGACAGAGGTGATACAAGTCTAAAGATCATCCTATGTTGCATTGCTGCAATGTGAGGGAGGGCGTCATCTATGGTAGGGAATGATGGCGTCACTACATCGTTCCCAGGCAAGCGCGAGCTAAGAGTGCTAGTTCAGTGTTCCCATACTTCATCCTCAGGGAACTCAAAGGTCAGGTTAAGGAACCTGCCAGCTCAGTGGGTCACCAAGGCTGATCAGCATTTTTGATGGAGCACATCGTGCGGGAGCAGGGATATCTTAAGACTGACTCTGAGGCTTCCCGAGGTCTGGAGTTGGGAAACACTGGTCTAGTTGCCAGGGAGCCAATTGTGGGTAAACAATATTACCAGAGACGTGTTGGGCAGCTGATTCCAATTTGGTATATGGTGTTTTATCCATATATCTCTCTACACGGGGTTTCCCAATGTTTGTTCTACAGGGAGATTTCCAAGTCATTACGGGCACTCGCGAGTATGGGGAGAACGAGAGAGAAAAAAAAAGGGGGAGCAAAGGATTAGAGGAGAGATTGACCTATATTAACAGTATAAGCTGACTTCATTAGATATTCTAGCTTTTAATAAAGGTGTGGTGATGAAATGACAGTAGTTTGTAGTCAAATACTCAACGGCCCTGGGTGAGCATATGTTGTAAAGGTATCTTGCTTCTGGTAAGCTACTTCTTAGCCCAAAAGACTGATAATGTTCAGATGGAAATGGAGGGGGGGGGGGGGGGAGGTTAGAAAATACTCATAAATAACTACACGGCATCATGTGTAAGCTCCAATCCTGGGAGAGAATAATTGGGGTTGGCCTCTGATGGACCCGTCCGTGGTGCTTCCGTGGCAAAAGTGTAATCAGTGTGGGGGCAGAGTATGGCTGGCGGTTCCCCTTCCCTAACACGTTCCATCCTCCCCCCCCCCGATTCAGGAAACGAGGATGTGTGGGGGTGAAAGGATAGCAGGGCGTCAGACGGACAGTCTTAGTCACAGATGAAAATTTTATGAACATATAAAAACAGAATAAAAAACTCACAAACATGAAGTTTAAAACACCCCGTGGCACATCCGATCAGCGTGGCTGCAGGTCGCTTCCAGCTAGCTGCCTCCGTGTCCGGAATTCAGAAGTGATGGGGGATTCTGACGCGGGATGTGCTTCCATGCTATGGAGGCCTCCAATGTCCAAAATGTGTGATGAATTAGAGCAACGAGTTTCGCCGTTCTGGACGGGTTCCTCAGGCTTAAAAATGTGGCTCGCGAGTATGGTGAGACGGCGGCCCCCGACTGACTGCAGCAGGGTAAGAGCATGCGCGATTGTTACCACCAATTGGCTCCGTGGTAACTAGACTCTAAGGCGGAGCGCTGCCTGGCAAGGAGGACGCCATCATTCCTATAGAGACGGACGCCCTCCTCACACGAGCATGCACATAAGCACTGTATCTTTAACACGTTGACTCACCGTCAATCAAGATGGCCGCCACGCACCGTGGTGTTGCCTGCTGCTTTGAATCACCTGATTGATCAAATGGCTCCCTCTAATAATTTCACTTGGTGCACTATGGTTATAAAAGGTCTTCTGGGTGCCAGTGCATTGCACTAGCACTCCCCTGGGAAGGTCCTTTTGGACCGAAACGTGGTATCTAAGTGTGCTTGTGGTATTCACTAATACAGTTGTTTACCTTTGAGTGCCGTTTCTTGCTTGGGAAGCATTGGTTGAGAGTATATTACCTCCACTTTAAATAAAAAAAATGTGGTATTAAAGCATCACCAACCCCCCCAGCATCCCAAGATAAGTATTTTTTTTTAAACCAATGTGCCGTGATGTGAACCCTAAAAGAAAAGTTCGGAATGCAGTTCGCCCCGGGCTGCACGCATGCGTTGTGATTGGCTCCG
The DNA here is from genome assembly GCA_036426205.1 of Ascaphus truei. Lineage (NCBI taxonomy): Eukaryota > Metazoa > Chordata > Amphibia > Anura > Ascaphidae > Ascaphus > Ascaphus truei. The sequence continues at coordinate 10,835,585 of CM071587.1, forward strand.
TTTGCAAAGAGCCAAGTTCAATGCCTTGAGTTGGGAGAGATTAGTAGTAATGCGTAAGTGAGAAAAATGATAAATTATGAATGTGCGAGTTTAATTGTTGAGCAGAGCGAGTGGCCTATTGAAACAAATTGATACACAAAACAGTCGGTGCCGCCTGAATCACAGTGTAGACAATGAATATCGAACTGTTTAGCATGAAGTTCTATTTAGTAGTAAATGTGGAAATACTGTTGGTTTTCTACAAAATGACATTTATATATAAGTGATAATAAATCTGCTGCATTTCATATTGTATATTAATTTCGATACAATATTCATAAAAGTCACCTAAAATAGCATGGGTCTTGCTGCATTAAGGACTTGTATCTAAGAATAGTTTTGCTATTCTATACATCTACAAATTCAAATTAAATGTTGTTCATTTATAGCTGTTTTCCAACATAAATTATATAAATAGCTTTAAATACCATTAACATAACTTACCAACAGGATTGAAACACATTTTCTAGTAGACCTGAGGCTGCTTTGGGCATTATCCTTGCGTACGCCAGAACCAAGTTAAGGTTAATAGATGAAGCAGGTAATTTATACAAAGCAGTGGGGACATTTAAGAAAGTTCTGTTACCGTTGCAATGAAATCTAGGGTCTACAAAACGAATGGCAAGTATTATGCAAGAAGATACTGCACTTTAATTGGAATCAATGCCCATACGTCCTCTACAGTTTCATTTTTAAATCCACTGGTGTACAAAGATCTGAAAGAAAATGAGCACGTTGTTAGCGCTTGCCTTTTTTTCGGAAAAAAACCCAGTCAGCCAAGTAATACGTATATTTTTACCCAGGCTGTGTGAAAGCGGTGTTGTAAAGCGGCAGGCATACGCTCTAGGGGTCCTTGTTAAAATGAACAAAACTAAAAGGTGACAGGTGTGCTCATTTGCATGCCATACCCAGAATCCATGGCTGCAGTGGAAGCACTGTATGCTAAGAGATAATAGGGGAAGGGGCAGAACAGCAGACAGAACATGTCAGACATGTGAACGTGAATCATAGGCACACGTGTACAAACAAACCCGTTATGGGATGGGGGAGGGAGGGGGGTGTATGATTGGTTACTACTGTAATTAGTAAACACTGGACGACTGGTTAGGCCAGCGGGATTAAAGAGGCAATGCAACGTATACATTATGATAAAAGGTTGTTTTCTAGTTCAAAGCTAATTGCTTTAAACAAATCTAACCATTTCTAATGGCAAAAAGGTGGAATACTTTTTGGGATTTAATTACAAATGTAATTTCTTAGGGGTCTCTGAATGTGGAAGTATTTTTGTCCTTATCCGAGAACCAATAAAGAAAGGAGGGAAAGAGCTTATGCTTGGTAAAGTCGTGATTAACACGTGACATCAGACAAAAAGGAACAGTTACTAGCCTCAGTTCACCACACCAGATTGACAAGGGAGGAGGGTCGTGGACCGTATCTCTGTTTAAGATGATCACAGACCAGTTCACAGAATCTGGCCAGCACAAGCTTTCCAACCTCTCAGGATCCGGTCATCGTGTAACCCCAGTACACAAGCTTTCCAACCTTTCAGGATACAGATCAGGTGTAACCCCAGTACCACAAGCTTTCCAACCTTTCAGGATCCGTCATCGTGTAACCCCAATACCACAAGCTTTTCCAACTCTCAGGGTCGTAATGTAACCGCAATACCACAAGCTTTCCAACCTCTACGGGCCATACCGTGTAACCCCAGACCAAAGCTTCCAACCTTCAGGACCGTCATCGTGTAACACCCATACCACAAGCTTTCCACCTACTCAGGGTCCTCACCGGTTGTAACCACAAATTACCACAGCTTTCCAACTCTCAGGGTTCGGTCCACCCGTTGTAACCCCAATCCCACACGCTTTCATAGCTTGATAGGTCCGTCAGTTGGTAACCACAGTACAAAGCTTTCCAACCTTCAGGAAGTGCAACGTCACCGTGACCCCCGCCAGGGGAAGACGCGTACAACAAACAAAGGGTGAGGCAAGATATGATACGGAGCGGAAGCACAGGATAGAGCCGGTGTGGGTGACAGGCGGGTACGATTCTGGTGTGCTACTAATCGAGGTACCCCACAGAAATATACAACACAAGCTTTCCAAACTGCGTCAGGGTCCGGTCACCGTGAACAGACCAACCGAGGCACAAGGAGAAATAAGCAGGGAAAAACAAGACAGGATGGGTGAAGGAGGAGGTGGAGGCTGAGGACCACAAGCTTTCAACATCTCAGGGCTCGTCACCGCTGTAACCACAAGCTTTCAAACGTTCAGGGTCCGTGCACCGTGGAACCACAGTACCAACACGCCTCCCAAACCGTCTCAGGGCTTCATCGTGTAACCCAGCTACCACAAGCTTCATAGCGCCTCAAGGTCCGTCACCGTGTAACCACAGTACGACAAGGCTTTCCAAACCTCTCAGGGTCGAAACGTGTAAACCCTAGTACCACAATCTTTCACAACCTCTTGGGGGTCCCGTCAGCATGTAACCCCAGAAACGACAAAGCTTTCAAAACCTTCATTAGGGCGCGTCAGCGCTGTACGTGTAACCCCAGTACCACAAGCTTTCCAAGCTCTCAGGGTCCGTCACCGTGTAACCACAGTACGACAAGCTTTCCAACCTCTCATGGTCCTTCACCGTGTAACCCCAGTACCACAAGCTCTCCAACCTCTCAGGGTCCTTCTGTGTGTAACCCCAGTACCACAAGCTTTCCAACCTCTCAGGGTCCATCATCGTGTAACCCCAGTATCACAAACTTTCCAACCTCTCGCGGTCCGTCATCGTGTAACCCCAGTACCACAAGCTTTCCAATCTCTCAGGGTCCTTCATCGTGTAACCCCAGTACCACAAACTTTCCAACCTCTCGCGGTCAGGGTAACCCGATTAAGGACCCTGAGAGGTGGGAAAAGCTTGTAACAGATCAACTACTTGTTGGTCCAATAAAAAGCATCATGCCCCCTTTGTTAGTACTACATATTATGAATGCATTGCAGGACCACCCAACAACAGTAAAAGCTGTCATCAAGCCAACCTCGGAATACACAGAGCAAAAAACAGCAACATACAGGAAAATAATATCCATCCCACTATAGCTAGACACACAACAAACACAGTAACAAATCATAGTTTGTATGTTTGTAAAAAATTTATTGTTGCAACTTAAACAGAACTTATATTCTATGGGAAAACTGGAAAACTGTACAATTGTATATTAACCTGTGACATAATTGCAGAGCTTTCAACACGGAAAAAAAACCCACAACCACCTGAACAATGTGTTTCTCAAAACATTCAGCTTATTTTCATTAGAAAAAAGAAACAAAGATTATTTTATTTTGTGGTCATTTGTATACAATAAAAATAAAAAATACCGGATCAGAGCACATTTGTTTAAGGCATACAGCATGTTAATGTGCAATTGTTCTCTATTTTGCCCAAATAAGGAATTAACCATCACAGTGCGTGTGTGTGTGTGTGTGTGTGTGTGTGTGTGTGTGTGTACATATATTCTAATTCACACCTCATTGCCTCAATAGATTTAATGCTATAAATTTGTAGGTCAGAGACTGAAAAAACCCCAACTGGTATCGACAAATTTACACAGATTACAAAAGGACGTGCCCATTTATTAATTCTGCCAAATATTTCCACTACCTTGGCTAATATGTTGCATAGCACCTATTGGCTGGTACAGAAAATATGACATGTTTCTGGGACATTAACCTGGAAGGTCGACACACTTTACTGCTCTGATATCACAATGATTCCAACATGAAGTATTTTCTGTGTTTTTGGTCTGCCAAGTAAAGCACAAACACAGGCAGAGAACCCTCTGCCAAGCACTGGGAATCTTCAGAAGACAACGCTGGCTCACAGGGACATATCCACCACAGGGTGATCAGCTATAGCACATAGCAACTCCCATACATTTGAAGTGGGGTTGGGGCACGCTGAAGCGGAACACCCTTTAGGGACTATGGGCCCATGTAGTCTAATAATACCAAATGAATCTTGTTTTTAGAGTTGACGATGATACAACGGCTCCTGCCATTGCCAGTCATCCATTGGCCTTTTTAAAAGCAACAGTACTAGCTAAATTATATAAACACACTTTATAAATACATATATATTTTCAAATACACACGTGTGTATACTTGTGTCCCCCGTGTGTGTGTTTCTCCCGGGTGTGTGATATAATATATATATATATATATATACAGTGGTTGACAAATCACCAAAAAATCTACTCGCCACACAAAAAAATCTACTCGCCACCTAGTACCAAACGTGTGCTGCTTGGGCCAATATTTACTCGCCCGGGGGTTAAATCCACTCGCCCGGGGCGAGCAAATGTATAGGTTTGTCGAACACTGTATATATATTATATCATACACAGTTTAAATCATGGTAGGTTAAAAAGGCGACAAGAAACCTCCACCGTTAGCATATAGCCAATAAAGAATATCACATGTGAGCACATTCACATGTCTTAGACCATTATCACCTAGCATACAGTGCTCCCACTGCAGCAAGGGATTCTGTTAAATGACATGCAAATGAGCACCTTTTAGTTGTCACCTTTTGCCTGGAATCCATTTTTACATGGAACCCTTAAAGGCAAATGCTTGCTGTTCACACAGCTTTTAAGCACAGCATGGGATTAGATGCAAAGACAGCCAAACCACTCCGCTCACATAATCCAAAAATGGATTTCAGGCAAAAGCAGGGTTGCCACTTTCTACTGAAGGCCAACCCGGAGGGGGAAGAAATATAAATCCCTTACTTTGTGTGGCGTGGTGGTGCGGCGGCGTCCCCCTGCAGTTTCTCCCGCCAACTGCAGTGAACATGGCAGCGCGGCGTCAAATGACGCCATGTTAACCGGATGCAACGTGACGTCATGATGCTACGCGACGCTGCGCAGCCATGGTCACTGCAGTTGGCGGGAGAAATTGCAGGAGAACAACAATGCCGGAGACGCCACCCGGAGGTAAGTGCCCGAAACCCGTAGTCTCCAGGTCAAACCTGGAGGTGGCAACCCTCGGCAAAAGGTGACACGTTGTGGGCTCATTTGCATTTCCCAGAATCCCTTGCTGCAGTGGAAGCACTGTATGCTAGGTCAGCGGTGCGCAAACTAGGGGGCGGGAGATTTTTTTGGGGGGCTGCGGTGTTTGCAGAGGTCCCGCGCTCTCCAGCCACAGACATTTAAATTAAATTTCGGGGGACCGCGCAAGGCCCCTGCAACCTCTACTTACCGGAATTCTGCTGGCTTCAGCACGCGTGACATGGCAAGGACGTCACGGCTGCCCTGGTAACGTGACGTCAAATTACGCCGCGTGAGGTAAGGAGGGGAGCAGCAAACGGAGAAGGTAAGGGAGGGGGGCGCCGCAAAAAATGTTTGCGCGCCCCTGTGCTAGGTGATAATGGTGAAAGGCAGGGCTGCAGACCTGTTTAAGACATGTGAATGTGCTCCCAAGTGATATATGTGTGTGCGCGCGCGTGTATTTATATACATGTGTGTGTGTGTGTGTGTGTTTCATTCTGGGAAATTACATGCAAACAGCTATGTTTAAAAGCAGCATGCATTGGCTTAAGGGTTTTCCATGTAATGTCAACTTGAGACAAAGGTGGCACTGTGCTCATTTGCATGTCATTTCCAGAATCCCTTGCTGCAGTGGGAGCACTGTATGCTGGGTGATAATGACGAAAAGCAGGGTAGCAGACCTGTCTAAGACATGTGAATGTGCTCACAAGTAATATTTTTATATGCTACACGATGAAGGGTTTTTAGTCACCTTTTTACACACACACACACACACACACACACACACACACACACACACACAGGCAAACATACAGTGCTTTCACTAATATAGTATAAGATATATATTTACTGGTTGACAAATCACCAAAAAATCTACTCGCCGAACAAAAAAAATCTACTCGCCACCTAGTACCACACGTGTGCTGCTTGGGCCAATAGGAGCTCGCCACGATGTTAAATCCACTCGCCCGGGGCGTGCAAATGTATAGGTTTGTCGAACACTGTATATGTATATGTATACACACACACACACACACACACACACACACACACACACACACACACACACACACACACACACACACACACACACACACACACACAGTATAAGCGCTACCAATAGAATTATAAGGCTGCAGACCCTGCAGGTGACCTTAAGCACACTAAGGATTTGGAGGCTGTACACTGTAAAATCACTGTTGGGCTAATAAACATGTAGAATACATTTTCATGCACATTGAAGGTGCTATATTGGTCCCAGAAAGAGCGAGATACTTAGTGGGCCGAGATACCATTTAATGGACCAACATATAAATCTTACAAGGTTTGTCTTGTACAGCAGGACAATACCCTATCCCAGGATTCCTATCCTCTTTACACCTCATTCACTTATGTATGTATACACCAGCGGGAAATACCTTTGTTACAGTAACTGTTATATATGTAGATCATCTCCACACCCCATTCCCAGATATACATTTCAGAGGAAGATTATGATGTGGGATTAACTCCATGTGCTGTGTATTAAAACCTGAGGAAGGTTCCCAGGCAACGAAAGGTTGTCCCCCCAACATGGCTGTATTTGCAAGAAATATACTTGTGTTTTTTTTATTATTATAACTTTTGTGGTGTGCAAGCTGGTTAACTTTGCGTGTATTGAAACCTCACATCTCCAGTTTAAAGAGCACAGATCACGCAGGCTCTCTAGATCCTGCACAAGACAACCGTGTACGGATTGAGGTTTGTCCATTACAAGGCGGGTGCCAATAAAGATACCAGTTGTGGTGTCATGCCAATGTAATCCAACCCACGCGATACCCTGCTCTCTCACACACACCAGGGCACACGATACCCTGCACACACACACACACACACGATACCCTGCTCTCTCGCACACACCAGGGAGCACGATACCCTGCTCTCTCGCACACACCAGGGAGCACGATACCCTGCTCTCTCGCACACACCAGGGAGCACGATACCCTACACACACACACACACACACACACACACACACACACACATTTTTATAGTACTGCTGCTTGAAGTTCTAGCAAACGAAATACATAGAAATATATGTAATTCATAAATAAAAGTGTGAGGCTATTGAAAGGCATAATGTTCCACGTTATCCTCAAGTCTATGTAATATTTAAAATAGTAATTATTGTATCAATACGCACAAGCCAAATTTAGATTATCACCTTCCTCAATAAGGGTGATCTAAAAACAGTGGCAGGCAGAGGGAGAAAAGGAACGGTCATATGGGAGGTTAAAAGCAACAATCCTCACAAGCCGATATTCTACACTCCAGAATATTATGTGTAATAATAATAATAATAATAATAGTTGCCCCCTGAGCATGTCCTGCTATTACTTTTAATGTATTATAGTGGTAGCCTTCAGACCTGGGCTTTGGGGAGAGCTCCATCTTAACCTCCTGGAAACGTCATATTTCAAACGTTTAGATCTCCTGAACAAAAGCATCAGATCAAATAAAAACAGCGTTGGAAATGGCGAGAGGCGATCTATGCAAATACGCGATCAGTGCGAATTGCTGCTTTAAACCTGGAACTCGTAACCTTGTCGCCTGGAATTGTTGTTATCTTGTGCTTGATTAATTTCTGTTCTACAAATTTAATGGCTTCTTAGAATACGGGCGAGGAATCATTTCTGGAATGTGCACATTTAGAAGTAACTGAAGGAACCACCTAAATTAAAAAAGGAACGATATACAGTTGAAATAAAGTATGTAATACAAATGACATTCAGCTGCCTAGATTTAAAGAGAACCTTCCAGATAAACCTATATCCAATCTTACCGTCCTGATCACGCGTGTGTAATGTAAGTGGGTACATTTTTGTACATTAGTAAGTGGAACTAGTTTTTGTTATTTAACACCTTTTCAATCACATGGCACTAGACACTGGAAAACAACGCATGCGATCCTGTACAAATGACATGTTCCCTTTGTACAATAATCGTAACGTGAGAAATAAGCCAATCTGATTTCTCGGACACAAAAAGGATACACAAGGATATATTATGTTGGTTCTATTCACATAATTTGCAGCAATATATCCCAGTACAGACTGCCTATAGTTTTATCAAGAACTAGACCTGCTATAAATTCCTAGCACTATCCAATGTTTATTAGACCGAACAGACTCAAGAATTTAACTCCTTGGTTGCCAGAGGACAGTGCCTATCTTGCCAAGAGAGCAGCCCCAACATAAATAGAAATTGCAATAAATTGAGCACACGGCAGCACAATATACAGTCTGCCTTGAGAATGGGGTTTTTAAGAATTTAAGACGCGATCAGCAATTTAGACCAAGTGCCTAATTGCAAAAAAAACATCTCAACTACCATCACCAAACGGCACAGGTTTCACAAAGCCACAGGATGTAAAATGGAAAGTTGATGCAACTCGTACATTATGTGGGGCCGCCTCCCCCGTCATCAACAGCTAACATTTCCAGCACTGAGCTCAACAGAAAGCATTTTATACTTCAAAATGTTTTCTCCAAACTCCTGCCTCTCCTCACACACTCAGCCAGTTACATTTCTCAGGGGCCTATGAATGGGGAAGTGTTTGCCAATCAAGTGGTTCCTTTCCCCTTACCCCCCTCCCCATCAGAGAACCAATAAAGTTAAGGGGAGGTCGGGAGGGGGGGCTCTGGCTGTACAAGCACTTGCTCATCACACAGTGACATCACACAGTGACATCACACAGAATGGAGCAGCCAGAGGGAATAACACCCCTCCCAAGTCTCACTTAATACATTAATAATACTTAGGCTAAGCTTACATTACCTGCACACCCGAGCGCATAGCCTCGCGCACTCCTGCAGCCCCACCCATCTGAGAACTTGGCTGCAGGAGATTGGAGACGCGTGACGGACACGTCACAATGCTGGTTCACCCTCACTGGCTGAACCGCTCACGTGACCCGGCCACGCTTGAAAAGTCAAATTATTTTGTCTCTTGGAATTGCGGCCGTGCCATCGTGCGCACACACGGGGCGGCCTCATAAGCAATTTGAGGTTGGCGCGCTGTATAATCTCAGCCTTATAGGTGGCAGATTAGGGCGTTTAAAATAAATAAATAAAAAGATTCACAGACGCGAGACCTCGTAATCACGTCCCTGTAATTAGGTTACTTGGGTCCCAGGAGGGATTGCCCCTTTACGCAGAGGTTATAGAAGATGGCAAATATTTTTTAATTGCCAACTGTGTGACAAATGGAAATAATGTCCGACCTATTTAACTGAGCACAGATTTGTAGGTTTATCCAGAGATGCTACAGCCACTGACGAGAATTTATATATATATATAGATATATATAGATATATCTATATATATTTATATATATATATATAAAATCAGATCATTACATCCCACACACCATTGTCTGTATTTACATTCTAAAGACGGTGCATCGTATGAACTCTCACTGAGCAAAAGCAAAGATGCAGCGTGTAGAGATATGCCGAAATGAAGTATACTGTAATGGCGTTACAATTAACTACACTTAAAATGAACCACGGACTCCCAGGTTAAAATCTATCTAGATGGGTATATTAAAATAAAATATACAGCGTTTAGTCATGAGATGGATGTATAACTCCAAGGGTGCCTGCCACACTTTGCATAACATACGGCTTTAACCACATTGCAATACAGTACTTTTACAATGAATAAACCTAAACAATAGTTTGCCTGTTATCACCTTGTGTGAGATGAGCTCAGATCCTGCACAATGCAAAGTGCTGTAATCTGCGTCACTGCTCCGCAGCGAGATGCCCCAGCTCCGCAGCGAGACGCCCCAGCTCCGCAGCGAGACGCCCCAGCTCCGCAGCGAGACGCCCCAGCTCTGCTGAGCAGGTGAAAATAACACCTTGTTAACACCGCATTAAGATTGCCATCATTTAGGCACGTTCTGCCAGGCGTGTGCGCGCATTTAAAGGATTAAGAGGAAAAAGTGCCTAATTTAGGTTCAATGGCTATTTGAAATAACAAGTTCCATGGATAAAGTTTATTTGTGGCAGATATTGGCCACACGTGACATTTTCCAAGCATGGTGATTTTACTGCACCGATTGAAACGGCAGAGGGCAGGCAGAACCAGCAAGGGTTCCTTTTCTGGCTACGAGACGTTAAACTGCAACACGTTTGTGTCTACACCAAGGGCGGCCAACTCCACTCCTCAAGGGCCACCAGCAGGTCAAGGATATCCCCTGCTTCAGCACAGGTGGCTCAGTCATTGACTGAGCCATCTGTGCTGAAGCAGGGATATCCTTAAAACACTGACCTGTGGGTGGCCCTTGAGAACTGGAGTTGGCAGCTCATGTTCTGCACAGAACAAGGAAACTTCTATATCATCGATGTAAGGGGACAAAATAAAAATAGCAAGTCACCCCAGTGCACACAGCACAGAAGTGAAGTTGCATCTAAGACAAATTTTAAAGCAGCAAAAAGTGCATTTTAAATAATATTGGGACCAGGGGGATTCTCGCCTGTGCTGAACTGCCCCAGAGACCTCCCCCACTACCCAAGAAACTTGCAGCTTTAGCTCCCAGCGCATTCCTGGTTTTGTTTTTAAAAGATGGATGCACGAGCGATCATCCAATAGGAAGACATCATTGATTCCAATGTGCCAGCTCTTAGGTTGCCATTTTGTTTCCTCAGGAAGAATGTAAATGGGCGGGTGGGTGTGGGTGTAGCTGGGTGGAGGGGTCCACAAAGCTGATTCACAGTTCGGCCAAGGAAGAGCCTAGACCTAATTGAAGTGATGTTTGAGCCTATTGGCTTTGGGCACTGAATGGGTGAAAGATTGCAGCAAAGATAATGTGCCCAGAAAATACTGACAGCAGCTTTGCAATGGGTAAATAGGACGGTCAGGGACAGATGATTGAATAGAGATATCACACCTCAAATCAGTGCCATTCAAGTACACTGCACGTGGAATCACAGAGATAACCAGGATCGGACGTTCGTGAATTCCACGGAAGTCTCGCAAGCCAATGATTGAAAAAATACGTATCTGCTCTCGGCAAAATCCATGAACCGCAAAGCCCGGAGCGCTCATCACCGTCAGAGTAAGACCCCGCTTATATTGAACAATGTTTAGAAGTGATTGACGCCCGGAAAAATTACATTGTGGTTCTCGAAAATGTTTAAAGCACCAATCTATGTTTCATGTGTTTACACTTTTATGGTTGTATTGCAGGATTGAAGCAGGGCGGACTCCGGGGACCCCCTGCTTCCAGAGATATTTACCTGTGTAGGGGGTGCCCCGGTATCTCTGCAGGTAGCAGCTCTGGGGATCCCCTGCTTCCAGAGATACTTACCTCTGTAGGGGGTGCCCCGGTATCTCTGCAGGTAGCGCCCCGGTATCTCTGCAGGTAGCAGCTCTGGGGATCCCCTGCTTCTAGAGATATCAGATACCAGAAGTATCTGTAGAGTTTAAGTGAGCCAGCCACGCCAATAGGAAGCCGCCATTATGTTAGACACACTATCTCCCTGGCTGCATAGATACCGGAACCCCATACGGAGGTTTCTCTGGAAGCAGGGGGTCCCGGGGTTGAAATTACCACAGATCATCTCCGGAGACCCCCTGCTTCAATCCTGCAACGAAATAGAAGGCACTTGTATTGCCGCTTTAAGGCTCCTAGTCGAGATGCCGTAAAGAGTCTTCCCAGAAGTAAAGACTTTAGGCCGATGAATCTGACTAAAGCTTTAACGTTTTCACGAGGCCCTCGGTGGTGATTTGACAGGAGGCGCGTGCATATCTTTGTATTACTTTCTCATTGGGGTGGCGTCAACCACATTGTCCACTATACGCCCGTGCTAATTCCCTGTTGTAAATGGAAAGTTAAAAAAAATAAAATAAACCCCCGTAAATGATACATTAACCCAGGGGTGCCAAACTCCAGTCCTCAAGCCCCTGCCAACAGGCCAGGTTTTCAGGATGTCCCAGTTTCAGCAGAGGTGGCTCAATCAGTCCCAGCTTCGGCACAGGTGGCTCAGAGGTCCACTCTTTGACTGAACCTCTGATTGACACCTGTGCTGAAGCAGGGATATCCTGAAAACCTGACCTGTTGGGGGAGGGGTGCTTGAGGACTGGAGTTGAGCAGCCCTGCATTAAACCTTTGCGGTGCACAGGTATATCACGGGTGAAGGCTGGTTCCTGAGAGGCTGAAGCAGTCGGCCCGTGACCAGAAATGCAGAGCTTCGATGGCACTGGGAAAGTTAAACAGATCACCCGGACCCCGTTTTATTTCTCCTTGTGGATCTGCATCCAGCATCGCTAGTCAGGGGTACTTCCAAAGTTCTAATGAATCAGGAATTTCTGCTGCACCAATATATTTAGCAGGCCCAGCAATTAAAAAAATATTTATGCATAATAAAAGTGGTACACTGTTTTAATTCAAGCACCTTTTAAAAACCCAGGATTGAAGCAGTATCCAATGAGCAGAACCCCATTAATTTGTGCTGTGGGAACCCACTGCTTCCGGAGATACTTACCTCGGTAGGGGGTGCAGATAGCTGCTCTGGCTGAGCTTTAAGCTGCGTCCATAGACAACGCAACCGTGCAGAGGCACGCGGAGGCTGAGGGAAAGCGGGTGCTTTCCCTGGCCTTAGTACGCGCGCCGTCAGGGGGAGGGTCTATAGGCGGGCCAGTGATGTCACGGAGCTGGTTCGCCCTCATTGGGCGAATCGCTCACGTGACCGCCATATCTCGCGAGAAATCAGTTGTGACTGATTTCACGCGCACGCCCGCTGTATATACACGCAATCACTGCCTTTAGGCAGTCTGATCGCTCAGACTGCCGATGCATCCGCGCGGCCTTCCTCTGTATGGACGCAGCCTTAACGTTTAAAGCTCCTACATAACGCCGGCCAATAGAAACCCGAACCTCATGACGTCACGGCTTCCTATTTGCCTGCAAGCTTTGAAACACCTCCATGTGAACCCTTGTAGCCGAGCAGAACGGTTACCGGCACCTACTACGGGGGTAAGTATCTCGAAGCCGGGGGTTCCCGGAGCTGAAATTAATGCATTGGATTGCCGCTTTAAATCTAAAACCCTGATGAATCAATAGTGCTCTAAAAAGATGTTACACTTGATAAGGGGACACTGGATACCAGATGAAAGGAGCTAAAACTGTGCTTGCATCTCCACATCAACAAGAAATATTGCACACGTCAAACAGAACACACCCGTTCCCATTTCAAACGGCGCAGAGATATTTTTTTGACAAATATTGCGGTATCCTGATCCTGTCCTATAAATATATATATTAAAAAAAACACTTTCTTTGATCTTAATACACTAAAGTAACTTTCCAGCATTGCGTGTTGTAGGAAATCCGCAATGCTGGGGTGAACAAACTCCAGTCCTCAAGGGCCACCAACAGGTCAGGTTTTCAGGATATCCCTTCAGCACAGGTGGCGCTTGCACGAGCATGCCTTATAATCGCCGCCTAACTTTGCAAGACACAGCGAGGGGATAATTTGGGAGTTATTATAGAGCACAAACCTCTCCACTAGGGGCAATACATGGAAAGTTTTTCGTGGTTACATTTAGGTTTTAGACTTAAATGGAAGCAGAGGGGTGATTCCTCAATGATTCCTCAATTTTGCACCAGATGTCTCTTGAATGTTAAACAGTACACCAGACTCGGCTATGACAGAGCACAAGTAAACGCAGCGCTGTAGTCCGCTTTGTAAGCAACATACCAAGATGGCCTCTCTTCCTTGTCAAATTGAAATATCCGACATCTCTATTTAAAAACTAATTGGCTTCTGCCAGTGTTTTGCTATTGGAGCTATCCTGACCCCCCCACTCCCCGTAAAAAGCCACGCAGAAGTCTCTGAGCATGTCAAAACCACACTTCTGTCCCAGACGGCCCCAGCTAAACTCATACTGTGTATACTGTAACTAGCAATATATAAATAGGAAAATGATGCAAAGATTGTATTTTAAGTTTGTTATTTTCTAAGGGCTTTCATTCTTAAGTTCGCCGAGTTATTAACGGTTCATTCCTGCGAGTTAAAGGCGATTATGCGTTTGTTTCAGAACTCCATAAGTAGGATCGGAGTCTGTAAAACAGAACAATAATCAGTCTATAGCTTTAGAGAGAATGCAAGAGAATAAACCCGCTTTATTTCAACCTTCGGGGACCATTTAACAGCGTTTGGTGCAA
>CM071587.1:10854874-10884944 GCA_036426205.1 Ascaphus truei
ATGTTTCGGAGACTCCAGCATTTAATATATTTATACACAACGTGCTAAATAAGAAATAAAAAAAAGAAAAGGAACATTGAAGGAGCCGTTCCCAGGAATTCTGCAGATAAATGGGGACATCTAGTGCTTAGTGCAAAATATTTTTGGAAAAGGTAAGCAAATAGTGAGACCGTGAAGCAGTGCATGAGATTATAATGAAAGCAGCACTGCTCACCCTTTTGACCCACAGAATGCAGCTTTAAGAATATAAATACCTTTGTATGGGTGGTTGAGAAGGGAAGGAAGTTTTGGTATCAGGCATGGTCTCCTCCACAACAGTGACCGCCCGTCTAATCACCTCCTCTACCACTTGCTTTGGGAAGAATTCGGTCTGCTCGTGCATCTTCCCGTTGTGCGTTTCAGTGGTGCGCTTTGGCGGTCTGGGGGGAGGTGGTGTATGTTCAGGGGGTGGATCCAAGTCTTCGTTGGATAACTCTTTCCATTGTTCCTTTGGCAGAGAAAATGTTACCATTGTCTGGTGTATATTCCAACCACAATTCTTTTGAACGAACATAATAAATGTCAGGCAAACAGTATTTGAACTGTCTAGCTCCTGTGCTGACATATGGCCAACACTTCAACGTGTATACAAGCAAACTATCCAATACTCCTTTTAACCAATTTAAATCAATTTATTGCATTTACTTTGGTTTTCCAAAGCAGTCACAACAGCCATTACCCAATGAATGTAAATGATATCTAAAGTAAACATAATACAGAGCGATTGTGAAAGCTAATGTCAGAAGACTTATTTCCTTTTCAAAAAGCAGTTTTACATAAAGTCCACGCACTGAGGAACTGGATCACCTGAAGGTCATTTTGAAGTTGGTTCTCTAACTGGAAGCAAATATGGCAAATAGAAGGTCCTCGTACAACCCCTTTATCCGAGGGGGAGTGGAGCGACCGAGGCAAATTACTAACAGTTCCTACCTACTGCATTGTATTGATACCATCTATAGAAATGTCTTTAAAACACCCCATGTAAGAGCACCTACCTGCACAGAGGAGTCACCCATTATAAACTTTGCTCCCTCGATGACGGCCAAATAAGAAAAACGTAGTTGATCAGCTGTTTGAATAAGTCCCATCCTGTACTTTCTCATTTCTAGCAGGACCTGCTTAATATCCACTGAAGAGGGATCTTTTCTTTTATCCATCTAAAGAAAAGTAGACAATGTAATGCCAACCATGACCTATTCTCCGCTAATGTGCCTCATATTCCAGCGTTGGTGCATTGTATACCGTTCTGTTTGAAGGGACATGTACATAGGTGGGAAGGCCAGAGACACAGACCTGGCTAAATAAGCACACAGTAATCTATATCAAAGGTATTAGAAAGCTGTTCTGCTAGCACTGAAGAAAATACAATTAAACCAAGACTGTGCTATTCCGCAGGGTTGAATACTTCTTACCAGTAGCAAACAAGTATCCGCCAAACAAAACGTCCCCGATCTGCCAATTCCGGCACTGCAGTGCACCACGATGGGCCCGTGTTCCTGGTTAAGGGAGCCAGACTCTCTCACTTTA
Source organism: Ascaphus truei (assembly GCA_036426205.1). Classification (NCBI taxonomy): domain Eukaryota; kingdom Metazoa; phylum Chordata; class Amphibia; order Anura; family Ascaphidae; genus Ascaphus; species Ascaphus truei. Next base: position 10,856,441 of record CM071587.1, read on the forward strand.
AACAGGAAGTTGAGGAATGATGCAGGAGACTCCGGGACTCCGAAGTCTGGCCAAGTGGTATAATGAAAGTGCAGGATTTCTCGAGTCTCTTGTGTCTGGGAAGTGTTTGGTAGATCATTAGGCAGATATGTAGATAGGAGTGTGTAACGTTAACATAAATATAGCGGTCTAAACACAGACATAAAAGAAAAGTCAAAAAAACGCTAAATAAAAAAAGTGCCATGGACCAGAGAAAAGAAAATACAAATATATGATGTGTATATATATATAATATATAAATATATAAATGCAAATACAACTGTATGCTCATCTGCATGTCTTAGGCAGGTCTGCAACCCCGCCTTTCCCCATTATCACCCAGAAAGGGATTCTGGGAAATGACATGCAAATGAGCACACAGTGCCACTTTTTGCTTCAAAAACCATTTTTAACATGGTTCCCTATAGGCTTAAGCGCGGCTGCAGTGGTTCACAGCTTTGACACAGCCAGGGTTAAGGTGCATACCCAGAAAACCCCCCCACAGACAGCGGTGGGTGGTGTGACCTGCTTAAGGGGGGCATGGGGGGGGGGGAACGGGGGGGCAGAGAAGCGAAAGGAGGGGGGGAAAAACAACAAAAAAAAACACACACACACAAAACCACCGCACAACACACACACCACACACACAACACAACACACACACCACACACACACACACACACACACACACACACACACACACACACACACACACACACACACACACACACACACACACACACACACAACACACACACACATGCACAAACACACACACACACACACACACACACGAAAGCGCTCTGGTATACCGAAAAGATCAATACTTTATTACAAAAAGTACACCCAGGGACGGGCCTGCACCCTCTCTGTCCTCTATTATTCATGCCCACACTTTACTCAGCACTGAGTGTCATTGGTTTGCTTTTGTAGACGGAACTCTGCCAGCGATTGTGTATTCGGACATCTGCTGGCACATGCCTGGAGTGGATTTACTCCTTAGCTTATAGTTTGTGTATGTTCTTTGTATTTCTGTTTCGTATCCGTCTTGTAGTGCTAGGTCTATACTGGTTAGCACTTAGGGGTATTTCTGAGAAGGGCTACTCCCTGTTTCAGTTTTTGACCCCACCCTTTTTTAATCACAGTCGGGTTTTGTTGCAGGAAGTATAGGATTTAGGACCACAGTATATATTTTCCTGAGTGCTATTTCACGGTTTATATATGGTGTTTATGGAGTCTTGTTGTGCTAGCAGAGAATGTTTTTTAAACTGTGTCTGTTTTAAAGTTTTTGTAAATGGTTTGATCTTTTTGGCATATCGGAGTGCTTTCTTAGGAGTGGGACACGGACACACACGGAACATTGCATTAATATCTACAAGAACGTGCCCAACTCACGCTGACAGATTTGCCAAGCAGTTAATAGTAAATCACCCTATAACTCATGAATGTTTATAGGCTGCAAGGTGATCTGTGGTTTAGCATCGCTTAGTAATTATTGACCCTTATCCTGCTCTGCATTTAAAAAGGCGGTGGAACACTATGGCTAAAATGCATAATATATAGATAGATAGGATAGAGAGATATTCACTCATCTCTTAAAAGGAGGACTGTTTCACCTACAGAATTCCATCTGACTTTAATTGTCTCTCTGGGTTTCCTCAATATATATTGCTGCAGCAATCTCAACCCTCATTTATATATATATAAAACATAATACTGAGTTAAGTTATGGTGAGTAAAAAAAGCGACAAAAACCCTCCACATATACATATACATATACATATATATATATATATACACGACTATTAAGGTTATGGTGGGTAAAAAAAGTGACTAAAACTATTTGGTTTGCTATTTCTGCCATTTGGTCATTTTATTATCTGCATTTTATTATTAAATTGTATGGGTATGTAAAAACAAGGTCAAGGAAATCGCAGTAACAGGAGAATGCAAGAGATGTGTTTAGCTTAGAAGGAACAACATGTGATTAAAGAACAGTAACTTTGGGTGCATGTAGTTCTTTTAACTGCTGCACGTCATTTGACAGGCGGGACCTTCCCATACAATTCCCTGAATATCAGCAATTGATAAATCAGCTGCTATTCTCCGGCTGAGACGCCCAGAAATCATGAGCTCTGCAGAATGACTACACTACAGATAATATTCGATTTACTCCCTTGCATGATCACAAAGGCTGCAACACATCGCAACATGTTCATAACAATGAGCCATCGCTGTTGCAAGCTTGAATTTCCAGAACGATTTAATCTTCAGATTAACCCAAACGGTGCGTACCGAGAAAGCCTACTTCGCTAATCACCGTACTTACGTTCGTATTTTCCAACTCAAGCTGTCGGATTGTGTAATAGGATTTAATGTCTTCTGAAATCAAGGTTAATTTCAAGTTTGTGTCCTCAAAGAGCATGGAGCTCTCTTCTTTCTTTGGCCAGTATTGTGCACACTTGATCTACAAAAAGAAACACATGGGCTCCTTTTATCCACGCTGGGCAGACATTTCTAAGGGAAAATCTAGCAATGGGTGGGGTTGAGAAAACATTACTGCCACGGTTTATATTCATAAGAGATTCCCCCTTCTGGTAATTATTTTCCATTACATTCTCCGCAGGCATTGACACATTTTATTGAATGAACATCGAAATTGGACAAAAGTAGCAGACTACATGTGAAATCAGCAATAATAATAATTTTTATTATTAAAAAAAAACATTTGGAAAACGGAGTATACAACATCTTTTACAGCTTACAAGCTAGTCTAATAAAAACAAAATCAATATCTAAAAACGGGTCTCTTCCGCATCAATGCAGTCAGCTACAATAATACGTAAAGCACTTGAGCTCTTGGTTTTCAGTTTACATAGAAAAAAACCTCGGTTTAAGAAGGATGATCGGGTAACTGTAAAGTACACTATACAGGACAATCTTTTGATTTGATTGATTGTAAACTCATGGGAGCAGAAATATCCTTCCTCATTGTACTGGTAGATCTTCCCTAGCAAGCAACCTGCCTAGGGGTCACACTCGACTCCTCTCTCACATTCAAAACGTATCTAAAAGCTGTTGCTTTTTTCTCCACAATATTACAAAGATACACCCTTTTCTCTGTTGTTTGACTGCAAAAACTCTGACTCAGACCCTCATTCTCTCCCGTCTCAATTACTGTAACCTCCTGCTGTCCAGCCTTCCTTCCTCCCCCACAATCTATCCTAAACGCTGCTGCCAGAATCACTCTGCTCTTTCCTAAATCTGTCTCAGCATCTCCCCTGCTGAAATCCGTCTCCTGGCTTCCTATCAAATCCCGCATCACACAGTCAATTCTCCTCCTCACTTTTAAAGCTTTACACTCTTGTCCCTCCTTACATCTCAGCCCTAATTTCGCGCTATGCACCATCCCGACTCTTGCGTTCCGCTCAAGGATATCTTCTCTCTACCCCCTTTGTATCTAAAGCCCTCTCCTGCCTTAAACCTTTCTCACCGACTGCCCCGCACCTCTGGAATGCCCTTCCCCTCAGTACCCGACTAGCACCCTCTCTATCCACCTTAAAACACACCTGCTTAATGAAGCATACGAGTAGCTCTGCGGCAAATACCATACACCTGATACATAAATCTTGGCCCCTTGCGGACACAGTTACCAGAATGCCCTCCCACTGTCTCTGTACGTCCTTCCTTCCTACCAATTAGATTGTAATCTCTTCGGAGCAGGGACTCCTTTTCCTAAATGTTCATTTTTAAGTCCGAAGTACTTATTCCCATGATCTGTTATTTGTATATGATATGATTGTCACGTGTATTACTACTGTGAAGCACTATGTTCATTAATAGCGCTATATAAATAAAGACATACATCTGTATATTTGTTTTGTTAAAACTATTTGTATCTATATAGCACCAATGTGCAGTGCTTTACAGAGGTATGAGAAACATAGGATGGAGCTTTAATAAACTGTACGTATATAACAAGACCGCAGTAGACTTTCATACTGTAATTTATAGGACATTGCGAGGACGGTATGTGCAAATGTAAGGAGGCATGTAGTGTCTTGCCATAATGATACTCTACATTTCCATAGTACTTACTAAATTGTAAAAAAATAAAATAAATTATATATACTCTATATACATATACACACACCTATCTATATCAATATCTATCTATCTCGGTAGTGTTAGCTTCACATAGCATTGGGCGGCAGATGAGAGCCACTCAGCTCGACTGGTCTTCCCATTCTCCCATCCGCCGAAAACTTCAGACCCCTTTTGATCCTTCGTATTTAGGAAGAGCCTTGTGCCTATCTCAAGCATGTTGTATTTCCCTTATTGTATTAGCCCCTACCACCTCTGTGGGAGGCTATGCCATGAATCACCCTTTGTAAGAAGTACTTCCTCACATCTCCCCTCAGCCTCCCATCCACCAGCTACAGAGAATGACCTCGCTATAGAGCTTCTCTCTGAAATATGCATCCTTCCTGTTTTATGTATTTTAAATATTGCATTAAACCTAACCCCCTGCCTAAGCTGTACATCAGGTTCTTTAGTCTTTCCTGGTAAGTCTTCTGCTGTAATAGAGCATAGTCCATTTAGTAGCCTTCCGTTGCACACACTGATGTTATTCATACTCTTCATGGGGCCCTGTGCCAAAGTACCACCATAAATACCTGATGCAGCAGTTAATGCTCGCTTAATAATGGGTATAACAGGGATTCAATGGAGAGAAGTAATGGGTCAGTTGACAAAAAAAAAATATATTAAAATTTTTTTCCTGGGTCACACAGGCATTATTAGTAGATAATTCCATGAAATATCTCCACCTCCTTATATGCATCAATCCACGGGAATATACATCATGGGGCTATATTGTTATCTTGCTACGCTACAAAAACAGAATTGGCAACGGTTAGAATCGGCAACTCATTAGAAATACGGATTCAGATGCAGCACCAGGCAGTGCTTCAGTTCAATGTCAATTCAATCGTGCGTGTTCACAAGTGTGATTTGTCAAAACACCGCTAAGAAATGAATGCAAAAATCCTTGCCCTAAAAAGCAGATGGTACCATAAGGTAACAGTATAGCTACTCTGCCAACGCTGGGTGTGTCCACACGCGTTGTTACGATTCACGCAACGAGTTGGGACACGTACTGTGGTATGCCTCTGATGAAGTCACGTGAATCGTGACGCAACGTGTTAGGACATACCCAGTGACACCATTACGTTGTTAGCACCACACAGGCTTTTCCCAAGAGCTTCAGTCGGGTTTCTTTCTGCTATTTGCTTGTAGCAACGCTGCGGATTCCATCTTTACACTAACACCTAAGCAGAGTATTTTGGGCAAGTTCACATATTGTACCTTGGAGCCTTCAGGCTGTGCCATCGGCGACTGGTAAATAGAGCCGTTCCTCTGACATGAGATTTTATATTGTACTCGTACATGATTTTCTACCCTTGGTTGATATTAAATATATTTCTACGGTTTTACTCTATGAAACGTGTACTTTGTGTACACACCAAAAAAATAATTGTGAACCCTAAGGATTTTCACATGTTTCAAACCTAAAATGTTATGAGAACTTAATCAAAGTCTAGATAATAGATAAAGATAACCCGATCAAACAAATGACACAAACATGATACTGTTTCAACATGTATCTACAAATGATTCAACATTCAATATCCATGTGTGAAAAAGTATGTGAACCTCTAGATTCAGTACCTGGTGGTGCCCCCTTGGACAGCGTTTTCAGTAACTGCTTCTCAGGGTCATCGTTTTTGAGGAATTTTGGCCCATTCCTTTTTACAGAAGTGCTTCAACTCTGTCATTTAAGGGCTTTCTTGATGGACAGCTCGCTTCAGGTCCTGCCACAACATTTCAATGGAGTTTAGGTCAGGAGTTTGACTAGGCCATTCTAAAACGCGGAATTTCTTCTTCTGCAGCCATTTGCTTGTATGTTTAGGATCATTGTCTTACTGCATGACCCACATGACCGTTCGGCCTCAGCTCATGGACAGTGGCCTGACATTCTCGAATTATAGAATCTTTGATACAATGTAGACTTCATGGTTGTGTCAATGATAACAAGCTGTCCCGGTCCTAAAGCAGCTCCAAACAATCACACTCCCACAACCATGCTTGACAGTTGGGATGAGGTTCTTCTGTTCATATGCAATGTTTGGTTTTCGCCAAATATAACGTTTCTCATCGAGGCCAAAAACTTTTACCTTCGACTTTGTCTGTTCGGAGAACATTGTTCATCATTAATGTGATCTTCGGCAAACTTCAGAGGGGCAGCAATGTTCAGTCTTTCTGATAGTTGAGTCATGAACACTCACATTAGCAAAGGCGAGAGTGGCCTGCAGATTCTTGGATGTACTCTGGGATTCTTTGCAACTTCCTGTATGATTTGCCGGTTTGTTCTTGGAAAGCTTTTGGTAGGATAACAGCTCCTGGGTGGTGACTGTCTTCAAATTTCTCCATTTGCGACAATCTGACAGTGGATTGGTAGAGCCCCAAATCCTCAGAAATGGTTTTGTAACCCTTTCTAGATTGACGAGCATCAACTGCTTTTCTGAGGTAATCAGATTTCTTTTGATTGTGGCATGACGTCTGTATGGTGAAGACCAAAACCAGAACGTTTCTTTATATAGGGTAGGGCCTCCAAAACACACCACTTAAGATCTACTTAATTAAAAACACCTGATTCTAATGATCCCATTTTAATTTAGCTGATAAAACCAGGGTTTCACAAACTTTTGCACATACCCTTTCTCTTAATTACTCATTGTTTGTCTAATTCACACACAATGTTGTTTCAAAAGAAATGGAATTGGTTAATATAAACCCTGTTGAATATTTAAGAAGAGACTGGTTTTGAATCAAGAAGGTTATGGTAAAACTGTGGGATTTCCGTAATCACCGAGTGCAAACTTGTTACCGCCACTACACACGGTGCTCACTATCCGTTATCAGATGAATGGATTATTCGACGGATCACAATGCATTCCATGGAATACATTATCCAACGTTGGAACGATTATCCACCGCTCATTAACAGTCGAGTCAGTCGGATAACCGTGAAGAAAACAAATGAAAAAACACACACATTATCCTTGGTCACCCATCGAAATCGGTTTCGCAAGCCGCGGAGGATAATTAAACCGTTGAATTCTCTCTTGAAATTGACCCGTTAACCGCCTCTGGCTCCTTCCAAAACAGAAACACCTATCATTGTGAAAACGTTCATTATACTACTTCTTTGATTGTAACCCAATATCTACTTATGTACAGAGCGCTTATTCCTATTACGTCCCGTGTATTAGTGCTGTGAAGCGCCATGTACATGTATGTATAAAGATATACACTTAGGTCCGGAAATAATTGGACACTGATACAAGTTTTGTTATTTCGGCTGTGTACCAAAATAAATTCAAGTTACAGTTAAATAATGAATATGGGCTTAAATACAGTTAAATAATGAATATGGGCTTAAAGTGCAGTCTATCAGCTTTAATTTGAGGGTATTCACATCCAAATTGGAGGAAGGGTTTAGGAATTACATCTCTAATATGTAGCCCCCTCTTTTTCAAGGGATCAAAAGTAATTGAACAATTGAATCAAAAGCTGTTTCATGGACAGGTGTGAGCTATTCCTTCATTATTTCATCATCAATTAAGCAGGTAAAAGGTCTGGAGTTGATTCCAGGTGTGGCATTCGCATTTGGAAGCTGTTGCTGTGAACCCACAACATGCAGTTACAGGAGCTCTCAATGCAAGTGAAACAGGGCCTCCTTAGGCTGCAAAAAAAAAAAAAAAAAAACCCCATCAGAGAGATAGCAGGAACATTAGGAGTGGCCAAAACAACAGTTTGGTACATTCTGAGAAAAAAAAGAATGCACTGGTGAGCTCTGCAACACAAAAAGGCCTGGATGTCCACGGAAGACAACAGTGGTGGATGGTCGTAGGATCCTTTCCATGGTAAAGAAAAACCCCTTCACAATATCCAGCCAAGTGAAGAACACTCTCCAGGAGGTAGGCATATCATTATCCAAGTCTACCATAAAGAGAAGACTTCACGAGAGCAAATACAGAGGGTTCACCACAAGGTGCAAACCCTTCATAAGCCTCAAGAATAGAAAGGACAGATTAGACTTTGCCAAACAATATGTAAAAAAGCCAGCCCAGTTCTGGAACAGCATTCTTTGGACAGATGAAACTAAGATCAACCCAGAATGATGGGAAGAAAAAAGTATGGAGAAGGCTTGGAACGGCTCATGATCCGAAGCATACCACATAGTCTGTAAAACGCAGTGTGATGGCATGGGCATGCATGGCTTCCAATGGCACTTGGTCACTAGTGTTTATTGATGATTTGACAGAAGACAGAAGCCGCAAGATGAATTCTGAAGTGTAAAGGGATATATTGTCTGCTCAGATTCAGCCAAATTCAGCTATGTTGATTGGATGGCGCTTCACTTTACAGATGGACAATTGTATTGTATGTCTTTATTTAGATAGCACCATAAATGTACATAGCGCTTCACAGTAGTAATACATATCATATAAATAACAGGTCATGGGAATAAGTGCTTCAGACATAAAAGTAACATTAAGGAAGAGGAGTCCCTGCTCCGAGGAGCTTACAATCTAATTGGTAGGTAGGGAGAACGTACAGAGACAGTAGGAGGGAATTCTAGTAAGTGCGTCTGCAGGGGGCCAAGCTTTATGTATCATGTGTCCAGGATTATCCAGTGCTATTCATATGCTTCTTTAAGCAGATGTCTCTTAAGGTGGGTCCTAAAGGTGGATAGAGAGGGTGCTAGTCGGGTATTGAGGGGAAGGGCATTCCAGAGGTGCGGGGCAGAAAGTGAAAAAGGTTTAAGGCGGGAGAGAGCATAAGATACAAAGGGGGTAGAAAGAAGAAATCCTTGAAAAGAACGCAAGTCGGGATGGTGCATAGCGAGAAATTAGAGCTGAGATGTAAGGAGGGGCAGAAGAATGTAAAGCTTTAAAAGTGAGGAGGAGAATTGAGTGTGAGATACGGGATTTGATCGGAAGCCAGGAGAGGGATTTCAGGAGGGGAGATGCAGAGACAGATTTAGGAAAGAGTAGAGTGATTCAGGCAGCAGCGTTTAGGATAGATTGTAGGGGAGACAGGTGAGAGACAGGAAGGCCGGATAGCAGGAGGTTGCAGTAATCGAGACGTGAGAGAATGAGGGCCGGAGTCAGAGTTTTAGCAGTTGAGTAACAGAGGAAAGGGCGTATCTTTGTGATATTGCGGAGGAAAAAGCAACAAGTTTAAGAAACGTTTTGAATATGAGAGGAGAATGAGAGAGAGGAGTCAAGTGTAACCCCTAGGCAGCGTGCTTGGGCTACTGGGTGAATGATCGCATTTCCAATAGTAATGTGGAAGGAGGTAGTAGGGCCAGGTTTGGGAGGAAGTATAAGGAGCTCTGTTTTTGCCATGTTAAGTTTCAGTCGGCGGATGGCCATCCAGGATGATATTCCAGAGAGGCATTCTGAAACTTTGGTCTGTATAGCAGGTGTAAGGTCAGGGGTTGAAAGGTAAATTTGTGTGTCATCAGCATAGAGGTGATATTTAAACCCAAAAGATGTGATTAGGTCACCTAGAGAGAGTGTATACAGAGAAAAGAGAAGGGGTCCCAGGACAGAACCCTGGGGTACCCCCACAGAGAGATCAATAGAGGAGGAGGTGTTAGCAAAAGAGACACTGAAAGTACGATGGGAGAGGTAAGAGGAGATCCAGGATAGAGCTTTATTCCGAATACCAAGAGTATGGAGAATGTGAAGGAGAAGAGGGTGGTCCACGGTGTCGAATGCTGCAGAGAGGTCGAGTAATATGAGCAGAGTGTAATGACCTCTGTCTTTGGCAGCATGGAGGTCGTCAGTTATTTTAGTGAGGGCTGTTTCAGTGGAGTGAGCAGTGCGGAAGCCAGATTGTAGAGGGTCTAGAAGAGAATAGGTGTTGAGAAAGTGTAGCAATTGAGAGAATACAAGACGTTCAAGGAGTTTGGAGGCAAAAGGCAGGAGGGAGACAGGTCGATAGTTAGGAGGACAGGTAGGGTCAAGCTTGCTGTTTTTGAGTAATGGTATAATGGTTGCATGCTTGAAGGAGGATGAAAAGGTACCAGAGTAGAGGGAAGAGTTAAAGATCTGTGTGAGCATAGGGATTATAGAAGGAGCAAGAGGTTTTAGGAGATGGGAGGGAATGGGATCAAGAGGGCAAGTGGTAGAGGGAGAAGAGGAGATCAGCAGTGACACATCCTCCTCCGAGATAACGGAAAGAGAGTCAAGAAAGGCAGGAGGAGAGTTGGGAAGCAGTGTGGGGTGGGAGGAGGCAACAGATGGGATGTTCTGATGTATGGATTCCACCTTTTCCTTAAAAAAGTCAGCAAAGTCCTGAGGTGAGATGGAGGAAGAAGAGGAGGCAGCCGAGGGTGGTGTGAGTAGAGAGTCAAAGACAGAAAAGAGTTGGCGTGGGTTAGACTTGTGTGTGTTGATTAGTGATGAAAAGTAGGTTTGTTTAGCCTGAGAGAGGGCAGAGTTGAAACAGGACAGCATAAATTTGTAGTGAATGAAGTCTGCTGGTAGGTTAATAGAGCGCAGGTTTCTGCAAAAACGAGGGCGAGATGGAGATGGAGAGAAGCGAGAGAGAGAAAATGAGACGAGGTGATGGTCAGAGAGAGGAAAAGGGGAAATGGAGAAATCGGAGAGAAAGAAGTTTTTAGTGAAAACCAAGTCGAGGTAGTGTTTTCATCCTTGTGGGTGCTCGCTTCAGTCCACTGTTGAAGGCCAAAAGAAGAGGTTAGAGAGAGAAAGCGGGAAGCCCAAGGGAGAAAGGGGTCATCAATGTGGCAGTTGAAGTCCCCAAGGAGAAGAACAGGGGAGTCTGAGGAGAGAAAGCCAGGATTCATAGTGAGAGAGAAAGGCAGAAGGGGCGTGAGTAGAGGAAGGTGGGCGATAGATGGCCGCCACATGGACATGGAGAGGAGAGAAGATCTGGACTGTGTAACCCAAAACATACTGCGAAAGCAACCGAGGAGTTTAAGGCAAAGAAGTGGAATATTCTGCAATGGCCGAGTCAATCACCTGATCTCAACCCGATCGAGCATGCATTTCACTTGCCGAAGACAAAACTTAAGGCAGAAAGTCCCACGAACAAACAACAACTGAAGACAGCTGCAGTAAAGGCCTGGCAAAGCATCACAAAGGAGGAAACCCAGCGTTTGGTGATGTCCATGCGTTCCAGACTTCAAACAGACATTGCCTGAAAAGGATTCTCGACAAAGTATTAAAAATAAACATTTTATTTATGATTGTGTTAATTTGTCCAATTACATTTGAGCCCCTGAAAGAAGGAGACTGTGTATGAAAATGGTGGCAATTCCTAAATGTTTCATACGATATTTTTGTTCAACCAATTGAATTAAAGCTGAAAGTCTGCACTTCTATTGCATCTTGGTTGTTTCATTTCAAATCCATTGTGGTGGCGTACAGAACCAAAATTATAAAAATTGTGTCAGTGTCCAATTATTTCCGGACCTAATTGTACATACAACCAGAAAGCCTGGCAAGTACGTGGTGTTGACTTATTTAAAAATCTGGATTCCAGACAAATAGTAAATGTGTAAAATACTTACGGATCCCTTTTCAATCACCCGGTTAAGCATGACAACACCTATACTCTTCTGCTCCCAAACCAACTCCCAGAAGTGGCCACAGGTATTTGGCAGAGGCCCCTGCATACGAAATAAAATGTAATATTATGATGGGTCTGAATGTAAGGATACGACCACTGTTAATGCTGTATATGACAAGTCGCTCATTATTTTCTGCTCTCCCTGTATAAAAGTGATGTGTAGCAACAGAATGAAAAACACTGTTGAAAATGATCCCATACACAAAATACACAAGTACAAATTGGCATGTGCAATGAACCGGCAACTCAATGCACATCACGTCTACATACAAGCAAAAAGGTTTACTTGGGAGTGGGGGACAGAGGGGATGAGAGAGGGAGAGAAAGAAAGAGAGAAAGAGAGAGAGAAAGAGGGGGAGAAAGAGGGGGAGAAAGAGGGGGAGAAAGAGGGGGGAGAAGATGGGAAGGGGTAGAGAAAGGGGGATATGGGAATCGCTGCAATTGACGTAAGTTTAGGATGGGAAAATGTCAACTTCCACCCTGCTGATGATGCAGTGCGACCCAGGTCTTCCAGTCAGATTCAACAATTGTGTGTGTGTGTGTGTGTGTGTGTGTGTGTGTCCCCCAACATGTTCTGCGTTTGACAGCCTTGGCCAGAGGAATCAGCTGACTGACCCTCTCCCCACAGGCCCAGAAGAAAGGGGATTTGTGCTCAATTCCAAAACACCTGCTACCTAACCTCTCCGCATGGTTACATTTATTTAAAGAAAACAATAAGATTGTTAAATTCATTACAACATTTTCTCTTTTGCCCAACTACCAGGGATTGAACCTCCAAGAGAGCAGTTCAGGGGATTTTAAGGGTCTCCCACAGCCCATTTTATCTTAACCTTTCCCTCTCTGGACAGGAGCAGCTGTGTTTAATTTTCACCACTTACCTGTGTGAGAATGTAGCTTCTCTGTGCTTCCTCCATCTTTATCAGACTGGCATTGATATAGTCATTCTCATCTTGGTGCAGTTTAATCCGACTGTGGTCAACTAGAAAAGCAACATGAAAAGATTATAATGCGACGCGGCACGGAAACCTGGATACGCGCCCAAAAAACTATGTTCTATCCTGAAAATTTAATAAATTAACGCGGGCACATAGGAAAACAAAAATCAACAGGGCAGGCAAGTACTTTGCAGTTTGTGAAACATATTCCTCACTGACAATATATGCCAGAACCCCTTCATTACTAGTACGGAGGTCACAAACTGCCGTGCAGTGACACGAAACAGAAGTCTGCAGTGTGCCACAATTACAGTTTTACAATGTCACCGTTTGTAATCATCTGACACACTTCCCAATTGCAGGGGTTTAAACAAGCTGCTAAAAAAAAAGTAATCGCAATCTCTTGTTAACCGCCATGGACTTTAAGGTCTGCCAACACGGAATTGCGGTGCGATAGCGCACATAGGGAGAGACACCAATGTTGGTTATCAAAATCTGTGAGAACGAACAAGGGGGAAAACCCCCCAAAGAGTGTGATAACTCAGTCTCGCTGGACCACACATCCAGTGGAAAGGGTGGATAACTTGGAATCTCTGAATATGAAGTGTCATGATAATGTCCGGAATCTGTGGGAGCTTCAAAAGGGCTTGATTGAAGTTAGGTGTGAAAAGTACAAAGAGTGGGTTTATTGTATGATAACACATTTTTGCAGGCCTAGCGGTACAAAGTGATTTAGTCTTGATAAGGGCGGCAGACATGGGAATAAAATATGGTCCCTGTGACAAGTTTATAAACATGGTCATTTTACAGCTTAGCTTCAAACACACTCTAGATCAGGTGTGTGAGAACTAGGGGGCGGGAGATTTTTCTGGGGGGAAAGGGGGGCACGGCGGTTGCAGATGTCCCGTGCTCTTCCAAGGCATTTAAATTAAATGCCGGGCGATCGCGTGAGGCCCCCTGCAACAATCCACTTACAGGGATTCAGACGGCCATGTGACATCACATGCGTCAAATGACGCCGCGGTTCACGTGGCACCACGCCATTTGACGTGGATGTAAGGTAGGCGGGGGGCGCGAGAGCCAGGGCAAGACAGACAGGCGGGTGCAGCAGCAAAAGTTTGCGCTCCCCTGCTCTAGATGTTTGTGCAAGGTTCAGGAGGCGTGGCTACAGAAGGTATCAAACCAAGGGTGAATTTATTCAAAATGAGAATATCCTGTGATGTCATCGCCTGTGCATAATAAAAGTAATACATCTGTAACCCTGTCACCGAGGGCACATCCTGACACCACACACTGTATGTTTAAGGGGTCGTAAGTGACAGATATCAAGTAGTCTCTTGAATTTAGGTCTAAGATGGTCATATTTACACTCGTTGCGTCCGCCATGAGCGCCTAAATGTGTCTCATGTGGTGTAAGTATTACAGGAGAGAAGTTATGAGTACATTTAGATATTTAAAAGGAGTTTAAACGTCATGTGGTGGGAGGTGTTTTACTCGGCCGTAAAACCGGCAGTCTCACCGCGGATTTACCACGGGGGGCTGGCTTTATGTGGTTTACATGGGAAGAAAGAAATGTATTAAAGTCTGAGCAAGTTCATGGGAAATTAGATCCCACCAGAGGAGGGCTTTGGACAAAGTACGTGAGGCCTCATTCTGAACCAGCGGCCTCTGGGGAAAATCTATGGCACTTGCTAAAGTATGGGTTTCCTTTAATGTTTTACCCTTTTATTTTAAGAAGCTGTTGTAACCATGTTTTTCGTAATCTTTTTTTCTGTTAACTAAGCACTGTATTTTTATATATGAAAACATTTAATAAGTGATGCTTTGGGCTCTGAATGAACAGGTGCACGCTCTGGAGAGAGTAATTTACGTATTCGGACACATGTTGCTACAACTGATTTTGGTGTGTTAAAGTGCATAGTTTTTCCTATAATAAACAGGGACCTGGGACCCTGGCAAATATTAATCTGACATCTCATCAGATTTGCATACCCTCAGGTGGTGGCAGTGGAAAGATATGATTTGCAATTGAGTAGCGGTTAATATTAACTCACTGGTTCCTTGCGGGGGAGAAAGGTGGGTTGGCTAGAGTAGCCGTGTGTATTAACCCTGGTTGCATATGCAACCCACGTGCTCACTTGTGTGCTTTTCGGGGCGGTGGTATATTGGGACGGATTGAGGAGTGAGAAAACTCATTTGAGGGACCTCTGCGGAGGTGAAGAGAGAGGCAGCTTGCGGGTTGTGTATTGATCCTTGATCCTGTAGAGGAGATATTGTCCATTTGACAGACCTTTGCGGAGGTGAAAGTGGGAGCGTTTGCGGGCGTCTGGTACCATATGCAGGTTGTGGGCTAGCTGGGTGCCTTACATCAGGGGAGAGCAAACTTTTGAAGCTGCACCCCCCTGTCTTCACTGGCTCTCGCGCCGCCCCTCCCCCCACCTTGTATCTGCGTCAAATGACGCTGCGGGGTCATGTGATGTCACATGACCCACGGCGTCATTTGACGTGTGCAACGTCACCTCACGTTGCCATGGTGACGCGTCACACAGTCGGCTGAATCCCGGTAAGTGGAGTGTTGCAGGGGCCTCACGCGATCCCCCGGCATTTAATTACATGCCTGGAGGAAGAGCGCGGGGCGTCTGCAAATGCCTGCCCGCCCAGCCCCTCCCCCCCCGGGGGTGCACCCCCCCAGTTTGCGCAACCCTGCCGTACATGACATGAAGGTTTTGCTTTCCAATCCTCTCCTCGGGGGTCCGGATCATTGCAATATCTTTATCAATAATAAAACCAGATTCAATGTGCACCTCTGAGGAAAAAAAAGGGACTTACAAGGGCTGACGTCTCTGTACCGATTGCGCGTTTTATTCTCCGGTAGCCTGGCCACTTTGCATGGAAAGTCGCTGGCTTCATGTCGGATATCCTGTGAGCGAGAAACAGGAAACATTTCAAGTCTCCGGAATCGTTCAGAACTAATGATAAAACACAGAGCAAGCCCACCGCCCCCTCCCCTCACAATTACTGCCGCCTTTGCTTGCTTTGGCGAAACAAGCGGTTCGCTGGCAGCCGGACTATGGAAGAGTGATCAAACTCAAATATAGACCTATTTAGGGAACCTGAATGTTTATTCCAGACGAGAGTCATTCTTACAAAGACACAGGAAATAAAGTTGGGAAGAGAGATGTACGGTATGAATAACCCTCCCAGTTTAGGGACACATCTGCTAAGCAGTCTTACAGAAGACAGATTTGGACACTGGAAACCACCTTGCAGACGGTTTACTTGAACGGGCTGTATGGAGTCTTCCGAAACCGGAAGGTGTCTTATGCTAGAACAACGGTGCGCAAACTGGGGGGCGCCCCCCAGGGGAGGCGGGAGAATTTGCAGGGGGGGCACGGGCTGTTAGAGGCCCCGACTTCTTCCCTCAGGCATTTAATTTAAAGCCGGAGGAGGCGTGAGGCCTCTGTAACCTCACTTACCTACTGGCAGCCGGGTCTTCGGAGACGCGTTGCCATGGGTCACGTGACCCGCAACGTTATTTGAAGCCGTGCCTTCGGGAGAGGGGGGGCGCCAACGCTGCGGCTCCCAGGAAGGGGGCCGCAGCTGAAAAAGTTTGCGCAGTGCTGTGCTAGAAAACGGTTTAGTAAATATCGTCCTTAATCTTGACAAGGTTGTCTCAATACAAATAGATTGGAAGGACAAAATAAGGTACTCGGTGTTAACCCATTGCTGCCATCGATAATTGTGCCCATTGTTCATTAAGCGTTACACGTACTCAGTACCCAGGCTCAGACATGGGATTTGGGCCATCTCCGTTTGCCCAATACAGGGGTATATAAAAGGTGTGGTTTGTAATAAATGCTTGAACTTATCACAGGGCCATGCAAGGAGATATTTCTGACACATTGAACACCATCCTTGTAACCATGTATTATTTGTCCTCTTAACTCTGTGCCCAGGACATACATGAAAACGAGAGGCAACGCGATGTATTACTTCCTGGTAACACATGTTATAAATAAATCAATCAATCAATCCTTGGGCTATATTCTCTAAGCTGTTGTATGTCATAAGGCAGGGGGGGCTCAACTCCAGCCCCCCCCCAACAGGTCAAGTTTAATGGATATCCCAGCTTCAGCACATGTGGCTCAATCAGTGACTAACCCAAAGACTGAGCCACCTTTACCCTTTCATTAAATGTATTTATGATTATGAATTGATGATCAGACAAATGTGTTCATTTCCTATTTACCAACGTGTAAAATTACTCTGCAAGTGAAGATGGATGAAAGTGGGACATTCTTTTACATACCGATTTCTCATTGGTTTTAACCAGGAAAAAACATATTGGATCAGCACTATAATAGACATGTTCCTATTTGTCTCAACAAGTTTCCTCTTTACTGTTACATGCCCACCACCCCCCCCCCCCCCCCCCCCCCCCCATAAAAAACCCCAGCAGCAACACAAAAAGATCAGAACACAGCAGGGAAGGAATTAGCAGACACAGTGTTAGGCCCCTCCCAGACATTGAGGGCGCGCGACAGGCCGCACCTCTGAGGCAGGCCACAGAGCGCACGACCGCGCAGCAGCACTTTCAGGAGACAAAATTATTTGTTCTTGTCGCGTGACGGCCGGGTCACAGGAGCGGTTCAGCCAATGAGGGCGAACCAGCCTTGTGACGTCACGGTGACGCCTCCACATCACTGTGGATCTCAGTCCACAGATCGCTCGGCCGACAGGCGCAATGCCATGCGCTCCTTTGGGCCCACTATACCCGAGGCCTTAAATATGCAAACTAGAGCAGCGTTTCAGGGCCCAGTTTGCACATGTAACAGTGTGTGTCTGCCAACTTCTCTTTTCCTTGTGTGTTCGGATTAAAGATCCACCGTTGGAAGATCAAAAAGGAAACACGAGCATAATTTTCTCTCATTTGTTTGAGTGATGATATAATATGTTTTGGTGTAAATCGGGTTATACCTTCCTGCTCTAGTTCTATTTCTTACCAAGCTGCCAAAACAACACCGAGAAACAGATCCCCAAGGAGAGCACTCATACACTCTAGATCACAGGTACACAGGTGGATAAATGTATGTGTGGATGAGGAATGAATAAATTAAAAATCTTTATTAGGAGTAATGACTCAAATTATATAAAATAGAATGCTGTAGAGTCAAAGTATATGAGCCAATATAACAGCGAATTAAAAACCAGATCGGATGCAGCGATGAAGGTTGCCAATGTCTATCCTCACTGAGAAGAGGGTAGTACTAGTGCAGTGACCAAGGCAGTAATAGCTATACGTAGATCCTAACCAGTATCTGAGGTCAATAGGGATAACCACTGGGTGTGTATATATAACACCACTATTAGTACAGGTGGAACCCTGCCACAATTATGTGGCTGACCTGTAGTATATGGAACTAATCAATGTAGTGAGACACTAGGTGAACAAGATACCGTGTCTCTGGGTGTGCACTCTATGTGGTATTAATTAGGACACAGTGTTAATATAACTGGTCCAAAGTTCTTGTCTGACCAGTGGTGGAATTTACTTGGGGGTACACTTCCAATAGCACAATACAGTGTGTATATTGTGCCAAACGTACTCCCTATGGCATATATAGATAGTTAGTCTTCCTGCCAGTATGGTTTAGAATGCATACCCTGCACAGAGGATTGAAGTGCTTAGATTAGCCACAGGTAAGTAAATGCAAAAAGGTAGGATCAGAAGCTATTATAACAGTGCACAAGTAGTGCCTGTTTACACACGATGTCCAATGTTACAGATACGATGCATCCGATAGTTTCTAGCAGCCCTGGCGATTAGGCTTCATAGCGGAACACCAACTGACAAGTGCAGGGTGCTGAACCAAAGGGCACTGCTACAGTAAAACTTGCATATTAGTGCATAAACATAGCTCTAAGCAGAGAGCAGAGAGCTACTGGAAGCAGACGCGCTCCGATCGCGAGCACTAATCCCACCCCTCTGACGTGATCACGTCACATGCCGACGTACGTTTCGCTGGGCGTGCTTTGTCACAGCTGCACCAAGCTGCCAAAACGCATACAAACAAAACCATGATAACGGGGAAAAAACCACCAGAGAACTACAAACATTTAGAAAGCGAGAAAAAATATATACTGTGTTACGTCAGTATGCCCAAAAGCAGGCCAACATTTCTGAGCAGGCTCATTCTACACCAATCTAATTGTTTGCAAAAGTTGTCTTCCAAATGTTGCATCCGACGATGCCAAGACATCCCATTTGTAACGCTATGTAACGCTTTGTCACGGTGCGAATCGATGATAAAGTTGCTACTTTACACATTTCTTCTATAGATGCCAAGGCCGCCTCTGCCCTGGACATTGCTCATGTAATATGCCTCGTTACTTACCAAACAACTTTTTTTAGTGTCTGGTTAGACCCAAGCACCAGCTTCACATGGCATAGTCCGCAACAAGCCTCGCACTGATGAGACCCAAAAGGTCAAAAACAGCCGCCTGAGGAACCGGCTCTGCGCTTCTGTAACCCAGGCTGTTCTGAAAAGCTGTGTAATGCGGCAGGGATAAGCTTATAGGGGTTTACATTAAAATGGATAAAGTAGTAAAGAGTGACACTGTGCTCATTTGCATGCCATTACCCAGAATCCCTGGCTGTAGTGGAAGCATTGTATGCCAAGCGATAATGGGGAAAGATAGGGTCTTAAGCTAGCTATGGTTCCCCTCCCGCCCATACTGCATGGGTCCCCTCCCGCCCATACTGCATGGGTCCCCACCCGCCCATACTGCATGGGTCCCCACCCGCCCATACTGCATGGGTCCCCACCTGCCCATACTGCATGGGTCCCCACCCGCCCATACTGCATGGGTCCCCTCCCGCCCACTGCCCACGTCTTTATTGATCCTTGAAGGACAGGGTGGGATACAGTACGAGTAAAGAAAACAATTGAATCCAGGTCCAACGTATGATTCTGGAATACCGGATCTTATTGATGCAGTTGATTTCTCATCAGCGTACAGGACAAAATGGTCCGATTAGCACAGGCAGTCCGAACGCACATCTTGTGCCCATGTTTTTCTTCCGTCATTCTTAGGATTAGGGAAAAACAAATGGACCACAATCCGTTTATTCAAATGAAAAGGCGATACATCAAGAAAACCAAAGGAGACGCCCTCGTGACAAGTGACCTGGTGACCTCGTCTGGTTTTAAAAACATAAAATATGGTTTAAATCAGGGGTTCTTAAGTCCAGGCCTCAAGACCCCCAACAGGGATATCCCAGCTGCAGCACAGGTGGCTCAGAAGCTGTGTTGAAGACTGAGCCTCTAATTGAGCCCCCTGTGCTGAAGCAGGGATACCCTTAAACCATGAGCTGTTAGGGGATCCGGGCGACTTCAGTTGAGCACACCTGGTTTACATGAAAGGGGTATTGCATTCGCCATTCTGGCTGATGCAAAGCGGTATTTCAAACAGCAGTTATAAGCCGCTTTGGTCTTATCAGAATGTTCTGGATTTGTTCAAAGCCTCTGTATACCATACCTCCCAAAGTGATGTTGAGCCCAAACCAGTCTCCTCAATCACGTTGTTGTGGCTTTGTCTTTCATATAGCTCTTATGAATCAGACAACTAGTACTTCTTCTGCTAAAGGTTACCTTAACAGGGCGGCCAAGGATGAAACTTGGTTTACGTCTTTCCTGAAACTTTCCTGCAGGAAATCCATAATCTGCCCCGCCTTGATTCCATCCCTCCTAATCCTTGGCCCAGGAATAGAACTCTCTCTTCATAATATACCTCGGAAGTGAAAGTCTTATGGGACTGCAGAAAAGCTGAACTTCGTACTTCCTACATACCCGCTTTCCTGAGCATGTCCCACTCAACGGTCAGGCCAAATAATGAAACATCTCTGGATTTGGATAAACTATAGGACACCAAATCAGTAAATTCTGTACTTTGGGAAACAATGTTTCAAGTCAGAGAAACCGGCCATTCTTGCCCAAAATGGGGAATCGGGATAATCTCAGTTGTTTGCCCTCTTATTTTCTTCAGGGCTTTTATCAACATGGAGGAAAAACATACGTTCCCGTAAAAACAGCCCTCCCGAGACTGCGGAGGGGCCACGGTTGTGGCCTGGTGTAGTATACGTGAGGCCTGTAGACTTGAACTGCAAGGCAGGGGGAATTCCTACAGGTGACAAGAGTATCTTCCATCTGCCTGCTTACCCTAGTTCTCACGGAGAAGCAGACGAACAGGACGGGCGTCCTTGCTCCTGGTTAGGGACTGTACAATCTCGTACCAAGTACCACCCAAATAAAATAAAACCGCCAGAATGGAGACTACATCCTCCCAGCCTGGTAGGCCAGATAACTGAAGCAGAAAGAGGTGGGACACGATTTACACCCGTGGAGAGACATTTTTTTGGCCACCCCCTGCTAAGAAGTATTTAACCAGATATCAGAGCCGCCATAGAGCTGAAATAGAAAATGTATTTGATTTTAAAAAGTAGGTATATTAAAAATGAAGATTTGTGATAATCGTGCTCTGTGTTGCAACTCTAACACATTACATGTAGAGCAGCACCTTTAAGAAAAATGTAACGGTCAACTGTCGGGGGGGGGGGGGGGGGGGGGGGGCTCAGTAAGGGGTTAACTAACATCGGTCAGGGTAAAGGCTGTTTAAGGAAGTGCAAGAAGAAGTACTTCCTCCTTTGGGGGAACTTGTGCATCATTTACGTAAAGATCGCTCGGCTAGGGGAAACATTTGTTCAGAGTACAGTACTGGCAGCACACAGATTAAGCAACCCCCGTGCCGTTTCATATTTGGATCTAGTCGATTTTCAAATGCATTACAAATATATCTTAAGTTACCGAACAGCGTAAACACATACAGGTGCAAGAATAACTATGCACACCCAAAACTCATCACATAATAATCAATGGAAAAATGCAATACTTGGGGTTTTGCAGTCTGTGCTTTCTGTGGATATATTCCTAGAAGAAATCCAGAGCACACAACGAATACATTTATTACTACGTTACCAATTGATCGACTACACCAACTCTTTCAACACAGGGCAATAGGTTAAACAGGCCATCAATAACATTTTACACAATATATCATGCTCTATACCAGGGATGGCTAACACCAGTCCTCACGTGCCACCAACAGGTCAGGTTTTCAGTCAAAAACTGAGCCACCTGTGCTGAAGCAGGGATATCCTGAAAACCTGACCTGTTGGTGGCCCGTGATGACTGGAGTTGGCCGCCCCAGCGCTGCAGGTTAGATTTTCACTTGAATAAAGCAGGAATTGGAACTCCTGTAGCAGGACACTGGCGGCGTGTTATTACATGCGTGCAGAAGCCAGAAACGGAGGAATGTTTGACACAACACGATGGAGGTCTCAGAACGCCTGTAACAATTCTCCAGTCCATGCAGTCTGTTTACTGGAATCATTTTGTACAATACACACACCTGCATTAGGTTGTTCACAATTGTTGGAGACTAAATAACTGCAGAAAGTGTCAGGAATCACAAAGCTTCCATTTATTTGTGTTTGAGGGGGAAAAACACGGTGATGATACAACAATATTCTCCATTTTCTGCTGTAACATGCATATGATATTCCTTAGCAGATCATATTCTCCATAGCAGTGGTTCCCAACCTTTCTTACTGTGTGCACCCCCTGCTAGAAAATATTTGTTCTGTGAAACACATTAATAACCGTTATTGCCGACTCGTCAGACTATCCCTAACATAACTGTGTTACCGATCCCAGGAAGTGTCGAGCTCATGGGGGGGTGAGGGGGGAGAGAGAACACACGCTTAAATAAGACCCCAAACTGCCCCTCAGCTATACCATCCATGCGGTCTGCAATCACTGTCAATTACAGCCGGAGCTTCCAACGTGGCTCCCACAGGGGTAATGCATTGTGGGGCGTGACTTTGGAAGCTCCCGCATGTGCTATGTTACAGTTGGGACCTTACTAAGTGCACAGTCTACACACGGACTCATGAGCCTAGTCCAGTGCCTTGGTTTTGTCATTACGGGCCGTTATTTTGGCCCCCCTCCCCACCACCCCCCCCCCCCCCCCCGTTGGAAATCTCTGCTCTATAGAAATTACAGTTTTTTTATTTTATTTATTTTTTTAAATCTCCCCTATTTTTAACAAGGGTGGGAAGTGGGATCTCCCTGCTGGTCTCTGAGATACTTAACAGGATGGTGCTGCTGGAGGTTTAAAGGCCAATAGCAAGCTGCGATGTCACCCGTCACAGCTTCCTATTAGCATGCACTCAAGGGGGATTTACACAACTCGTTACCGGCGGCACCTTCCCGGTCTGTATCTTGGGGACCAGAGGGTGGACTTTCAGGTCATCGATGCTCCTGCGCTATAGGAAATAAATCTGTTACAAGACAGCAACGTTGATATTGCAATTTACTAGAAAAAGAGTCAACTAGATATAGAGAGTCTCTAGACCAGGAGCGGCCGAACTCCAGTCCCCAAGGGCCACCAACAGGTGAGGACTTAAGGATATCCCTGCTTCCGCACAGGTGGCTCAATTGAAGCTGTGCTGAAGCTGGGACTGATTGAGCCACCAGTGCTGAAGCTGGGATATTCTAAAAAAAACTTGCCTGTTGGTGGTCCTTGAGGACGGGGGTTGGCCGCCCCTGTACTAGCGCGCCATTCTCTGCAGGTTTTGACCCCTTTTAAAGCTGCAGTTCAGTCTTTTTTTTAAAATTTATTTTTTTACTTCAATAGTTTCATGTGGGCAATCTCTAATTACCTAAAGAACTGTATAGCTGCAGGTCAATTCGTTCTCCATGTATTGATAGGCGAAATTTGGTGACATAATCAGTGAAGGGATATGTTTTTCTTCTGCTTCTGTCACTCAGTGGAAGCTCATGAATATTCATGAGCACTCCTGCACTGACATGTGCTAGAGGGAGGGCAGGGCTGACAAAGGGGTGTGCCAGGGCTTGTGACAGGACATGAAGGGGCAGTGCCTTAGCAAATGGCTGTTAAAATATAATACAAGAAAATTGGTCTTTCAAAGTTGTTTTTTTAAAAACAGAAAATACTAAAAGTATTTTTTCTTACTACGGAACTGATTTATTAAAAAAAACCACACATGCAGGATATTGACTGAACTGCAGCTTTAATAGTTCTACCCAGATTTAAGTTGTACACAACCTTCCAAGCTCTGTATAGATCGTTTTACTGTTCCTGGAAAGCAGGTCTGGCAATCATCCAAGTTTGAAGACAAGATTAGCACCTATAAAAGTATGGTTTTCTTACACCATCATTTTTAAAAGATGCAGTTTGTGAAATCCATTGAATCAAAATGTTAATTTGCATTATTATTATTATTAGTAGTAGTAGTAGTAGTAGTCTATAAATCCTCAGTCTCACACTCAGAATGCCACATTTCTGACCTACAAGTGAAATTCACATTTCCATTCTTGTTTTCTGCTAAATTCCTGAATATAATAAAAACAAAAAGCATTGGCAACAGAAAAAAAAGAGACATGTAAAAATAATATTTCTGGGGTTAGAGATGCCACGTTTTGCACATTTTATTAAAGGTGCTTTTCAGCACCTGCACCCGTGTGTGTTCATGGAGAATGGAGAGCTGAAGGGGCGAGTACAAAGGGAGATATCCAGCATTATACAATCCATCATGTTCACCTTCGGTGGGAAGAGGATTTTATCTTTTGCTTTACAAATTAATTTATTTGCTTATGTACCCACATATAATGTAAGAATATATGCACATGTGCACGATAATACAAAACTGCAAATCCCAATTTTATGCTCTAGACCAGCGGTGCGCAAAGTGGGGGCATGAGACACACTGCGGGGGTGCGGGGTTTACCGAGGCCCCCGCACGCTTCCCGAATACATTTAAATTAATGCCGGGGGAGCTGCAGGGCCTCTGTAAACTTCTACTTGCCTTGTTTCAGACGCTCCTGGTCAAGCGTTGCCATGATGACGTGGGGTCATGTGACGTCATGACGCCAGGAACACGTCAAGTAGGGGGGCGCGAGAATAGGGGGACAGACGGCAGGGGGTGCAAAAAAAAAATTTGCACTCCACTGCTCTAGACCAGGGGTGGGCAACTCCAGTCCACAAGGGTCACCAACAGGTCATCCTGCTATCCCTGCTTCAGCACAGGTGGCTGACTGAGCTGAAGGAGGGATAGCATTAAAACCTGATCTGTTGGTGGCCCTTCCGAACTGGGGTTGCCCAACCCTGCTATAGAGCATTAAAAAAAAGAATAACTAAATCGGCCCATGAGAAGATCCAAGTTGATATTTTCAGAGGATTTATCAATAAGTCATTCCTAAATCTAAGTGGCAAGTTAGCCCCCATCTCTTAAAATACTGTCAGATTCACTTGTGACATGTACCCAGCTGAAAGCTTACATTGCGCACATTTGAAAGTAAATAGGTTTATTAAAATGGAGAGAAAAAAAAATATATATATAACGTGTCTAAATCAACCTATTCTGCTGGAAGGTAAATGGATCTAACTGTACACGCCAAAACCTGTTTTTATCTTAAGAGGGAATCTTGGACTGGTTCCAGTATTTGTGCGTCACAAATATGCAGCCACAGCAATCACTTTTTGGACTAACGCCACAAGTGCTGCGAAGATCCCTACAACACGGCTGGTTGGTTTTCCTGTAGGGGGAATAATGGTAGGTCCCGCCGTCCACTTACAGCGTCACACGTCGCTGCCATTTTTAGACGCTCTGTACCAGCTTGCATTTTAGAACATGCTCTCAGCAATGGACGGCAAGGCGCAGGACACGGAAACCTCTGTTGATGTCAGATGAGGTACCGATAGAGAGCTTTTGACATTATAAGGACGAAACCCAACCCACAAAAACTAAGGGTAAAAGGGGACGATAGACAGCACTCTGATAGTGTTAAATTTATGCAATTGCAGGGTGCACGGAACAAAAGGGGACCCTTATTCCCCTGTATAGTACTAACAAAATCTACGTAAGTACCAGCACTCACTGTCTAATAGCTAAATGATGAAAACAGTTGTAATGCAGAATAAACATTTAATAATAAAACGAATCAAATGTGTTTGCAGAAACCAGTATCACAAATGGGCATGTCACAAAGTGAGGGGTTGGGGGGCGGGGAAAAAAGGAAAAAGGGGAAAAAACATGAAACACATGGAAAACACAAAAAACGGAGAACGGAAAGTATGCTAGGGGGGCGACGTTTCGTGGGACTACCTCTTCATCTGGCCCATTCCCCCTGGTCCAAAAGGTCCCAGAGGTACTTCCCTAAGCCTCCCTTCCCCTATAACTGGTCAAATCAGACACCCCTGAAAATAGATAGCAAACATACAGTGTAGGCTAAATACAGCTAAACAGCTAATAGCAGGGCAGCAAGAATCCACTAAAGTCAATGCCAGTAGTTCACGTACCACAAGAAACTGTGGGCAATGGTACAGCAAAGGCTGAACACAGCTTGCAAGAAAGCAGCTTGCAAAGAAGCACCAGGAGTCCACAACAGTCAATGAAAGGTTAATGGGAATAGCAAATGAAGACAGTAATCAAACCCTGTGTGGCTCTGCTCCTTGTGCTCGTGTGGAGTGCTGTACCATTGCCCACAGTTTCTTGTGGTACTTGAACTACTGGCATTGACTTTAGTGGATGGCAGCTTAAATGTCCCACGGGCAGTAGCATGCCGCGACACCATCCCTTGCAGCTTCCTATTGGCCCTCGTGACCAGGACATTTAAACCTGCGGAGCGGCTGCCGCCATCCCGCAGAGAGGACCATCTTGGGAAGCAGGGGATCCCCGGGGCTTAAATCAATGCGGTACAGCGCCAAAGACCCCCTGCTGCCCACCTATTAAAAAACCCCAACAGAAACGGGATTTGCACCTTTACGATATTCTAGGGATGAGTATGAGCCATTTTGCAGCTGTAAAGCAGAATAAGCTCAGACAGCTGACAAGACCATACTAACGGAGACATTAATATTTAGACTTGAGGGACATCCTTGTCCCCCCTTCATGCTCTCTCCCCTGCCCACACCTTAAAAGTGCAACAGGTCAGTGGGGAAATTCAGCTGAAAACGGCCGATCGGGGGCTTCGGCTCACACAGAACCCTTAGTGAGAGAGTCATTTAGAGTCATTGTAGATTTTATACAGTACCTTACAGCACAATAATAACAAAGAGATAGGCACACCATAAATATGCCAAAAAATGTCTTATTGGCCCAGCATTTCCGCTCCCCTCTGAAACCTTTAGCCGAAACGTTAAACAATAAAGGAATTTTTTTGCGTATTTAGGGTGTGCCTATCTCTTTGTTATTTTTGTACAGTACCTTACAGGGGGACAGCAGCACCCTCTCCAGTAATCTGGCTTATACTAGTTAAGTGTGTGCCCCAAGTCCTTTACACTGGTACCTTATACCAGGAGGTAGATAAAGATAAACCGGCGCCAAAAAGAAGGAAAATCTGACCAAATATAGTCCAATTCAAAGGGTTGGAATGAGTTCCATGGAAGTGTCCTCAATGCAATCTCAGACAAACAAACATATAAGACCACAACATAAAAGAGAAGAAAAGAGAAAAAAGATCATAGTGCAACTAAATACAAACAACAAATCACTGATATAGTATACAGATATAGACAGTAATTTAATATAAAATTAAAAATACACATAAAAAAACAACAAACAATTGCTTGTTGGGCAGGGAACACACTAATAAAGTGATGGCGTCCAGTGGGGCTAAAACTGAAACCCTACTTACAGCACTGCTGAATAGTTACATTTATCTATTGTCATTTTTTGGTTTGTGTCACCTATTGTGCCTGGCAGCCTTTGCCTAATATTTTAGGAGTTTATATATTATTAGTTGTTATTATACACTAATTTTTGCATTTTAAGCATTAGCGCTGTTCCCACTGCCCTTTCCCTTTATACCAGGAGGTGCTCAACTCCAGGTCAGGCTTTCAGGATGTCCCAGCAGCAGCACAGGCAGCTCAATCAGTCCCTGCTTCAGCACAGGCAGCTCAATCAGTCCCTGCTTCAGCACAGGCAGCTCAATCAGTCCCTGCTTCAGCACAGGCAGCTCAATCAGTCCCTGCTTCAGCACGGACAGAGCTCAATCAGTCCCTGCTTAAGCCAGGCAGCTCAATCAGTCCCTGCTTCAGCACAGGCAGCTCAAATCAGTTCCTGCTTCAGCACAGGCAGCTCAATCAGTCCCTGCTTCAGACCCATTGGCACGTCAAATCAGTCCTCTTCAGCCAGCATCTCAATCAGTCCCTGCTTCAGCACAGGCAGCTCAATCAGTCCCTGCTTCAACACAGGCAGCTCAATCAGTCCCTGCTTCAACACAGGCAGCTCAATCTTTGACTGAGCCTCTGATTTAGCCACCTATGCTGAAGCTAGGATACCCTGAGATTCTGACCTGTTGGGGGGCTTGAGTACAGGACCTGAGCACCCCTGCCTTATACCGCTATACTTTATTGAAGAACAGTCAACGAGGAGAGGGGGGGGGTGGGAGAGGCCTTTTTGACAACCATTTGTTTCAATTCTCATAGCCCACGCGAGTACACAAAACACAGTTTGGCTGAAAAGATTTTCACAGAAATCCAAGTAAAGTGCACTGAAATACAGCGAAGGCGATATATAATGGAACAGCCCTCAGTATATAATGGGACAGCCCTCAGTATATAATGGGACAGCCCTCAGTATATACTGCACACAGGTCTAGCAGGGGCTGATGATAAATACAGCGAAGGCAATATATAATGGGACAGCCCTCAGTATATAATGGGACAGCCCTCAGTAT
>CM071587.1:10885057-11001499 GCA_036426205.1 Ascaphus truei
ATAATGGGACAGCCCTCAGTATATAATGGGACAGCCCTCAGTATATACGGCACACAGGTCTAGCAGGGGCTGATGATAAAGATAGCTGGCAGTGAAAGCGTGGCGGGCAATGTCACGCTCACAGCAGGGATATTTCCTGAGATAACGCTTCCTGTGTATTTTATGGCTTCCTCTTAAAAACCACCCAGATGCTGAAGATGCTACTTGACATCTCGGTATAAAACATTGCTTAAAACGCGTTTCGGTTTCTTCACGACTTAGGCTGCGGTCCCAGTCAGCACTGTAGCACGCGCACCTGGCGGGGAGGCGGCGCGTGCACAGCGCTGCACCGCGATCTGCGGTCCTGGGAGAGAGGGAGCGTTTGCGACAGGAGGGGGCATGACGGTGGGTTTGCAGGGGCGTGGCCATGACATCACGCGGCTGGTTCGTCCTTATTGGCTGAACCGCTGGTGGGGGCGTGGCCACGCCTCCGTCACATGCGGAGCTCAAATTCCCGTCTCACTGAAAACCTGCCGCGCACCGCTGGGGAAATGTGCGCGGCAGGGTAGTAACTGGGACCGGACTGACTGGAGGGGGCGGGGCTTGAACGCACAGCGCACGCCTGGGGTACTGGGGCCGCGGCCTTAGTACAATAAGCACTGCTGAACTTGAGGCAATACAAGCAGTTTCTCTTTCTTCCTTTTGTAACACAGGATTGAAGCACCGAGTCTCCTGAGCTGAACCCCATTCCTTTCAGCTCCGGGGAACCCCTGCTTTCAAAGGTACTTGCCTCCGTAATGGGTGCCGGTAGCCAGGGTTTGCAAAGCTCCGGGCCCTGCGTGCCAATAGGAAGCAGTGACAACATCCGGCGCGGCTTTCTATTGGCCCATGTGACCAGGTGCTTTAAACTGCAGGAGATACCGGCGCCCCCTACGGAGGTCTGCATCTCTGGAAGCAGGGGGCCCCCGAAACTGAAATGAATGGGGTTCAGCTCCAGAGATTCCCTGCTTCAACCCTGTATTAAAAAAGGAGGGGAAAAAAAAAAAAGGCTTGGATTGCTCTTTTAAATACACAACCACCCGGTTACCAAATAGGACAATAGGACACAGGGTGCAGGTTACGTATGGGACCAAGCATAGCCGTGCGAAGCACAGGGTGCAGGTTACGTATGGGACCAAGCATAGCCGTGCGAAGCACAGGGTGCAGGTTATGTATGGGACCAAGCATAGCCGTGCAAAGCACAGGGTGCAGGTTATGTATGGGACCAAGCACAGCCGTGCGAAGCACAGGGTGCAGGCTATGTATGGGACCAAGCATAGCCGTGCGAAGCACAGGGTGCAGGTTATGTATGGGACCAAGCATAGCCGTGCAAAGCACAGGGTGCAGGCTATGTATGGGACCAAGCATAGCCGTGCGAAGCACAGGGTGCAGGTTATGTATGGGACCAAGCATAGCCGTGTGAAGCACAGGGTGCAGGTTATGTATGGGACCAATTATAGGTACAAACAGCAACAACTTTGAGCGCTTATAAGCATTTATGTTGCCAGAATCCTTTGTCTCCAAGACTTACAGCCGGGCTTAAAGAACACAGATCACATCCCAGCCACAGCTATCCTTGTAACCCTGGTCAAGTCACAGTCTTGTGATGCCTCAGGCACCACTATTAGATTGTTAGCTCTTTTGGACTGAGAATAATTGTGCCTGCACAATTCTATGTACACCATGGCATATACTGCCAGCTATACAAGAAAAAACAAACAAATGAAGCTATACTCTGCTCTCCCATTTGGAGATGTGCATTTCCACATCTGTCCAGCTTTCCACCCCCTAGGTATAACTGGAGAGTCCGATGTATAGGATCTGGGAGGTTAAGGCGTTACCCTGAGGATATGGGCGGAGGTGCAGGGAGAAAGGGAGGTGTTTCTGGGAAGTGATGAATAGGTGAGGGAGCACCAGGAAGCAGATAAGAAAACAAATTGCAAGAGCCCAATGATCCCAACACTGGTTGCGTCGAATACACAGGATTATCATAATGTTCTAATCCAGTGGTTCTCGACTCCAGTCCTTAAAAACCACCAACAGGTCAGGTTTTCAGGATATCCCTGCTTTAACACAGGTGGCTCAGTTCTGTGCTGAAGCAGGAATATCCTTAATGCCTGACCTGTTGGGGGCGGGGGTCTTGAGGACTGGCGTTGAGAACTCCTGTTCTAACCTCATCCCTGACACAGAAGAAAATTAAAGTGACAGAAAAGGCCAAATGTCAGATCAGAGACTACAACAAGTGTAAGAGACCAATATCCTCCGTCTGTCTAACTGCACGACGTGTGAGTATTTAGCGCTGAACTTACAGCATGAAACCAGCAGCTATTTGTGATTACAGTTCTCACATGGAGGACATATTGAGTGCCCCAACATGCAGCGACCAACCTCATGGGGCCTCGCACCCTATTCTGCACAGTTCACTTGAAAAATGATTCGTCTGCTTAATGAATTGGAGTTTGCTGCAGAAACCTCACGCAAGCCATTCCAAAAGGTGCAGAGATCTATAGTATGATATAGTCGCTGCATTGCCTCACAGGCAGCTAATTACAGAATGCATTCAGTTCCAAACACAGCACACACCACTACCACCCCCCATACCCCCCAACCACACCCCCCACCACACCCCCCACCACACCCCGAGCAGAGAAACGTTTTGAAATGGTGTTGCATGGTACAACATTTTAAGCTTATGGTGTCCATATACCCAATAGGGGTTGTCCATGTCAAAGTGGATTTGAAGCAAAAGGTGATACTCTGCTCATTTGCATGCAATTTCCCAGAATCCCTGGCTGCAGTGGAGGCACTGTATGCTAAGGCCGCGATCAGAGTGGTGGCACTAAACAAATGCATGGTTTTAATTGATCGCGCGTCCAAGCACAAACATTTTCAACAAACAGCTGAAATTTATCTTGCCGGTCACGTGAGCAGTTCAGCCAATGTTGCCTGCAGTGCAAGTTTTTGCGTGCGCAACGTGCGAGTGACATCACGCGGTTGCGCGCACAGTCTGTACTATAAACGAGGCCTAAGAGATAATGGGGAAAGGCAGGGTTGCAGACCTGTGAATATGGTCACAAGGGTATTTTTATATGCTTAAAGCTGCAGTTCAAGCTGACATTTTAATTTAATTATTTATTTCCCCCCTTAATATGTGCACCAATACAATCCACACTAAGTAAATAGCTAAGTTGTCTGTCGATCAGCGGAGATTCGGCTCGGGGTTCACTAAATGACTCAGTGCAGCAGAAGAGGACCAAAGATGAAATGTTCTGTGGGGAAAATCATGTGACCAGGCAGTCACTAGATACAATTAGTGCACTGCTAGAGAGAGGGCAGGGCTCAAAAGGGGTGTGCCAGAGCCTGTTTCAGAAAAGGAAGGGGATGTGACTTTGTAAATGGTTGGTATAGAAACAAAAAATGCCTGTTACATTATAATACATTAAAAATGTTATTCAGAGTTATTTTTAAAAAAATGCAACAAGTATTTTCTTATAGCACAGAACTGATTTAAAAACAAAAACACACATGTAGGGTATTGCTTGGGCTGCAGTTTAGGCTGAGACACCACATGTAGGGTATTGCTTGGGCTGCAGTTTAGGCTGAGACACCACATGTAGGGTATTGCTTGGGCTGCAGCTTTAGGCTGAGACACCACATGTAGGGCATTGTGCAAACAGGGTGTCGTAGGGGACCCTACTCCCCGCGGTAGAGTACACAAATCTTACGTAAGTCCAGGAGCACCACTGTCGAATAGCTAGAATGATGAAAACAGTTTTGTAAATGCAGATAAACAGTTAATAAGAAACGACATCAATGTGTTTGCAGAAGCCCCCACCAGTATCACAATGGGCATGTCACAAAGTGGAGGGTTGGGGCGGGAAAAAAAGGAAAAAGGGGAAAAAACATGAACACATGGAAAACACAAAAAACGGAGAACGAAAGTAGGCTAGGGGGGCGACGTTTCGTGGGACTACCTCTTCATCTGGGCCCAGTTCCCCCCTGGGCACAAGGTCCCCAGAGGTACTTCCCTAAGCCTCCTTCCCCTATAACTGGTCAAACAGACACCCCCTGAAAATAGATCGCAAACCTACGTTGTAGCTAACTAACACTAAACACTAATAGCAGGGCAGCAAGAATCCACTAAAGTCAATGCCATTAGTTTCACGTACCACAAGAAACTGTGGGCAATGGTACGCAAAGGCTGAACACAGCTTGCAAGAAAGCAGCTTTGCAAAGAAGCACCAGGGGTCCCCAACAGTCAATGAACGGTTATGGGAATAAGCAAATGGAAGACAGTAATCAACCCTGTGTGGCTCTGCCCTTGCCTCGTGTGAGTGCTGTACCATTGCCCACAGTTTCTTGTGGTATCTTGAACACTGGCATATGACTTTAGTGGATGTCCGCTTAATGTCCCCCGGGCAGTAGCATGCCGCGACCATCCCTTTCATCTTCCTATGGCCCTCGTGACCATGGAACCTTTAAACCCGCGGAGGGCGGCTGCCTCCATCCCGCAGATAGACCATCTTGGGAAGCATGGATCCCCGGGGCTTAAATCATCATGCGTACAGACTCGCCAAATACCCCCCCATTCTGCCCACCTATTCAAAACCCCAAACAGACACGGGCATTTGCACCTTTTCCGACTATTCTAGGGATGAAGTATGGGAGCCCTTTTGCAGCTTTAAGCAGATAAGCCTTCAGACAGCTGACAGACCATATAACGGAGACATTAAATTTAGACTTGAGGACATCTTGTCCCCCCTTCATCATGCTCTCTCCCCTGCCCACACCATTAAAGTGCAACAGTCAGTGGGGAAATCAGCTGAAAAACGGCCGTCGGGGGCTTCGGCTCACACAGAACCTATGAAGAGAGTCATTTTAGAGTCATTGTAGATTTTATACAGTACCTACATAGCCACAATAATAACACAGAGATAGGCAACACCATAAATTGCCAAAAAATGTCTTATTGGCCCAGCATTTCCGCTCCCCTCTGAAACCTTTCGCCGAAACGTTAACATAAGAATTTTTTTGCGTATTTAGGGTGTGCCTATCCGCTTTGTTAAATTTTTGTACAGTACGCTACAAGGGGGACAGCGCACCTCTCCAGTAATCTGGCTTATACTAGTTACGTGTTGTGCCCCAAGTTCCTTTACACTGGTACCTTATACCAGGAGGTAGATTAAAGAAACCGCGCCAAAAAGAAGGAAAAATCTGACCAATATAGTCCATCAAAGGGTTCTGGGGAATTGAGTTCCCTGGAATGTCCTCATGCATCTCATACAAACAAACATATAAGACCACACACATAAAAGAGAAGAAAAAGAGAAAAAAGATCATAGTGCAACTAAAATACAAACAACAAATCACTGAATAGAGATACAGATATCGACGTATTTAATATAAAATTAAAAATACCCCATAACAAAACAACAACAATTGCTGTTGGGGCAGGGAACCACAAACTACTAAAGTGATGCGTCCAGTGGGCTAAAAACTGAAAACCCTACTTTACAGCACTGCTTGAATAGTTTTACATTTATCCTATTGGTCTCATTTTTTGTGTTTTTTGTCACCTATTTTGCCCTGGGCAGCCTTTTGCCTAATTATTTTAGGAGTTTTAATAATATTATTAGTTGTTATTATACACACTAATTTTTTGCATTTAAAGCATTAGCTGTTTCCCAACTGCCGCTTTCCCTTTATACTCAACAGGAGGCTGCTCAACTCCCCCCCAGGGTTTCAAGGCTTTGCAGGTGTCCCAGCATCCAGCACAGGCCATCGCTCTCCACACATCAATCGTACCCTGCTGTCAAGCACAGCGTCACTGCTCCAATCAGTCACTCCCTGCTTCAAGGGCACAGTCAGCTTCAATCATCCTTCTTCAGCACCGCAACCCGTAATCATTCCCTTCGCACAGTATCCAGCATTAGTCCCTGCTCATCACTTCAAGCAGCATCCTTATCCCGTTCGCCTGCTCCTCACAGGCGTCACAGCCCAGCTTCAATAATGCCATGAGTCGTCGCCACAGCTCAATCAGTTACCCTGCTTCAACACGGCAGCTCAATCATCCCATCTCACAGCGCTATGTCTGCCTGCTTTCAAGTCACATGCAGGCATACGTCTCTATCAAGCTCTCCTCATTGCTGCTCAACACAGGCAGCTCAACACATCCCTGCTTTCCAACACAGGCACTCAATCTTTGGACTGAGCTCTGATTTAGCCACCTATGCTGAAGCTGGTAACCCCTGAGATTCGACCCCTTGTGGTTTTTTTTTTTTTGTGGGGGGGCTTGAAGTACAGGGACTGAGCACCCCTGCGGCTATAACCGAACTCTAAATACTTTATTGAAGAACCAGTCAACGAGGAGAGGGGTGGGGCGTGGGAGAGCCTTTTTGCAACCATTTTGTTCAATTCTCATTAGTCCCGCCCAGCATGTACAACAAAACACAGGTTTGGCTGAAAAGATTTTTCACGAGAATCCAACGTAAAGTGCACTGAAATACCGAGCGATATAGGACAGCCTATATATCAATTGGGACAGCCCTCATATTAATGGGACATCCCTCAGTATCAACTGACAGCCCTGTCTAACACGGTCAGCAGGGCTGATCAAATATGCAGCGAAGAGCAATTAGGCACCTCATATATACTGGGACAGCCCTCAGTAATATATGGAAAACCGCCCTCAGTATAAATGGGACAAGCCCCATATAATTGTTGGAACAGCCCATCAGTCTTAATGGGACACGCCCTCATATATATGGTACAAAGCCCTCAGTAGATAATGGGACAGCCCTCAATTATAATGGGACACAAATGGTGACCCCTCAGTATATACGGCACCCAGGTCTAGCGCAGGGGCTGATGTAAGCGAGATAGCTGGCAGTGAAAGACGGTGGCGGGCATGTCACGCCTCCCAGCATGGAATATTTCCTGAGATTAACGCTTCCTGTTTATTTTTATGGCTTTCCTCTTACAAACCACCCAGATGCTGAGATCTACTTTTGCGACTCCGGTATCCAACATTGCTTAAACGCGTTTCGTGTTTCTTCACGACTTATGGCCTGCTGTCCCAGTCCACTGTAGCACGCGCACCTGGCTGTGGAGGGCTGCGTATCAGCGCTGCACCGCTCAGATCTGTTGGTCCTGGGAGAGGTAGAGCGTTTTTCGAAGAGTGGGCCATGACGTGGGTTTGCAGGGGCGTGGCCATGACATCACGCGCTGGTTCGTCCTTTTGGCTGAACCGCTGGTGGGGGGCGTGGCCACGCCTACCGCACATGTCGGAGCTGCAATTCCCCGTCTCACTGAACCCTGCCGCGCACCCGCTGGGGATACATGTCGCTGCAGTGTTAGTACGGACCGACTGACTGTGAGGACGGGCTCTGAACCACGGTACTTACTTGGCGGGCTTAGATACTAGCACGTGCTGACTTTGCAACACTCTTCCTTCTCTTTGATACCTGTTGGCTCCGTAGTCCCTGAGATCCTTACCACCCCATTGCTCTTCGTCGCTCCCGTTTCCCTATCTGTGTGGCATACCTCTGTCTCTTTTTCTTGCTCAAACTTCTACTCTTCCCAGTAGGACTGGTCGCACCCGCCCCTCTTACCCGCGTTTGGCCTGGTTTCTTCCCATGCGGTCGATCCGCTTATTCACCGCGCGACGTTATAGCGGCCCTTCTCTAGAGTGTCGCATCCTGTGCAACGGCAGGGTTTGCAACTGGGCCCTCCGTTCCAATAGGAATCAGTGAACAACATCCGGCGCGGCTTTCTATTGGCCCATGTGACCAGGTGCTTTAAAACTGCAGGAGATACCGCGTCGCCCCCACGGAGGTTCTGCATCTCTTGGAATGCAGGGGGGCCCCCGACACTGAAAATGAATGGGGTTCAGCTCCATAGATTGCCCTCGCTTCAACCTGTATTACAAAAAGGGGGGAAAAAAAAAAAAGCTTGGATTGCTCTGTTTAAATACACAACCACCGCACACCGGTTTACCAAATAGGACAATAGATGACGCAGTGACAGTGCGTTACGTTATGGACCCCAATGCATACGCCGTGCGAACACAGGGTGCAAGGTTACGTTGGGACCCATGCATAGCCGTGCGAAGCACAGTTGCAGGTTATGTATGGACCGAATGCATGCCGTGGCAAAAGCCAGGGTGCAGGTTTATGTAGGGACCGAACACATTAGCCGTTGCGAAGCACAGGGGCAGGACTATTTAGGGACCAAGCATAGCCGTTCGAAGCACAGGTGCCGGTTAGGTAGTGACCAGCCCGCCGTGCTAAGCACAGGGTGCAAGGCTATGTATGGGACCAAGCATATAGCCTCTGTTGCTAGTGGGGGGCACACGGGGTGCAGGTTATGATATGGGACCAAGTCATAGCCGTGCGGAATCACCAGGGTGCAGGCTAGGTATGGGACCTAAGCATACCGCTGGCGAAGCACGGGTCGGAGCTTGTAGTGGGACCAACAGCTATCCGCTGCAAAGCACAGGGTGTTCATTCCTATTTATGGACTCCAAGCATAGCCGTGCAAGCATCCAGGGTGTCAGTTATGTATGGCCAAGCATACCGGTTTGCGAAGCACGGGTGCAGGTTAGTATGGACCAAAGCTAGCCGTGTCGAAGCACAGGTCGCGTTCCGTATGGACCAAGCATAGCCTTGCAAAGCACAGGGTGCAGCTAGTATGGGACCAAGCATAGCCCGTGCGAAGCACAGGGTGCAGGCTATTAATGGGACCAAGCATAGCCGTGCGAACCACAGGTGCAGGCTATGTATGGGACCAAGCATAGCACGTGCAAGCAACAGGGTGCAGGCTATGTATGGACCAACCATAGCGTGTCGACAAGCACAGGGTGCAGGCTATGTATGTGACCAAGCATAGACCCGTGTACGAAGCACAGGTGTGCAGGCTAGTTTTTTTTATGGGACCAAGCTAGCCGTGTCCTAAGCACAGGGTGCAGGCTATGTATGTGGACCAAGATATAGCCGTGCAAAGCACCAGGGTGCAGGTTATGTATGGGACTAGCAGAGCCGTGCGAAGCACAGGGTGCAGGTTACGTATGGGACCAAGCATAGCCGTGCAAGCACAGGGTGAGGTTACGTATGGACCAAGCATAGCCGTGCGAAGCACAGGGTGCAGTCTATGTATGGGACCAAGCATAGCCGTGTGAAACACAGGGTGCAGGCTATGTATGGGACCAAAGCATAGACCGGCGAAGCACAGGGTGCAGGCTATGTATGGGACCAGCAATAGCCGTGTGAACCACGTGCAGGTTATGTATGGGACCAAGCATAGCCGTGTGAAGCACAGGGTGCAGGTTACGTATGGGACCAAGCCGATCCGTGCGAAGCACAGGGTGCGGCTATGTATGGGACCAAGCATAGCCGGTGAAGCACAGGGTGCATGTTATGTATGGGACCAATCATAGCCGTGTGAGCACAGGGTGCAGTGTTTGTAATGGGACCAAGCATAGCCGTGTGAAGCACAGGGTGCAGGTTATGTATGGGACCAAGCATGCCGTTGCGAAGCACATGGGTGCGGCTATGTATGGGACCAAGCATAGCCGTGAATCACAGGGTGCAGGTTATGTATGGACCAAGCATAGCCGTGTGAAGCACAGGGTGCAGGTTAGGTAATGGGACCAAGCATAGCCGTGTGAAGCACACGGGTGCAGGTTATGTATGGGACCAAGCATAGCCGTGTGAACGCACAGTGGCAGGTTATGTATGGGACCAAGCTAGCCGTGTGAAGCAAGGGTGCAGGTTATGTATGGTACAAGCATAGCCGTCAGGCACAGGTGCGGTTTGTATGGGACCAAGTCAGCCGTGCGAGCACGGGTGCAGGTTATGTATGGGACCAACATAGCCGTGTGCAAAGCACACGGGTGCAGGCTATGTATGGGACCAAGCATAGCCCGTGCGAGCACAGGGTGCAGGTTATGTATGACCAAGCATAGCCGTGTTGAAGCACAGGTGCAAGGTTTATGTCTGGGACCAATTATAGTTACAAACAGCAACAACTTTGAAGCGCTTATAAGCATTTAATGTTCCAGAAAATCCTTTGTCTCCCAAGACTTCACGCCGCTGTAAAGAACACAGATCACATCCCAGCCACACTATGCCTTGTACCCTGTTCAATTCACAGTCTTGTGATGCCTCGCCACCACTATTAGATTGTTAGCTCTTTTGGACTGAGAATAATTGTGCCTGCACAATTCTATGTACACCATGGCATATACTGCCAGCTATACAAGAAAAACAAACAATGAAGCCTACTCTGCTCTCCCATTTGGAGATGTGCATTTCCACCATCTGTCCAGCTTTCCACCCCCTAGGTATAACTGGAGAGTCGATTATAGATCTGGGAGGTTAAGAAGGGGCTTTACCCTGTAGGATATGGGCGGAGGGTGCAGGGAAAGGGAGTGTGTTCTGGGAAGTTGATTATAGGTGAGGGAGCACCAGGGAAGCAGATAAAAAACAAATTGCAAGAGCCCACTGATCCCAACACTGGTTGCGTCGCATACACAGGATATCATAATGTTCTAAATCCAGTGGTTCTCGACTCCGTCCTTAAAAACCACCAACAGGTCAGGTTTTCAGGATATCCCTGCTTTAACCACAGTTGGCTCAGTTTCTGTGCTGAAGCAGGAATATCCTTAATGGCTGACCTGTTTGGGCGGGGGTCTTGAGGACTGGCGTTTGAGAACTCCTGTTCTAACCTCATCCCTGACACAGAAGAAAATTAAAGTGACAGAAACGGCCAAATTTCAGATCAGAGACTACAACAAGTGTAAGAGACCAATATCCTCCTTCTGTCTAACTGCACGTCGTTGAGTTTTAGCGCTGAACTTACACATGAAACCAGCACCCTATTTGTGATTACAGTTCTCACTGGAGGACATTTGAGTGCCCCACATGCAGCGACCAACCTCATGGGGCCTCGCACCCTATTCTGCACAGTTCACTTGAAAATGTTCGTCTGCTAATGAATTGGAGTTTGCTGCAGAACCCTCAGCAACCATTCCAAAGGTGCAGAGATCTATAGTATGATATAGTCGCTGCAATTGCTCACAGCAGCTAATTACGAATGCATTCAGTTCCCAAACCAGCACACACCGCACTACCACCCCCCATACCCCAACCACACCCCCCCCCCACGCCCCCACCACAACCCCGAGTCAAGAACGTTTTGAAATGGTGTTGCATGGTACAACATTTTACAGCTTATGGGTGTCCTATACCCAAGGGTTGTCCATGTCAAGTGATTTGAAGCAAAAGGTGATCCTCTCCTCATTTGCATGCAATTTCCCCAGAATCCCTGCTGCAGTGGAGGCACGGTATGCTAAAGGCGCGATCAGAGGTGGTGGCACTAAACAATGCATGGTTTTAATTGATCGCGCGTCCAAGCACAAACATTTTCACACACTCTGAAATTTATCTTGCCGGTCACTGAGCAGTTCACCAATGTTGCCTGCAGTAAGTTTTGCGTGCGCACGTGCGAGTGACATCACGCGGTTGCGCGCACAGTCTCTTACTATAAACGAGGCCTAAGAGATAATGGGGGAAAGGCAGGGTTTGCAGACCTGTGAATATGTCACAAGGGTATTTTTATATGCTTAAGCTGCAGTTCAAGCTGACATTAATTTAATTATTATTTCCCCCCCTTAATAGGTGCACCAACACATCCACACTAAGTAATAGCTAAGTTGTCTGTCGATCAGCGTAGATTCGCTCGGGGTTTCATAAATGACTCAGTGTGCAAAGCAGAAGAGGACGCCAGATGAAATGTTCTGTGGGGAAATCACATGTGACCAGGCAGTCCACTAGATACATTAGTGCACTGCTAGAGAGGGGCAGGGGCTCAAAAGGGGTGTGCCAGAGCCCTGTTTCAGAAAAGGAAGGGGAATGTGACTTTGTAAATGGTTGGTAATAAAGAAACAAAAAATGCCTTTTACATTATAATACATTAAAAATGTTATGTTCAGATGTATTTTTAAAAAAATGTCACAAGTATTTTCTTATAGCACAACTGATTTAAAAAAACAAAACCCACATGTAGGGTATTGCTTGGGCTGCAGTTTAGGCTGAGACACCACATGTAGGTATTGCTTGGCGCTGCAGTTTAGGCTGAGACACACATGTAGGGTATTGCTTGGGCTGCAGCTTTAGGCTGAGACACCACACATGTAGGGCATTGCTGGCTCAGCTTAAGGCGAGGCACCACATGTAGGTTATTGCTTGGGCTGCAGCTTAGGCAGGCACCACATGTGGGCATTGCTTGGCCTGCAAGCTTTAGGCTGAGACAAACCACATGTAGGGCATTGCTTGGGCTGCAGTCTTTAGGCTGAGACACCCACATGTAGGGCATTGCTTGGGCTGCAGCTTTAGGCTGAGACAACCACATGTAGGGGATTGCTTGGGCTGCAGCTTTAAGGCTGAGACACCACATGTTGGGTTATGCTTGGGCTGCAGCTTTAGGCTGAACACCCACATGTCGGGTATTGCTTGGGCTGCAGTTAGGCTGAGACACCACATGTAGGGTATTGCTTGGGCTGCAGCTTTAGGCTGAGGCACCACATGTAGGCATTGCTTGGCTGCACTTTCGGCTGACAACCACATGTAGGGTATTGCTGGGCTGCAGCTTAAGCTGAAGACAAACACACAATGTAGGGGATTGCTTGGGCTGCTCAGCTTTAGGCTGAGACAACACCACATGTGGCATTGCTTGGGCTGCAGCTTTAGGCTGAGACACCACATTAGGGCATTGCTTGGGCTGCAGCTTTAGGCTGAGGCCACCACATGGGCCGGTAATGTGCTTGGGGCTGCAGCTTTAGGCTGAACAGCCCCCATGTAGGGTATTGCTTGGGCTGCAGCTTTAGGCTGAGACACCCACATGTAGGGCATTGCTTTGGGCTGCAGCTTTTAGGCTGAGGCACCACATGTAGGGATTGCTTGGGCTGCAGCTTTGGCTGAGGCACCACATGTAGGGCATTGCTGGGGCTGCAGCTTTAGGCGAGACACCACATGTAGGGCATTGCTTGGGCTGCAGCTTTAGGCTGAGACACACATGTAGGTCATGCTTGGGCTGCAGCTTTAGGCCTGAGACACCACATGTGGGCATTGCTTGGGCTGCAGCTTGGCTGAGACACCACATGTGTCGGGTATTGCTTGGGCTGCCGCTTTAGGCTGAGACACCAACATGTCGGGTATTGCTGGAGCTGCAGTTTTAGGCTGAGGCAACCACATGTAGGGTATTGGCTTGGGCTGCAGCTTTTAGGCTGAGGCACCACATGTAGGGCATTGCTTGGGCTGCAGCTTTAGGCTGAGACACCACATTTAGGGTATGGCTTGGGCTGCAGCTTTAAGCTGAGACACCACATGTGGGGATTGCTTGGGCTGCAGCTTTAGGCTGAGACACACCACATGTAGGGCATTGCTTGGCTTCAGCTTTAGGCTGAGACACCACATGTAGGGCATTGCTTGTGCGCATGCTTTAGGCTGAGGCAACCACATGTAGGGTATTGCTTGGGCTGCAGCTTTAGGCTGAGACACCACATGTAGGGTATTGCTTGGGCTGCCTTTAAGCTGAGACAACCACATGTAGGAAATTGCTTGGCTGCAGCTTTTAAGCTGAGACAACCACATGTAGGGTATTGCTTGGGCTGCAGCTTTAAGCTGAGACAACCACATGTAGGGGATTGCTTGGGGTGCTCAGCTTTAAGCTGAGACACACACATGTAGGGTATTGCTTGGGCTGCAGTTTAGGCTGAGACAACCACATGTAGGGTATTGCTTGGGCTGCAGCTTTGGCTGAGACACCACATGTAGGCATTGCTTGGGCTGCAGCATGAGCTGAGGCACCACATGTAGGGCATTGCTTGGGCTGCAGCTTTAGGCTGAGACACCACATTCGGCATGCTTGGGCTGCAGCTTTAGGCTGAGGCACCACATGTAGGGCATTGCTTGGGCTGCAGCTTTAGGCTGAGGCACCACTGTAGGGGTTTGCTTGGCTGCAGCTTTAGCTGATACACCACATTAGGGTATTGCTTGGGCTGCAGTTTAGGCTGAGACACCACATGTAGGGATTGCTTGGGCTCAGCTTAGGCTGAGACACCACATGTAGGGCATTGCTTTGGCTGTGAGCTTTGCTTAGGCACCACATGTAGTGGCACTTGCTTGGGCTGCAGCTTTAGGCTGAGACACCACATGTCGTCATGCTTTTGGCTGCAGCTTTAGGCTGAGGCACCACATGTAGGGCATTGATTGGGCTGCACTTTAGGCTGAGGCACCACATGTAGGGTTTGCTTGGGAGCGCAGCTTTAGCTGAACACCACATTATGGTATTGCTTGGCTGCAGTTTAGGCTGAGACACCACATGTAGGGTATTGCTTTGGGCTGCCAGCTTAGGCTGAGACACCACATGTAGGGTATTGCTTGGGCTGCCGTTTAGGCTGAGACACCACATGTAGGGTATTGCTTGGGCCTGCAGCTTTAGGCTGAGGCACCACATGTAGGGCATTGCTTGGGCTGCAGTTTAGGCTGAGACACCACATTGTAGGGCATTGCTTGGGCTGCAGCTTTAGCTGAGACACACACATGTCGGCATTCTTGGGCTGCAGCTTTAGCTGAGGCACCACATGTAGGGCATTGCTTGGCTGCGTTTTAGGCGAGAACCACTCTGTAGGGTATTGCTTGGGCTGCAGCTTTAGGCTGAGACACCACATGTAGGGGATTGCTTGGGCTGCAGCTTTAGGCTGAGACACCACATGTAGGGCATTGCTTGGGCCTGCAGCAACCACATGTAGGGTATTGCTTGGCTGCAGCTTTAGGCTTGGCCCCGCTGAGGTCGCGCGCACGCGGTCCACCAGCTCCTTACCTCAAGTGTGCTGTTCTCTGCTGCCTCCTTCCGACAGGCTGACTGCGTGCTGTGACACGTCAGCCTGCCGCAGCTGCAAGCTTCTGGTGATAGAGCGCCGGCCGCGTCACGTGGTAGGCGGTACGCGAAGCAGCCAACTGAGGAGGGGAGGAACGGGAGGGAGGCGGCTTGGTCATTGCTGGTGGTTGTGTGTGTAAAAACTCTGCAGTAGGGGGAGCTTGCTAGTGTGGGTGTGCAACACTCTGCAACAGGGGGAGTTTGATAGTGTGCCTGTGGTTAATCGCCCCGCCCCACCCACGTCATGGCCACGCTCACCCGACCCATTTTGGTCCCGCCACCCCACGGCCGAAAAAAGTCAGCAGCAGTACCGCGGTGTTGGGTGCAGTTACTTGCACATGCAGCGGTAAGCAAGGCGCCCCGTGTGGCAGCGGGTCCTCGCTTAGCTGAGTCATAGAGCTCCAGCATGCAAGGGGCGGGAGGCGAAGGAAGAGCGGGTGCTTTCCAGCCTTACTACGCACGCCGTCCGGGGCGGGCCAGTCACGTCACGGAGTGGTTCGCCTTTCATTGGCCGAACCCTCACGTGACCGGCCTCCGCTCCAGTCAGCACTTAACAAAAAAGTTTTGTCTGCTACGCCGCTGCACAGCCTGCGGAAGCGTGCGCGAGCCCCTGCTACAGCCTCTCCTCTGAGGCTGCAGAGGCCACTGACCATGCATGAGGCGGCTCAGCGTGACCATGCAATCCTCACAGTCTGCCAGAAAAAACACACATTTAACAATTCTAAACAACGACCCTAAACAAATGCAACCTACTATAGCAAATGCAACAATGACTAATAGCAAAATGCAACATACTAAATAGCAAATGACACAATAATATAGCAATGATGCAACACTACTAATAGCAAATCAACAATATAATGCAAATGCAACAATACTAATAGCAAATGCAAAACAATACTAATAGCAAAATGCAACATACTAATAGCAAATGCAAACAATACTAATAGCAAATGCAACATACTAATAGCAATGCAACAATCACTAGAATAGCAAACTAACAATACTAATAGCAAATGCAACAATACTAATAGCAAATGCAACAATACTAATAGCAAATGCAACAATACAATAGCAAATGCAACATACTAATAGCAACTGCAACAATACTAATAGCAAATGCAACATACTAATAGCAAATGCAACAAATAGCAAAATGCAACAATATAAAGCAAATGCAACACATACTATAGCAAGCACAATCTAATATCAATGCACACTACTAAGCAAATGCAACAACTATAAATGCACAATACTATAGCAAAT
The DNA here is from genome assembly GCA_036426205.1 of Ascaphus truei. NCBI lineage: Eukaryota > Metazoa > Chordata > Amphibia > Anura > Ascaphidae > Ascaphus > Ascaphus truei. The sequence continues at coordinate 10,901,279 of CM071587.1, forward strand.
GCCAACAATACGAATAACAAATGTTGGCTCATGTTTTGGGGAAATTCGCTACAAGTTAATTTCTTTGCAGCCCCTAAATGGAGAAGTGTTTGTCATTAATTGTTTCCCTTCCCCTTATCCCCTTGTCCTTATCAGAGGACATACAGATCAGGGGAAGGGGGTCTGGCTGCACACACCGCGCCGCATCACACAGTGACATCACACATCACACCACCCCTCCCAAATCTCACTTAAACAGTCTTTAAATACTTATGATCACTCAGATGGCCTGGTTAAACATGTCGCGTGAACTAGTTTCACTTTGGTCCTAGGATGAATTGTCCATTAAAAATAACCCCCATGTAATAAAAAATATATTTTTCTGAAGAAGCATTTTTTTGGGTTCTTTTCAATCTTTTACATTAAGCAATTTAGTGATCTTCAAGTCCTTGGAACAAACAACGGTTTGCACTTCTGTAGCGTGTTACAAAGTATACTGGCAAACTGGTCAAGGACAGAGAAATTAGTGTTTCTATGAAGAAAAATAGATGGTCACAGATGAAGCCAGCATGAAATAAACACAGAAAGTAACATTGTGCATTGAAAAAAACGGCATTGATCTGGAGACACACGAGCGGGCATGATTCTTAAAAAGGCACATGGATTCTTCAGAAATGCTTTCAATAAGCCGCAGCAGCTCAAATTCAATCTAAAATTATCAGGCGCTTCCGGTATGTGCTCATTGATACCAAGTGCCAGCTCTGTATCAAATACCGGGAGAGCCAGAAGGTTGCAAAGTGAACGAGCAATTCCCTCGTTTAATATGAAGTCATTCAATCAAAGCCACAAAAATGTACGCGCAAAAACAGTTTTAAAAAACGACAATAACATGAACCCACCGAGTGCAATTCGTAGGACTTAAATTGAGATCCAAAGAGGACCTCCCAAGATAGGACGTGTTGGGTTACTTTTAGAAAACACCTTCACCCCAGACACCAAAGTCTTACTGCACAGCAGCATTGTTAGGTAATTAATACATTAAGATATTGTTAAATCTCAGTTTTTGTTTCTTGCCATGGGATAAAATAAAATAATGCTTCCCTAAAACGGCTTGCAGAATGGAATATGCACCAAGCAGGGTTTTATGAAAATAGATCTTACTATGCATTCATTTATAGCAACTTAGATATGTCTAAACCCCCTTTTCAAAACACAGACATTAAAAACAAAGACGTACTAGAAAATGAAGCAAAGCTCAGGATAGAACTGTAGACTTGTAATTAAATGTGGGCAAACATATTACCTCCTCAGGTAAGGTTGGTTTTGGGTGATGCACAAACACAACAGTGCTCTTGAAGCCGAAATCCGAATAGGCACGTTTTTGTCCATCTATGCCATTGCCATCTTAGCACCGGGAATCTCATGGACACCAGATACTACTTCACAGCAGTACAACAGACTTTTTTTGGGAGCTCAAATGGTCACAAGTGGGATAATGGTGCTTATATAATGTTATAAAATAAATGGGGAAATTCTAACAACCAATAACTGACTACGTCACTTAGAAACATGAAGCTACCAGAGGCAATCTTGGAAAAGGGAATAGGTCTACATTCTCAGTGGTCAGGTGTGTAGCCAACAGTCCTAAACCAGGAGAAACTCCGCTCTATAACAATGTGAAAACGGTGTAAGCGTGGTATGTATCCTTTAAAACAGAGTACTTAAAGCAGCCAAGTTAAAAACACACGCAATACAAAAAATTTATGACATGCATCATTTCTCTGTGCAATCGCTCCATAAAAATAAATATATCATATTCTATTAATCGAGTCCCACAAACCATTACTTCTTTAAATGATTACTGCAGTAATTCCCTCCTATTGCCAAATGTAATTTATAATAGATTGCTGCCTTTTTAAATGGTACATAAAACTTTAATAACCTGGCCACAGATATTCTGAAGCCCAGAACCAACAATAGTGATGTGAGTGTGTGTGTGTGTGTGTGTGTGTGTGGTGTGTGTGTGTGTGTGTGTGTGTGTGTGTGTGTGTGTGTGTAGAGACCGCAAAATTTTGTTTTTGTCACTGCATAAAAAAAGATACTGTAGTAGCTAAGTATTTCTACAGTATTTGCATTGCTAAACAGGGTGCAAGCAGTTCTGTTTATTAATGGCATGCCTGCCTTTTCGTGGCCTTCAAGCAGAAGGCTATAAAAAAAAGGTGATCAAACTACGGCAAAAAGAAATTAACAAAAGGCCTTCTACACAAAGCATGTGTATTATCACCACAATGTTATTGTGGAATACTGCTGAAAGCCTTGTTTCACTGTCTCCACATTTCAAGGACAATTTGACAAGCAAGAGCCAATAAAACACAAGATTTAATATAAAAAGACAAGCATGCAACACCAGAAACCGTATTTTACCAGGTAATTCTTAATGCCATTTTTATAGCTTTAGTACAACGTAATGCTCCGGTTTTTTATTTTTATAGAATTACAGTAGCTCAGACCGATTGGATCTAAGAACCACGTATCGCAATGCGGTTCTTATTGCAGAAGGAGGCGGCTATAGTGTTGGATAATACAAGTAGCCCATATTTATTGAAAATAGAAGTAAATCAAAGCATACAAAAAAAAAAGTACATTGACAAATATTTTTGTTACCTTTAGAAATAAAATGTCCTATGCAGCAGCAAGTCTAGGAACCATTACTTCCAGTCGTAACTTTGTACACTTGTGGAAACCTAACAAATATAGCAGTGATTGTAAAGTAGCAAAAACATGACAAATCCTATCAAAAAAAATTTCAAATTAAATCAGTCCTGTAGAATTAAATACGGTCTGCATTTTTCTTAAACTCCTAATGTTATTTGTAATGATCGTTTTAATGTACCCTTTGGTGCATCCTTTGCCTGCTTAGCACCCATTCAGAAAGTCACATCCACTTTCTGATGTGAAACAGGCTCTGACAAGAACCTTTTTTTAGCTCTGGCCTTTGGCAACTAAGTATCGCAAACAGATCTGTTGTGTTCCAAACAGCAGACTGTCTATTACTCTGAAAGCTGTAACAATAATATGTTATACTTCGTAATATGTTACATATCAGCTGCAAATTTCACACACTGCAGCATGACATCAAAAGGCAGCCATTATGTTAGGCACATAATCAGGATTTTTAAAGATTTATAACAGGAGCACCAAACAATTGTCATCTTAGGTAAGAATGTAGAATTATACATTGCCACACGCTTTAAATACAAAAATAAGAGGGGGTTGTGGGGGAGGGGGATAGTATTGTTGCTTTAAAATTGTGGTATAATATTCTGTGCCCAAAATAATAAATACACAAATTGGAGGGGGGGGGACGACAAATGGGACAAATACAAAAATACTGACAGGCTTGACACCTGACCCTCGAACTACAAGTCCCAGCAGGCAGCCAACAAACTACAATGACATCACTTCCGGTACTGCACACGTGCAGTCCACCACTTCCGTTTTAATTTTCGTCCACATGCAGACTGTTTTTCCCTATGAGATTTGTTTAGGTGCTAGTAGTGTTAGCTAAGAAGTTTCACTTCAAAAGGGACATTTTTGTAAAGCAGGACACTGACAGCCATAGCACGATAACTTAGACTGGAAGGAGGCAGTGGTGAAGAGCCGACAAGGATTCAAACTTATTTTGAAAGCGTGGAGGGCAGGTTCGAACCGGATGGTGACAGGAAACGTATACGGAAATGTATTGGATGCTGTGCTAACTGGATAGAAAGATCTTGAGAAGTGCAGAGAGCACATGGCTTCATGAAGAGGTGAATTTTGGAAGCTTATTGGTTGAGACGTTGTCCGAAAAAGAAAGCTAATGGTGACATTGTAGTGAGCCCAGAGGGGAAATGTGAAATTGAATAGGGCAGGGATAGGATATAGGAGTGACCATCTCACGCAATGACTTGGATTAAAACTCCAAGGAAAACTTCATAGCCAAAAGGTATGAGAATACAAGATGGCCATGGGAATATTTACCTTGAGGGCAAACTTGTTAGTTGTGAGAAAGAATAGTCGTCAAGTAAGGCCGTGCCTATAGTGCCGTCGACGTCACCCGAATCTGATTACTCCCTTGATCAACATCCTTCCCATGTATACTTATTTGGTATACCTGTATACCTTTCCTTTCTAAAAAGATGCCGAACCCCCCCCTTTTTTTTTTAACATATCTATTGTATCTGCCATCACAGTCTCCATGGGTAATGAATTCCACACTGTAACTGCCCTTATTGTAAAGAACCCTTTCCTTTGTTGCTGGTGAAATCTCCTTTCCTCCAACCTTAAGGCCGCGACTGGAAAACAAATTGCTGAAATCCGCTGAAGGTTTACATACCAGCGCGCTGCCTGGAGCTGCAGGGCAGCAGTCTCAAAGAGATTTACCATATTGTTTTCTTGCGGCGACGGCAGTCACGTGAGCGGTTCAGCCAATGAGGGTGAACCGCTCACGGCCACGCCTCCACAACTCTGTCTCCCCGGTATAATCAAGATGCCGCTCGGCAGAAGCACAGAGTGACGTCACAGGATAGCGCTGCTGCCCTGCAGCACTTGGTATAATTGAGACCTAAGGGATGTGTCGTTTGTACTGCTCTTGGGATGAATAGTTCATTTGAAAGATACTTGTATCGGCCCCGAATATATTTGTATCTAGTTATTATATTCCCGCTTATATTTATTTGCATTAGAAAAGAAGCGTCTAATTTAGCTAGTCTCTCCTGATAAATAAGATTATCCATCCCCTTTATTAATTTGGTGGTTCTTCTCTGCACTCTCTCTAGTTCCATAATGTCTTTTCTTAGGATTGGTGCCCAAAATTGAACTCCATATTCAAGGTGTGTCTTTCTAATGCTTTGTAAAGGGGCATAGTTATGTTTACTTCCCTTCGATCAATTGCCCCTTTAATGCAAGATAAGATCTTGTTTGCCTTTGCAGCTACTGCATGACTTTGAGCACTATTGCTAAGCCTCCTGTCTACTTAAGCACTCCTAAATCCTTCTCCATCAAGGATTCCCCCAATGTATCCCCATTTAATTTGTAAATTGCCTATTTATTCTCGTTTCTCAAATGCATAACCTTACAGTACATTTATCTGTATTAAACCTCATCTGCCATTTACCTGCCCAAGTTTCCAGTCTCTCCAAGTCGTTCTGGAGAGAAATTACATCCTGCTCTGATTCTACTACCTTACACAATTTAGTGTCATCAGCAAAGATGGAGATGTTGCTCTCTATGCAACCTAAAGGTCATTAATATGACATATTTCTTCAAAATATACAATTAAATGAGAACTTCCACTGTTCGTGAACAGAGAACACGTCTCATTAATGTGATCTTTTAGCACAAAAACAGAACAGGCAAACTAAACCTCTAAGTGACAGCATTAGTGTGAGAGCTTCCTTTGCAAGAAATACTGCTCGAAATGTTGACCCGTGTCTGCACAAAGTTCACACACTTCTCTGAAGTACAGTAGTAAGAAGTATCCTCTCCCACCCACAGAACAGATAAATGATTATTTACTTCATTTCCGGCGCAAAAAAATAAATAAAAAGAAGCACAAGACAAATAACCAGCAAAAAACACTGATGGGAAACAAAGCAGCACAGAAAACTATATTTAAGCTGCAAAAACACGCACAAAATGATAGAACGTCAAAGGCAAAGTTAAAAAACATTCAAAAGATATGCAAAGGCGGTCAGCTGTGTTGGTGAGAACCAACGTTTTTTCGTCTTTAATAAATAAAATATAGTGACAATTCACATACAATAATGATAGTGAGAAATATATACATTTCTAGCTTTCCCTGCAGCTGAGGTTTGATCTCTCACCCAGAGAGAAATATGGCAGAATCCAGAAAGAAAAACCTATCGTGCAAAATATAATAGTATATATAACCTGTAAGGATAATAGGTAATAACACTGATGATTCTTAAGAATACATGCACATAACCCCGTAAAGAAAGGAACAAGACAATATTTTAACCAATAATTGGATACATTTACCATTCTACAACTAGAAATGGAAGATAACGGCTGTCACTGTTACGCCTTCCTTTCATACATTTCATATTAAAAGATGGTCTCATTAGAATGAGCAGCCAGCTCCTCCCCAACTGTCCAATAGGAAAGCTCCTGCTCCGGTCACATGGTTCCCCAGCTCCCACAGGCATTAGCTGTTTGCTCTGTTCCTGCTGCTCCCGTCGGCTCAACAAGGACTTCGGCTGCTGCACCCCCACCAGGGCGTCTGCAGATGTCGCCGAAGCCCTCCTCACCCTCCGCAGCAGTCTTCCTCATCCTGCAGGTAGGTGCCTTCCGGGTAACAGGGTACCCGTCCGGGTAGAACGATTCATTTTGCCCGGCTACCCGTTACCCGGTTTTAGGAAAATATAAGACCTGGTACAACACTAGCCTTTTCATACCACTACATAAAGAATCATCCAACTTACAATGTTTTGTTTGTTGATGAATCTAAAACAAAAACCCCACAGCCTGCGAATAAGGTACATAAACCCAAGCTTGATATGTGAACCTCACAACAGGGCCACTAAAGTAGTTACATTAGATCAAAGACCACGAGTTTATTAACACCATTTCTGTCGGCAAATCCTTTCAATGCCACTCCGTGCAGCGAATCGCTCCGGGACATTCCAGCAGCAAGAGATCTGACCGTGTGACTGGGGGTCTCTTCCTACAGAGCAGTGCAATCTCACATCCCAGATCTGCATCTTTTAACACATTTAGGAGTTTTGCCACGGTAAAGGTCTGCTTTTTTTTATTTTTTCTTACGTGCATGACTAAATGGTTCCTCTTGCAATTGAACAAGAGCAGAAGTAAAACTGCATTAGGGAAGTGGGGTAAGTTGTGGGTAGGCCGCCTGCAGGCAGGTGCTGGTTAACAGTGACGTCTAGATGTGGTAACGCTTACCTGGTAATCAAGACTAGTTTTCTCTTTAAAAACGACATTTATCTTTCATTTTCTCATCAGCACACGAGTGGGACTTCATTCAGCCATGTAACGGACCGCAGAGGGGTTAAGGTGGCAAACATAGGAAATCTTATGGGTTTTTTTAATTTATTTTAAATAAGTCTGTTCTGTAGTATTGGATAAGAGTGGCTGCTTTTTTATTTATTTTTATTCAACTCTTAATACTATTAATGAGTTTTAAAGCATCCTTTGATTTCTTTAGCAGGCTTTAACACACCTCCCAGCAATGCAAGATCTGTGCAACACTTTCCTGTTTGTGATCATTTGTTGTGAATGTTCCCAGTGGTTTGAGCTGTAAATATCTGTAATTGATACAGTTACCGTAGTAATATAAGAATACATTGTAGCTGCCGAGTTCTGACTGAAGGATTGATTGAAACTGAAAGGCGGCCATTATGTTAGACACACAATAAGGATTTTTACAGATTTTGAACAGAAGTACCAAACGATTTCCAGCTTGGGTAAGAATGTGGAATTATACATTGTTACATGCTTTACATATAAAAACAAATACAGAAAGAAAAAAATTGGGAAATAGTATTGCCGCTTTAAGTTACACTGGTACAAAGATAGGCCAGTGAGGTAAAAATCCATTACTGTGTCACAAAGCAACCTTGTGGGCAAGTTGTAACATCTCCCTAATACAGGGCCAGTGTTTGCACAACTCCTTGGCAGGCTTCATAATGGGAACCAACCCAAATCATTTTTTAACAACGATGAACTAAACTTTCTACTTATTAAAGAAACCCCCCAAAAGCTTTTGAGGGTGAGACCAGGAATTCTAAAACTTTACAAAAAATGACATTTACTTACATTGAATTTTCTTGACAAATGAATGTTAATATGCACAGTATGACGTTACCCAGGTGTGATGTATGGTTACGTTGCTGCCACTTGTGTATCTTAAAGATCTCAATGCTCCCATCAAGCTTAACTTTACTTTGTACACAAGCACCTCATAGAACTATGATGCAAACATGTGGGGCTTCAGGACAGAAAAAACACCCTTGTAGGGCAGCCATCTTAAACGTTGCCGTACAAACGTAACATTTTGATGTTTTTAAGAAACGGCTACTTATCACTTACACCAGGGGTGCGCAAACTTTTAAGTTAGTGCCCTCCCAGTCTCCGCTCCCACTTTCCTACGCCCCCCTCCTTACCTGCACACGGCTCCACGCGGCATATGACGTCACAACGTCGTGTGACGCGTTGCCATTTGACGCCGTGTTGTCATGGCGACACATCAGGGAAGAGCCGGCTGAGAGCAGGTAAGTGAAGTTGCGGAGGCCTTGCGCCTCCCCTGGCATTGAATTTACATGCCTGGGGGAAAAGCGAGGGGGTTCTGCAACCGCGCACCCCCCTTAGAAAATCACACCCCCCCCCCCCCCCGTTTGCGTAACGCTGACTTAGTGTTTCAAAATTAACTTCTACTACGAACCGTAACAGCCCTGCATCGCCGCGGCTAGGATTTGTTTATGCAGTATTTTTATGCGATTCGGACTACACATTTAACACGTTATGGTGGGTAAAAGGTGACAAAAACACTCCTCCGTATAGCAAATAAAAATCCCACGTGAGCACAGGTCTGCAGCACTGCCATTCCCCATTATCTCTCAGCATACAGTGCTTCCACTGCAGCCAGGGATTCTGGGTAATGACATGCAAATGAGCACACAGGGTCACCTTTTACTTCATATCCATTTTAACATGGCCCCCAATAAGCTTCTGCCTGCCGCTTTACACAGCATTTCAGCGCAGCCTGGGTTAGAGAAGTGCAGAGCCAGGAACCCTACTCACAGACAGCTATTTCACCCTTTTGGGTCTCAGTGAGCTGGTTTTACTGGCACTGTAACGTGAAGCTGGGATAGGTTTCAGCCACACATTAAATAAATAATAATAATGCAGATTCTGCACGCCAAGATCCAGACCCACAAAGTCCCAGGAACATCACGTTAAGACCACCATTGTCTTTTCAAAGGACTACAGTAAGACAAGTTCTCCCGTAAAAAGAGCGTTATCTGGCATCCAAATTATATGCAAATGAGGCGTTACCATAACAGAGCCTATCCCCCCTAAGGCAGGGGTGCTCAACGCCAGTCCTCAAGCTTAACGGGTCAGGTTTTAAGGATATCCCAGCTTCAGCACAGGTGGCTCAGTCTCTGCTTCAGCAAAGGTGGCTCAATCAGACCCTGGCTATGTCTTCGGGTGAGCCTCCGATTGAGCGACCTGTGCTGAAGCTGGAATATCCTGAAAACCTGACCTGTTGGAGGGGGTTGAGAACTGGAGTTGAGCACCCCTGACCTAAGGTTAGGGCCAGCACGGTGACGTAACTTTACATGATTTCAGTCAGAGCTGCTTTTGCCATTCCTTGCACCCAGCCACTGACCGGGGCCTGTCACACGGTCTGGGTGGGGGTTCATTCTGCAGTTAAATCGGATTTAATGAAACATATTATTTCCCCCAAATTATCTTCCTCTCCTCTCAACTCGAGCTAATGCCCTTTTTCAGGATCTCTGGATAGAAGATGTACTTCACGTCACTTTATTGGATGGTGATGCAATACTAACATGGTGTTAAGCCAATGCTAATGGGATGTAGTACAGATGTTGTTCTTGCATATAATTAGCTTTGACGATACCATGTTAACTCAGGGAACATAACATCCGTTTCAGTTTTCGCTAACTTCACGTTAGGAGCCAGAGATTCACAAGGCCTTGTGTGGATCTGGTCCAAAGTTATGTCACCATTTGTTTTTATTATGGTTTACCAGACCTTGTATAATCCATATAAGAGATCAAAATTAATTTGACACCAGTGAATGAAGGTGTAATGTGGGATTAAAGCATCCGCAGCAAGGAGTATCGGTAGCCAGACAATGCATCTTTATTGCGCAGTTAAAGACTTTGCATTTTACACATCTTACAGCAGCTTGTGCAGAGAATAACGGACTTGACGGATGCTTGGTGTCACTATACAATTACAAACAACAGCCTTTCATAAAATAATGTCACTGGTGATAACCAAAGACTGTTTTATGATACTATCGAATACGGCAAGCTCAGAATAAAGATCTTGATTAGGGGTGGGAGACTTCAGTCCTCAAGAGTCACAACAGATCAGGTTTTCAGGATATCCCTGCTTCAGTACAGGTGGCTCAATCAGTGGCTCAGATTGAGCCACATGTGCTGAAGCAGGGATATCCTGAAAGCCTGACCTGTTGGTGGCCCTTGAGGACTGGAGTTGCCCATCAGAGCATGTCTTTCGGTTATTACTGCACATACTTAAGCACAGTTAATGATGCATCACTCCTATTCAAACGAAAGGAAGCAAATGCACCATGAACGTTTTTTTTACGGTGCTCTCTATATGGAGGACGGGGTGGGTAGGAGTTCAGTGTGTTGTATATATGTTTGTCTAAAATGAAACTGACAGCTGAAACTGCTGTCAACGCAAACCTAAAAGTGGTCTCGATAAATGTGTTCAACAATAGTGGCGGCTACAAACTAGTGACACTGATAAACTGGTGTATCGCATGTCAGTGGTGAAAGGGTTTTCCGGGGCAAGAGAAAGACAAAGGTTAACTACTTTAAAAAGATAGCACGGTAACATGGAAATCTCCATTACTGTTGAACCAAAAACAAAAGGAATTGTGGAAACAAAAACTACGAAAAGCTACAAAACGATTTTTATTATAGCATGCTTCTGAAAGAACCCAAGTGCAGAAGATAAACTACTTCGATTTCTAAATTAGCAACAGAAAAGGGTGTAATGGGAAAAAAAAAAAAAAAAAAAAAAAAAAAGAGATGACAATTTGAATGTGTAATTGTCTCAACTGACAAATGAGCACGATGAACAAATGGTCTGATTAGCGATCTGAATGTCGCAAGGAATTGGTCCCCAACTAGTGGTCTCACAACCAGTTTTGGCTCAAGGAATGCTGTCTGTGTGGAACAAAATCTAGCCACCAATGGTGTTACTGTACAAAGGTGCATTCTGGGAGACAGACTGTTCCTGAAATAATATAATACTTCTGACAGTAACTACATAAGTGAGTATTATGGACGTACATTTGGGTGAGTGTGACGATAGTGAGGGTTTGGCCCGGGATTAACGGGGTTACTTCCCAAGGGCCCCCCTCTAACCTCGCCAGGGAGACAAGGGGTTAACTGGGCTGAGGTCCAGAAATGTGATTTAACCCTTGTTATAACATGAAAATGCTTATTCCCCTGTGTAAAATGTATTGTTGCTGGGTCAGTGTCTGCATAACCCACCCACTGGGACTTAAGGGGTTAATCTTATATGCAGTGCTGAATAAACAGTTACCTGAAAACTAGTAATTTGGTAACGGAGTAAGCCAGGACCCTGAGCCTTGGGGTACAGCCTCCGGGTCACCCCCCAAGTACACACATATTAAAAATATAACTTTGTCATAAGAGAAACATATATTTTTGATAAAGTGACTTTTTGCAGTCTTACAATGTACAGGCCAAATGCTAACTACCTCTGCCTGCCTTTGTAATGCGTACCAGGACCAAATGGTTTGACTCATGAGTCTATTCACGTTTGATATGCAAGCTTCCTCTCTGGAAGTGCATATCCAAAAGGGAGGTGTGAATTGGCCAGTTGGATGCTAAATAGGACATCCTGCTAGAATTAGCCTGGCTTCACAGGGGAATTGCTATGCAAGACCCAGGAAGGATCAACAGGTAATTACCTAGTTGGTTATGCGAGAAGCTACAAGCCTACTTCAAAAGGTTTTATTGATGGGGGTAGGAGTGGAGCTACCCAAGAAGGGAATCAAAAGGAGTAACCTTATTAAATATAAGAATATTATGAGATGTCCTTGGCTGAAAAGGATAAGAATTACATATTTGTATTCGTGGGACTTCCCCGCCACCAACCGTTACAAACACTTAATATCTGGCCCTTAGTGGCTGCCAGATATTAATATCTCTATTAATTTTCATATTACACTGTAATGTTTGGTCTCTCTACGAGCGTCAGGTGGGACGGACTGTATTAATATATCTCACCTGACTGTATGTATTACTGAACTCAAGTTATGAGGTGATTTGCAGCAAATATGAAATTTTGGTTGAGTTCTGAGAAACTGCAACCCCCTGCTATGATAATGAGCAGGAATGCCAGAATTTACATCGCGTGGTCATCAAAGGCTAAATTGCTAATTGCTTATGCTTGGCCCAACGGACAAAAGGAATTAACCAGAGTAAGTGTAACTTTTCACACTGGACCCTGGAAGCCCAAAGTCAGCTTCAAAAGCTTCAAAGGGGATTTTACTAGACGACACGGCGCCGTAAACTGGGATGCAAGGGTTAAAATGATATATAAGTCAGAGCCACCCTTTTATCCATGTTGTTCATGTTTTGCAAGTTCTTCAAGTGTTCAGTCTGTTCTATACCATCTTGTTTGCTGAGAGAAACGCTATGCACTGTCTTCCTGCCAGAGGTCTTTTCATGCTTTTGGGTGTCTTGATGACTATGAAGAGTGGTGTATGAACTGCCAGTCCAGCTGTGACTGCTTCATCATTTCCATTTTACGTAAGTGTCTATATTTTGCCTGTTATTTGTACATATCTGTTGTGTTCACCTTTATCAAGGAATAAATTATATTTATCATATCTAAGTCTCGTCCCAGTTCAAACCCAGGTATATATATATTTATATATAGTTTTGGTGTAAATTACAACCTGTCACAAGCTACCGTGACAGTGAGACACCTGGAGTAATTTCCTGACTCACTCACCTACACAGGGTCAGACGAGCCAAAGTGGAATACAAGTGACTGTCGCACTTAGCGGCCAACACTCATGCACACTTCAGAGGTACATTTTGACATCAGTTAGTTTAGAACACGCCATATAGGTCAGTTATTAGAAACAAGTAGTCATTTTAAACCACCAACAATAAATTAAGACAATCTTCTACTATCACAATTTACCCAATTAGTTATTAAAAATATATTTTCTGTGCATGACTAAAGAATAAAGCATCTTGGAACAGTATTGATGTAAACAATCCTTCTTGGACATTCTGATGTTGTATACTTGGAAGGATTGAAACGTTGCCTGTTATTTACATTCTACTTGTACCTCAACTACCCTTCCATGTGGAGCTGCAAGGGATTAACACTTCAATAGAAGAACAGAATTGATTCATTGTATATACTACCTGTAAGTCAAAATTCACATTGTAAAAAAAAAAAAACAGAGCGAGAACTCCAGTCCTAAAGGGCTACCAACAGGTCAGGTTTTCAGGATATCCCTTCTTCAGCACAGATGGCTCAATCAGTGCTGAAGCAAGGATATTCTGAAAACCTGACCTGTTGGTAGCCCTTGAGGACTGGAGTTGGCCATACCTGATACAGAGCATCATAAGAAGTGCGAACCAGCCGAACAGATGAAAGCAGTAATCCCCATTACAGGCTGGAAATGTGGAGGTCCTCCAGGAGGTGAAAAGCATTATTTGCAGCTACGGGGAACACCCCAGTTACTTGACGATGAAGTCGATGGGTGTTTCTCCCATTGAGGGGAAAGAAAATGGCACATTAAATCTCAGCAGTCAGGCCAATAGAAAACCTGATCATCAAGGGGCTTTAGATGGCTGTCCAATAGGAAGCCCCTTGAGAAACAAGGAAGTGATATCGATAACTTCACGGTTAAGTATTTCCTGTAAATAGGGGCTAGGTAGGCGGGATGATTGCTATTTTAAAAGAGATATGGATCAAGTTGTAATGATCCTTGTGCGCTGTGCTGTGTCGCATGAATGAATCTACATTACTGCATTTAAAATGACACTGTAATAACTGGGGCGAGGTTAAAATAGATCTAAGTAGTCTTAATACAAAATGTGCAAATATGAACAAAATAACCTCAGTGGAATTAAATCCTACACGTGAGGGAAAAAATGTTCTGAGCCAATATAGCTGCAACACACATCGTTTCCCACTGCAGGAGATAAGATGGGAATTAACCAACAGTATTCCCAATGGCACTACATAAATTAATTCAGTTCTCCTACAGATCGCACTGAACACCATGCCAATCTCGTGTATTGATTACTTATGCAAACTAGATCTGCCTGGCAAAATTTGAATTAAACCAGCTTGAATGAGTATGACGGCAGATATCAATAGCATGGCTGCAATTCACTTTGCAAAACAGTGAATGAAACAAAGCATCATCCATTTGGACATTATAGTAAAGAAAATTGATTTGACAATGAAAGACAAAGGCGCACGAGCTACACAAGAACAGCATGGCAAATCAATGGCAGAAGCCTAGATCGGCGAGATCACATACAAAGCGAATCACATTCATTCATCATGACAGCTGTCACCGAGAAATGGAAGCATTGTTATTACTGACGAGAAGCAGAATTCACGTGCAATACCAAACTCGCTTTACCACTGACAGCTTTGATCTGATCATCACATAAAACAGAAATACATCTGAATTGGATAGGTTACCAGACTGGTTGAGTGGAATCTGTTAAAGTATTATCAACTACATGTGTTTTAACACCTTTGGGGGTCACAAAGGCCTGCAACATGTGCTGTAGGGCTATTTGGCAGCAAAGATGTTAATATTATTACAATAAACATCTTCTAGTTTACGCCTAGAGGTGTGACTACACCACTGTCACCTTCATGACTTCATTCATGGGATTAAAATCACATTTCTATTACTAAAAGGATCACTCACAGTAGTGACTGTCCTGCAATGTCTCGTTAACCCTGGCAGTAATGAGGTTAATGATATTTTTTGGGGGGTGAAGATACCAAACACACAGAAAAGAACACATCCAAATGATTAGACCATCACGGTCCTGAAAAAATGGCATAATGAAACACCAATATATTCTACAGTGTAGCAAAACAATCAATAGCATATTATGCAAACATAGGTACAATGTACAGAGAAAGCAGGGCTAAGAAAACTGAAGAGACGCTTAGGCCCAGAGGGGGTATGTGATGGATGACTTATGACTAACCAGATGTAAAATGCCGTGGAATAGTGTTGATACACAAACACACTGTACATAAATCTCTACACAAACCACAAGCTCTTCAGGGCGAATACTTCCTTTTAGAGGCTACAGTTTGTGTGTAGTGCTCCTACCTGCATGTTGCAAGTGATCCCTTTATGTCAGAGCTCTTCTACTAATTGCCGAAAGGGACTAGATACAGAACCACAATAAGAGTAGAAGGACCACGAGTATTGTAACATGATTTGGAGCCATGACTTATAAATGCTGGCAACCCCTTTAAGTATAAACATTTGACACCCAGTCTGTATTGGTATTACATGTGTTTGTGTAAGAAATTGCACTTTGCTGCCTGACCCACTACAAAAGGGATTTGTACAGGCAGACGGCCCAAGACAGTGGTGCTCAACTACAGTTCTCAAGATGCCATCCCTCCCCCCCAACAGGTCAGCTTTTCAGGATACCCCAGCTTCGCCCAAGGTGAGCCACTAATTCAGCCACCTGTGTTGAAGCTGTCCTGTTTGGGGGGGGGGGGGGGGGGGGGTCTGGACGACTGGTGTTCAGCACCAAAGATTCAAGAAACACTAGGCAGGCCGGGTTTGGCCCCTGGTCACATTTCCAGCAATGGGGGGTAATCTGTGTGTGTATACATACACGTTTATGTGTGTTATATATATATAAAAATAATATACACAACTATACAATACAATATTATATATATATATATATATATATATATACACACCACGACACCACACACACACAAGTATAACATATGTAATGTTATATGTAATGTGTATATATATATATATATATATATATATATATATTTGTACAGACAAATCTGTGTGTATAATGAGGTGCATGCTGTTGCAGTTAGTAGGCAGGCTGCATTGAGATACAGTAGACACTCCAGTTCTGATATATCCATCATGGGCCCCGCCTGCCGTGTGACTAGAGCCGAGCAGGCCCTGCAGCACGGCGGGGAAGGTGACTACGCGAGCTCCCGGCTTGGGCCTCACCTGGTATATGGTGCCCCAGCTGCTGTTCCTGTCCGCCTCGTGGAACTCCTTCTCTATGTCCATGGCTCTCCGGGCCCGCCTGGGGGTGCGCTGCCTGGGGGGTGTCCTCCCTTGGGGGTGCGCTGCCTGTCCGTGTCCTCCCGCCGGGCTCAACACCACCACCTCCTCCTCCCGCCGCCTGACACAACTGCACGCAGCCGGAAGTGCGCACTCCCACCTCCTTCCCACAACGGTCAGCGACGTCACTTCCGCTTCTCGGCAGAGCCAACCACAGAAGGCCGCGCCGGGTGGGAAGGGGGAACCCGGAAGTAGCCCGTGTTGGCTGCTGGTGAGGCAGCAGTCCCACTGTGTGAACAAGCTCCACTAACGTGTTTAATGGGTTAAATATAGAATATGGGTTTTTTTTTTGTTAAGTAACACTGTAAATGCTATGTTAAATCATGTAAAAGAGGGGGTGGAGTGGGGGGAGAGAAAAACCGGCTGGAGGTCAGTTTATTCAATCCCCGTCTCTCGGTTGCGCCCTGTTTGTGATGAGCACTCTGTTACAGCATGCTCAGCCCCACAAACATGGACCCTGCTGAGGTGGGGCGAGTCATGAGCACGCACGCTAGCATGTTCTCTAAAATTGAAAACATCTGGAACAAAACAATCAACGCATGGAGCTGCTGCAACAGACCGTGCAATCCATCACTGACCGGACGCAGACTTCTCTCTTATCCCTGGCCCTTCTGGGGCTTCGGTTCCTATCCTTCAGTGTCAATGACCACGACTTCTGAACTAAGACTGCCTACACCCAATCGCTATGGTGGTGACTCGCATGGGTGTCGGGGTTTTTTGAACCAATCTTTCATTCAATTCGAGTTAATTCCTTCTTGATTCATTTCTCAAAGATCTAAGGTGGCATACATTATTTCGCTACTTACCGATGAAGCTCTGGCCTTGGCTTCACCCATCTGGCAACCGAGATCGGATATCGGATCTCAACAATGATATCGCACATTTTACCCGGGAGTTCCGCCGAGTGTTCGACACGCCTGGACGCAAGGTAACTGCTGCTTCCTCCTTGTTACACATCTCCCAGGGTAACCGTTCTGGTCGCCTGATATGCCCTCGAGTTCCGCACCATAGCCGCATAGACCGGATGGAACAACGAGTCACTGACAGCCACCTTCTTGCAAGGTCATTCTGAGTCCCTAAAGGACGAGCTCGTCGCCCAAGAACATCACACTGATCTCGAGGAACTCATCGCTCTATGTATTCAGGTGGACCAGCGTTTGCAAGAGAGGAGATCCGAAAGAAGCCGTCATCGGCAAGGTACTCCAAGATCCCACAGTTTCTACACAGGTACAACCGAACCACTCCGTCAGATACCAAGGAACCCCTGCAACTCGGTGGCAACAAGCTGTCTTCCAGCGAGAAACAATGCCGATGCAATGCCGGACTCTGCCTGTACTGTGGTAACTCCGTACACCAGGTACTTAATTGTCCCCAGAAATCGGGAAACACCAAGTCCCAGTGAGGGTCAGGGGAGTTACACTGGGAACACTATCTACTTTCCCTACAAAAAAAATGCCAACTAGGATTCTTACTCCCCTGACAGTCACTCTACTCTTTCCTAAATCTGTCTCAGTGTCTCCCCTGCTGAAATCACTCTCCTGGCTTCCTATCAAATCCCATATCTCACACTCAATTCTCCTCCTCACTTTTAACGCTTTACACTCTTCTGCTCCTCCTTACATCACAGCCCTAATTTCTCGCTATGCACCATCCCGACTCTTGCATTCTGCTCAAGGATGTCTTCTCTCTACCCTCTTTGTATCTAAAGCCCTCTCCTGCCTGAAACCTTTCTCACTGACTGCCCCGCACCTCTGGAATGCCCTTCCCCTCAATACCCGACTAGCACCCGCTCTATCCACCTTTAAGACCCACCTTAACACACACTTGCTTAAAGAAGCATATGAGTAGCACTGTGGCTAATACTATACACGATACATAAAGCTTGCCCCCCTGCAGACGCACTTACCTGAATGCCTTCCTACTGTCTTTGTACGTTCTCCCCACCAATTAGATTGTAAGCTCTTCGGAGCAGGGACTCCTTTTCTACAATGTTACTTTTATGTCTGAAGCACTTATTCCCATGATCTGTTATTTGTACTTTTGGTTATTTATATGATTGTCACGTGTATTACTGCTGTGAAGCGCTATGTACATCAATGGCGCTATATAAATAAAGACATACATACATACAGGAAATCAGCCTCTCTTTGGTTGTCATTGCCAGCAGCTGCCTCTGTCCTTTAAAAGGCAGGCAGTTGCTACTAGTCTTTGCTTGTGCAAAGTACTGGTTACCTTGTCCTGTCTGAGCTCCCCATTGCCTTTGTTTTGCCTGCTGCCTGTCTTGACCTCGGAACCAGACCTGACTACCCTTGCATCCCAGGCCTCTGATCCCAGGCCAAGGTCGGTGTATTACTCCCTACTTCTACCCTGCGGGTCCGTATCCTGTTTGCAGTCAGCAACGTTGCACGAGCCACGCAATGGACCCCGCAGAGGTAGCGAACACCATTTCCCGTCAGGGCCAGCTTCTGGGAACCCATGCCACCCATCTAACTATGCTGGATCAGAAATTGGATTCAATCTCTGCTATGCGGCAGTCAATTCAGGAAACCCAGGGTCATCCCATCTATGCCCGCGCCTTTAGCGCGTGGCGCTGCACCAGTATATGTGGTCCTAAGGGAGCCCTGGATCCCGACTC
Organism: Ascaphus truei; assembly: GCA_036426205.1. Taxonomy (NCBI): domain Eukaryota; kingdom Metazoa; phylum Chordata; class Amphibia; order Anura; family Ascaphidae; genus Ascaphus; species Ascaphus truei. Next base: position 10,920,055 of record CM071587.1, read on the forward strand.
CTTTGGAGGGCATCCCTCAGCTTGCAGAGATTCTTGAACCAGTGCCAGGTGCAGTTCGACACACAACCATCATCCTTCTCTACCCACCGCTCTCGAGTGGCATATATGTTCTCGCTCCTCACAGATGAAGCATTACCTTGGGCGTCACCTCTTTATGAAAAGGTTTCCCCCTTGTTGGACGATTCCGTCGCCTTCATGCAGACTTTTCAGACAATCTTTGATATCCCCGGCCGTGCGGCTTCCACTGAATTTGCACTACTACAGTTAAAACAAGGCTCTCGCACTTTGGCACAATATGCTATTGAGTTTAGGACCCTGGCAGCAGAGACCGATTGGAATGAGGGGTATTTGAAGGCTGCTTTCCATCAGGCATAAGGACGAATTGATGTACAAGGACCTACCCGCAGATCTGGAAGGACTGATCACCCTTTGCATGTCCATGGACCTTCAGATAAGGGAGAGACATCAGGAACAGGATCGTTCTCACAGATTACGGTATCTTCCGCTGACTTGACCTATTTAAGCTCCTTCCAATGAAATGCCATCAGAACCAACGGAACCCATGCAATTGGAGAAATTTGCATTTGACAGAACGGGAGAAACAGCACCGGCGATCCTTGGGGATGTGCTTCTACTGTGGCGAGAAGGGCCACAAGGTACGAACCTGTCCTAAGAAGTTGGGAAACACCCATGCCCAGAGCAAGTAGGGCAGTTTCCTCTGGGTATCTGCACCTCCTCCCCATCTCCTTGTCATTTGATGGTCCCCATCTGCCTAGCCTGGCAAGACCATTCCGTGATAACCAAGGCCTTCGTGGACTCCGGAGCCGCTGGTATATTTGTGGATAAGGCTATCGCTCAACGGATCAAAATTCCTCTCCAGAGGAAGGACGTCCCCCTAGATATCTCTTCCATTGATGGTAGACCGTTGGGATCGGGGGTCATATCACAAGAGACGGTTCAAATCAGGGTTACGGTTGGTGTTTTGCACCCTTTGATCGTCTACGTGGGGCAACAGTTTTTACCAAGCTCGATTTAATAAGGATAAAGCAGGGTGATGAGTGGAAAACCGCTTTCAACACACGCGATGGCCACTACAAAAACTTGGTGATGCCCTTCGGCTTATGCAATGCACCCGCAGTGTTCCAGTTCTTTGTGAACAAAATTTTCAGAGACATGTTAGACTCCTCAGTTATCGTATACCTTGATGATATCCTCATCTATTCTTAAACCCCTTGAAGAACATCATCAGCAGGTGAGGGTGGTCTTAAACGCCTCCTGGAGAACAATCTTTTCGAGAAGTGCGAATTCGAGAAATGCCGTCTTTTCTCAGATACATCATCTCTGCCCAGGGCCTAGAAATTGATCCTGCCAAGGTTGCTGCAGTTCTGGACTGGCCAGTACATAAGGCATTAAAAGCCACTCAGAGATTCTTGGGTTTGGCAAATTATTACAGGCGATTCATTCAGGATTTTCCCAAAATCGTTGCACCCATCACACCCATGACAAAAAAAAAACAGGCAGATCCCATGAACGGGTCTCCGCAGGCTCAGGCAGCCTTTCTAAAGCTCAAGAAACTTTTTTCTTCTGCACCCTGAAACACCCGATCTTCGTCATCCTTTTATCGTCGAAGTGGATGCCTCTGAAGTTGGATCAGGCGCTGTCCTGTCACAGAGAAGTGAGTTTCAGGGTCGGTTACATCCGTGTTCCTTCTCTAAGAAGTTTTCTCCTGCAGAACACAACTACGATGTGAGCAATCGTGAACTTCTAGCCGTTAAAATGGCTCTGGAGAAATGGAGACACCTTCTTGAGGGAACCACTGTACCAGTCACCAATTCTTACGGACCATGAAAACTTGGAATACCTCGAGGGGGTACGCAGGTTAAACACTCGCTAGGCTAGATGGGCACTCTTTTTCACTCGCTTTAATTATGTGATCTCCTACCGGCCAGGTTCCAAGAATGTAAAGACAGATGCCCTATCACGTCAGTTCTCCACGGATGACACTGATTCTATGGACAAGGGTCCCATCATTCCCTCATCTAAAATTGTGTCAGCAATTACGATCCTCCATCATATTCAGAAAGCCCAGAACAAGGTTCCCGCTGGAATAGCGATTCCTCGATTCAAACTTTTCATTCCTCCTTCACTCCGGTAGGAGGTCCTACGATGGGGACACAAATCAAAACTTGCAGGCCACCCAGAGGTTCGGAAGACATGTGAACTTCTTGAGAGGACTTTTTGGTGGCCAAAATTAAAAACTAAGGTACATGTCTTTGTCATGATAGAGAGGATTTGGCCCGGGATTAAAGGGGTTACACCCCATTTGGCCACCCTCTACTCTCACCTGGGAAGCACGGGGTTAACTGGACTGAGGTCCAGTAATGGGTTTTTGCCTTGCTTCAATATCCAAATGTTTATTCCCCTGTGTAAATATATTGTGTTATCCTGGTGTTTGCACTCACACATACACTAGGGTTGATGCGGGAGGGAAGGGGTTAATGTTAAAATAGTGATTATAGCCCTTTGTGTAATTTTCCCGCCTTTTCAGGCTCCATTTTGCAGCCGTCCATAGGTCGCCATTGAGCCTCCAGGCTTTCTAATGGCAGAAGTTGCGGTTTTGTACCTGTTTTCCAGCGACGACCAGCAGGTGGCGTCCGAGAGGAGGAGCGGCGGTTTCCCATTGTAAGTCAATGGGCTCATTGACTTCAAAGGAGATTCCTCAACGCTGGCCTCGAGGAACAGGTTTGCAGCCATCCAAACCGCAGACCGCAAAAGCGGATACAATGTCTTTTAAAAGAGTTTAATCACTACGGTCAAGTTCAACGACAATTGGCGTGGGAATCTTGGGTTCTAGGGCCCCTGGGAATAAAGTTATTTTTGTCCCTAACCCCTAGGAACCCCCTCACACGATCCACACCGGGTCCGAGAATGAGGGACCCCCGTAAAGGGTCGAGCGGAGAAGGAGGGTCGCACCATTGAATCTAAGGGCGACGGGCGCCATGCATTGTCAATGGCGGCGCCGGCCATTGATTCCAATGGAGAAAAGCCGCATGGCGAAAAAACGACAAAATGTAAAATGTTGAAATGTGTAAGTCCATATCTCCGGTTCTGGAATGACCAGAGGGATGGGATTTGGGTGGCATATAGCCAAGGTTCCGGCTTTAATGCATGCCCATTCCCAGCCCCCTCAGACCAACCAGACGGAGTGTGGACGAAGGTAAAGATTTGTGGATTTTCTCATAGACTTCAATGGCGGCGGATCCTCCATTGAAAGTCTATGGCGGGAAACTCCATTGACTACAACGGCGGAGTTGCTCCATTGAAACCCATGGCGGCGGAGCCCGTTGTTTTCAATGGGGATTTAGTGAAACGCTGAGATTTCTTTTTAGCGGAGATTTTTAGAATAAAATATGAAACAGTTTATGTGATATTTGTATAACTCCGGTTCCGAAAGTCATAGCGGGCTGAAATTTGGACCCTATAGTGTACCATTTCCGGCATTAAGGTCTGGAAAGTTTGGACCCGCTGGACCTACCAGAACCGGGTATTTTAATATGTGTAGGTATTAAAATGTATATGGGTTTTGGGTCTGCTCTGAAAAATGCAGACTCCATCTGTTATGTTAAATAAGGCAGGAAGAGCATCCTGCAAGAATTAGCATAGCCCGGTGATCAAAAGCTAACTGTCCTGATTGTTTATCCTAAGGGCAAGAACAAAGGGGCTGAGTATTTTTTAAGTGTCGGTCTTGACACTTACAGGGAAGCCAAAATCTCCTTCAAAGAGATTTTTGCTAGACAGCTCGGTGCCTTGAGTGTAAGAGAAGGGTTGAAATGGTATATAAGTCAGAGTCACCCCTTACTCAAATGTCTTTCATGTGTCTTCATGATCTGCATGTATTGCTGTGATGTCTTCATCTGAAACTGAATTATGGAAGAAATGGCCCATCCTGTATCCTGATGGCCTTTCTTGTCCTAACCTTTAAGTAAGTGTCCATATTTTGTCTGTTATTTGTATATCTTGTGTGTTCACCTTTTTCAAGGAATAAATTATATTTTATCATATCTAAGTCTCGTCCGGTTCAACCCAGGTATATTCTTGGTGGTGTATTATTCATAGCCTGTCACAAAGCTCCCGTCACAGTCTTCGTTTCAGCCTGCAGTGTATGTGCCCGAGCTAAGGTTCCCCGAACACTGGCTTGTGGGCTTCTACAGCCTTTGCGATACTCTCCAGTCCTTGGATGCACCTATCTATGGACTTTATTGTAGAACTTCCCCCCTCTCAGAGTATGATGACATTTCTTGTTATTGTTGATCGTTTCACAAAACAAGCATGGACTGCCATTACAGATTGTCTCAGACCGGGGATCCCAGTTCATCTCGAAATTTTGGAAGGCATTTTGCAGGCGATTGGGGATTGACCTTCACTTTATCTGCCTATCACCATCACTGTAATACACGCAGACGCAAGTGCAAGCACCTGGAGCCCTGCCCTGCCATGTGCCGGCCACTGCAGCACTCCATAGGCGGTATACTCCCCGGAACATCTGACTCACTTTCATATCGGTGGTGACTATATAGACTCTTCTCCTTTCTGTCCCTCTCTGATGCTGCACTAATCTTACCTGTGATGTAAGTGACAATTGGAGCTACTGTGGCTCACAATATAATGTTTGCATTTTTTTCTAAAGAAGGCCGTGCTTTTCTTTTTTTTCTTGTCTATCATATATTTTGGGGTCCCCTGGTCAGACCCAGAAGAGACGACGAATCCGGCCTTTGAAGACAAAGCATTGAGACCTTTTTTTAATTATTATTCTATCTGGGACTTTATGTTGAGCACGGAACTGTATGTGAATATCCTACATGTGTGTTTTGTTTTTTTAAATAAATCAGTTCTGTGCTATTAGAAAACACTTGTAGCATTTAAAATACCAACTCTGAATTACATTTTTTATGTACTGTAATGTAACAAGCCTTTTTTGGTTTATATAGCAACCATTTACAAAGTTACACTGACTGCAAAATACTCATCTGGAGCAATTTAGTGATCCCCCGAGGCGAACCTTCATCGATCAATCACAGGAGAACGGATCGATCGGTAACTTAGCTAATTACTTATCATTATGTGGATTGTATTGATGCACATATTAAAGTGGGAAAAATAAAAAAAACGGCAGCTTGGTCAGCTGCTTTAATGCCCATATTTACTAAGCAGTCCTATGGCCTAAGATCTCTTCTGGTACTGGAAGACACCGTACAGTCCATTGGGCTAGACGATGTCTTGGGGCAGAAGACTGCTTAGGAATTGTGTCCCTAATTGCTAAGAGTTGCTAAACCACAAGGCATCTTTTGGTCCAGTTGCTTTAAAGGGCTGTCAAGTGTCTTCAGGCGCTTGGCACTGTTTAATGAACACGGACCTAAATCCTGAGAATCTTTTACAAATCAGAAAGAATATGTATTTTAAAATCTTATTTATAAAGGCTGAAACATTTCTTTTGTTTTCAAAGCGAGAGAACTCTAAATAGGGGGTGATTGTCAATTATACCTCCTCAACAAAAGAAGATAATTAAATTTATACATATCCCCTCCTTGTTAGAAGTTCAATTAAGATTGTGAACAAGATACAAAGGTCTGACAGTGATAAGACCGGTAAAACCCATCCTAAAGGAGCGTATGCGCAGTGGCCGAGGTCGAAGGGAGCCAGAAGGTACTTAAACAGGAACAATCCGAAGTCGAGAGCCAAAGGGGGTAGTCTGCCAAGCCGCGTCTAAACCGAGAGAATCAAAGAACAAGCACTGTGAAACACCCATACAAAAACTGTGACGAGCGAGGAAGCACAGAACAGAGAGGGTATATAAAGCTGGAACAGCCAACCAGGAGAGGGGGCGTGCCTGGAGGAGCCCAGGGAGCTTCAGTGCATTGGCTGCTGTTCTTAGAGCTCAGGTGACACTCAGCAAGAGCCAGATTGTAACCATGCGGTGTTTGGGGGCGGAGCCTGAGTGGGGATAAGTTCAAGGGCTTTTGTGTGTGCACTGTAAGTCCGACGTGCGCATGAGAGGAAGCAACGTGGGGTGCGCACGTGCGTGCGGGGCGGCGATTCCGCGCCGACGGCTGCGGCGCAGAGCGAGGAGGAAGAACCTCGTGGAGCATCCCACCATGCCGAGGGGTAAGTGATGAAGCTGAAGGGGGCTTGCGTGGTTGTAGTGGAAGGGTCTGAGCAGTGTAAGGAGAGAGCCGTGAGCTCCGCCTGAGACGCTGTGTGCTCACATTCCTAACAGAGAGGGGTCATCAATGTGGCAATTGAAGTCCCCAAGGAGAAAAACAGGGGAGTCTGAGGAGAGGAAGAAAGAGAGCCAGGATTCAAAGTGAGAGAGAAAGGCAGAAGGGGGGTGAGTAGAGGTAGGTGGGTGATAGATGACCGCCACATGGACAGGGAGAGGAGCGAAGATCTGGACAGTGTGAACCTCAAAGGAGGGAAAAGCAAGAGAGGGGGGAATAGGAAGGGTTCGGTAACGGCAGAGAGAGGAGAGCAAGAGCCCCACGCCTCCACCCCTGCCATCAGGGCACGGAGTGTGGGAGAAGGAAAGGCCACCATAGGAGAGAGCAGCTTCCAGAGCAGAGTCAGTCTGAGTGAGCCAGGTCTCAGTTATAGCAAAGAGAAGCAGGGAGTGAGAGAGAAAGAAGTCATGTACAGAGAGGAACTTGTTAGAGAGGGAGCGAGCATTCCAAAGGGCACAGGAGAAAGGGAGAGAGGAGGGAGGGTGGCAGGGGATGGGTATGAGGTTGAAGGGGTTGACACCAGAAGGAGTAGAGGATGCAATTGGCAGGCGAGGACGAGCGCATGTAGGAATAAGGCAGGGACCAGGATTGGGAGAGATATCCCCAGAAGCAAGGAGGAGAAGCATGGATAGAAAGAGAATGTGTGAGGAGGATTTGTAGGGCTGTGTTTTAGTGCAGGGGATATAGCTGTGTGGTGTGAGAGGACGCAGGTAAGAAAGGAGTTCATGTGAAAAGAGAAGTGGTGAAGGAAGGAGAGATGGAGATATATGAATAGAGTTAGAGACATACTGAAGCTGGTAATAAGAAGTGCATCATTTGAGAATAAGTGAAGTCACAGCAAATATAAATGGTAAAGGCAGCATCACAGCAGTAATGATGCAGTTTGGTATAGATGATTTCCTCCTTTCCAGCGTAGTTCAAATGCAGGAATCAGGGCCAGATGGGGGTGTTCACTTCTTTCTCACTTCTTTTGAACTTCCTTTTAAACTTCAGTTGTCCTGCCACTTATAATGTGCCACTTGGATATGTGCTGCATTCCTATATTGCTGCATTCCTATGTATTCCTATATTACTAAGGTAACATTATCTATTGTTACAGTTTTCAGCTCAAACCACTTGGAACTTTGGCAACAAATTATCACAAACAGGAAAGTGTTGCAAAGATCTTGCACTGCTGGGGAAGTGGCATACAAATGAAAAGATGCTCAGTATATTAAATCTCATTAAAAATGGTATTAAGAGTTGAATTTAAAAAAATGTTGTAAGTATTATCTAATACTACAGAACTGATGCATTAAAAAACACACACATAGGATATTGCATGGATTGCAATAGTGCCACCTACTTGCTCACATTGATATAAACCTAAATGAAAAGAAAATGTGTCCACGTGAACTGCAATAATATGACACCCAGTAATTAGCAGAGTCAGTGACAAAATAGGTCACAGTGTAGCAAGATGCAGGCAAGCCGTGTGTTCTCAGCCAAAAGGCAGCAGGAGGCATCTCTGTGGCTCTTATTGCTGGTTAGACAACGGGAAGGAGGATACACATCCTTATTATTCAAGGTCTTTATATTAGGGTGACCAGACGTTCTGATTTTCTGGGATTGTCCTGGTTCTTGGGATTGTGGCCCGGTATCCTGGTGTCTTTTTAAAAAGTGCTGAAACATCCCGTTTTTTGTTTGTTGCCGTTGGCGCATGCGCGAATGGCCCGCACAGATCACACGAATACACTGCTGCCAAGAGCCGAACCCGTGCATGCACGATCGGCTCTTGTCAGTTGCACATGCGCTATCGGTGTGGGTCGTTTGAGCATGCGCGGTCAGAAGGGGACTTTCACGCATGTGCTGTCGGCATGGGAGTTTCACACATGCACGGGACTTTCACGCATGCACGTTCAGCACGGGACTTTCACGCATGCACGTTCAGCACGGGACTTTCACGCATGCGCGGTCGGAACTGGACTTTCAGTTGCCCGGTTTTTCACTGGGAAAAAATGGTCACCCTACTTTATATCAACTTGCAATTTGTATAATGCTGGCTATTCAGTAAGTGATCTCCTCACCTTCCCTTACATGTAATGTTTCCTCAATAATCCTAATGTCCAGAGCTTGGATTGACTTCTCTGGGTGATATATATTATCAGTTCTCCCTATGAATAAATAATTTGTGATGGCTTCTCTATTATGGGAAAATATGGTGATTAACTGTAACGTTTCATATTATCACTTAACTCAAGCTTACTGGTGAGATTATATTCATTTACTCTGTAACGTATGTGTACAGAGGTCATGCACCCAACTTGATCTGGTGCAAAAATAGCACTATATATTAATTATTATTCTTTACAGAATTTGGACCGGGGAGTCCAGCAGTTACCAGTCTAGTTGCCAGAGTCCAGTGGGTCCCCAGAGATAAAAGAAATAGCATTATTTAGCACCAAACCCCCCCCCCCCCCCCTCACCCATTTATATTATGTAAACAAAAACAATAAAAGAACAAATACACAAGATGTGGAAATGGTCAACTCTTGAGCCCTACTAAATTGGGCCCTATCGTAATGTGATCAATAAACAACAGGGATTATTGGCAGTGTACAGCACTGAGAACTTAAAGGAGCAATCCAAGCAATATCCTACACGTGTGTGTTAAAAAAATAAAATCATTTCTGTAATAATAGATAACACTATCTTTTAAAAAAATTAAACTCGTAACGCCACTTTTAATGAGTTTAATATGCTGAGCATCCTTTGATTCCTATAGAGGGCATTAGCCCACCTCCCCAGCAGTGCAAGATCTTTGCAACACTTTCCTGTTTGTTTAAATTTGTTGCCAATGCTCCCAGCTGTTTGAGCGGCAAACTGTAACAATAGATAATGTTACCATAGTAATATAAGAATATATTGTAGCTGCTGAGTTACACTGACTAACGCAAAGGTGCGTAAACTAGGGGGGCACGAGATTTTCTGGGGCTGCCACAGCGGTTAGAGGTCCTGCCCTCTCCCCCAAAGCATTTAAATTAAATGCTGGTGGACCACGTTAGGCCTCTGTAACTAACTTACTTTGGCTTCCTGTGACGTGTCATCATGGTAACCCTGCGTCAAATTATGCCACTGGGTCATGTGACGTCACATTTCCATGGCAACGTGACGTCACATGACCCCCCAGCATCATTTGACGCTGGAGCCGAGTAGGGGGGAGAGGGGGACACGAGCAGGGGAGGAGAGCAGGCACAGGGAAAAGATTGTGTACCCCTGGATTTAGTGAACCCTGGGAAACAGAATCTTTGCTGATCGATCACGAACAAACAAATCGATTGGCAGCGCAGGTAATTCGTTTTCAATAAAGGTAATCACAGGCTGCGTATATTAAAACAAAAAAACAAATATATATATATTTTTTTAAACTGCTTGGATTGACTCTTTTTAATGTTAAATGTACCAAACAAAAAGTGAAAAAGATATTCCACTCAAGGAAAGAAGTTCTCTAGAAAGCGCACGTATGTATAATACTGTGATTTCAGAACTTCTTTCCGTGAGTGCGATTTTCTTTTCCCCGTTTTGTCTGGTACAATAAAAGAAGAATACAAATGAGTAGGATTACTGCGTTAATACATTCTCCCTACATACTACTTAGATTGTAAGCTCTTCTGGGAATGGACTCTTTCCCCTTATGTTCACTTCGGTGTTTCAGGCTTTTATTCCCATTATACTTGATGTATTACACCCCTTTTACATTGTCACATGTATTATTGCAGTGAAGTGCTATGTACATGGATGTATGTATATCTTTACTTGTGTAGCGCCATCCATGTACATATATACATGTATGTATACAGTTAGCAATGTAAAAGGGTTTAAGGCTGCACACCACAATATATGAATAAATACATACAGTTTACCGGTGCTGCTGGTTCAAGGAAGTACCTGCCAGGAAATTCCAAAGTACACTGAGGAAAAAAGAGAGATCCAGCGCTCCACGGATTTCAAGATAATGAATTTATTGTGGCACAATAAATTCATTATCTTGAAATCCGTGGAGCGCTGGATCTCTCTTTTTTCCTCTGTATACAGTTAGGTCCGGAAATAATTGGACACTGATACAAGTTTTGTTATTTCGGCTGTGTACCAAAATACATTCAAGTTACAGTTAAATAATGAATATGGGCTTAAAGTGCAGTCTATCAGCTTTAATTTGGGGTATTCCCATCCAAATTGGAGGAAGGGTTTAGGAATTACATCTCTTTAATATGTAGCCCCCTCTTTTTCAAGGGACCAAAAGTAATTGGACAATTGACTCAAAAGCTGCTTCATGGACAGGTGTGAGCTATTCCTTCGTTATTTCATCATCAATTAAGCAGCTAAAAGGTCTGGAGTTGATTCCAGGTGTGGCATTCGCATTTGGAAGCTGTTGCTGTGAACCCACAACTTGCGGTCAAAGGAGCTCTCAATGCAAGTGAAACAGGGCATCCTTAGGCTGCAAAAAAAAGAAAATCCATCAGAGAGATAGCAGGAACATTAGGAGCGGCCAAATCAACATTTTGGTACATTCTGAGAAAAAAAGAACGCACTGTGGGCTCTGCAACACAAAAAGGCCTGGACGTCCACGGAAGACAACAGTGGTGGATGATCATAGGATCCTTTCCATGGTAAAGAAAAACCCCTTCACAATATCCAGCCAAGTGAAGAACACTCTCCAGGATGTAGGCATATCATTATCCAAGTCTACCATAAAGAGAAGACTTCACGAGAGCAAATACAGAGGGTTCACCCCAAGGTGTAAACCATTCATAAACCTCAAGAATAGAAAGGCCAGATTAGACTTTGCCAAACAATATCTAAAAAAGCCAGCCCAGTTCTGGAACAGCATTCTTTGGACAGATGAAACTAAGATCAACCTGTACCAGAATGATGGGAAGAAAAAAGTATGGAGAAGGCTTGGAACGGCTCATGATCCGAAACTTACCACATCATCTGTAAATCACAGTGGAGGCAGTGTAATGGCATGGGCATGCATGGCTTACAATGGCACTGGGTCACTAGTGTTTATTGATGATGTGACAGTAGACAGAAGCAGCCGGATGAATTCTGAAGTGTAAAGGGATATATTGTCTGCTCAGATTCAGCCAAATTCAGCGAAGTTGATTGGACGGCGCTTCACTTTACAGATGGACAATGACCCAAAACATACTGCGAAAGCAACCCAGGAGTTTTTTAAGGCAAAGAAGTGGAATATTCTGCAATGGCCGAGTCAATCACCTGATCTCAACCCGATCAAGCATGCATTTCACTTGCTAAAGACAAAACTTAAGGCAGAAAGACCCACGAACAAACAATAACTGAAGACAGCTGCAGTAAAGGCCTGGCAAAGCATCACAAAGGAGGAAACCCAGCGTTTGGTGATGTCCATGCGTTCCAGACTTCAAGCAGTCAATGCCTGCAAAGAATTCTTGACAAAGTATTAAAAATGAAAAATGTATTTATGATTGTGTTAATTTGTCCAATTACATTTGAGCCCCTGAAATAAGGGGACTGTGTATGAAAATGGTTGCAATTCCTAAACGTTTCATACGATATTTTTGTTCAACCCCTTGAATTAAAGCTGAAAGTCTGCACTTCTATTGCACCTCGGTTGTTTCATTTCAAATCCATTGTGGTGGCGTAAAGAGCCAAAATTATGAAAATTGTGTCAGTGTCCAATTATTTCCGGACCTAACTGTATATGCATGTATATATAGCCAATAAAGAATATCACTTGTGAGCACATTCACATGTCTTAGACAAGTCTGCAAACCTGCCTTAATTTAAATAATGTGCATGTATATGTATATATGCATATATGCATAGATACATATAAATGCATACCTGTATATGTAGACATACCTGGACTAGAAGGCGCTAATTGGTTGCTAAATGTCATGCACATGCATCGCCACTAGATGGCAGTGCAAGGTCATACAACACGTAGTCATTTCTTCCTGCAGCTGTCCATTCTAATCTACAATTTTTTAGCCCCCTCTGCAAACATTTTTTAAACGTCCCCTTCTGTCACTCCTCCTCTCTAACTTGCTCCCTCCTCTCTAACTCTCCCCCTCCTCTCTAAGGCTGAGTCCATAGAAGGCACGTCCGTGCTGAGCCGTGCGGACGCTCCGCGCTGAGCCCCTGCATCCTCCATGAGGATGTCTTTAGAGGGGGCTCACGCGAGCGTCCGCAGGCGTGCTGAGGCGTGCTGAGGCGTTGGATTTTTCAGCCGACAGCCAAGCTGTTTTTCAGAGCGCTGTCAGCTGAAAACATCCAATCAGCGCGAAGCAGCATCACGTCACGGCGCCGTGACGTTGACGTCGGTGCGTCACGGGCGATTGGCCCAGTGACATCACTGCCCCGCCTCCCTCTGCCTCCCCCGCCTCCCGATTTCGCACGCTGGCTCGCTTGCATGGGTATGAAATCGCGCAGATTTCAGCAGGCGAGCCTCAGCGTCAGCGCGGCTCCGGACTGCTCACCCCTCTATGGACTCAGCCTAACTCTCCCCCTCCTTTCTAACTCTCCCCCCTCCTGTCTAACACTCTCCCACCTCTCTAACTCTCCCCCCTCCTCTCTAACGCTCCTACCATCTCCAACTCTCCTCCTCCACTCTAAGGCTGAGTCCATAGAGGGGCCCAGCGGCGCTCCTCCGCGCTGACGCTGAGGCTCGCCTGCTCGGTCAGGAGCGATTCTATGGACTGGCTGGCGAGCTAGCGTGCGCGATCGGGAGGCAGGGGAGGCGGGGGAGGCGGGGAAGTGACATCGCTGGGCCAATAGCCCGCGAAGCGCCAACATCAACGTCACAGACTTGACGTCATGACGCTGCTTCTCGCTGATTGGGTGTTTTCAGCCGACAGTGCGCTGAGAAACAATTTCGGCAGTCGGCTGAAAATCCCTGCGCCTCAGCACGCCTGTGGACGCTCGCGGAAGCCCCCTCTAAAGACATCCTCATTGAGAATGACTGGGCTCAGCGTGGAGCGTCCGCGCGGCTCAGCGCGGCTTCCCCCTTTATGGACCCAGCCTTACTCTCCCCCCCTCCTCGCTAACTCTCTCCCCACTCTAACTCTCCTACCATCTCCAACTCTATCCCCTCCTCTCTAACTTTCCTACCACCTCTAGCTCCCTCCCCCCACTCTAAATCTCCCTCCCTCTGTAAGGCCTCGTCCAGCTCCCTGCTGGAGTGCTGAGGCGCAGGGAAAGCGGGTGCTCTCCCTGGCCTTGCGGTTGCTTACCGCACGCGCTGTCAGCGGGCCGTCAGGGGGCGGGCGCGTCACTGGCCGGGGGCGGGCCAGTGACGTCACGGAGCTGGTTCGCCCTCATTGGGCGAACCGCTCACGTGACCGGCCTGTCGCACCGGCAAGCGGGGGAATTTTAAATTCCCCAAAGACCTGCGCTTCCGCAAGCGCATGGAAGCGCAGGTGAGCCCCTACTAAAGCCGCTCTAATTGCAGCTGTAGGGGCTCAGTGCTGAGCGGGAGCGCGCGTCAGCACGCTTCAGCAAGCAAGCGATAAACATGGCCGAGGCCTAACTCTCCTCTCTAACTCTCCCCTCCCACTCTTACTCTCCTACCGTCTCTAACTCTCCCCTCCTTCTCTCTCCCCCTCCTCTCTAACTCTCTATCCCCCACTCTAACTCTCCTACTGTTTCCAACCCTCCCCCCACATTCTAACTCTCTTACCGTCTCTAACTGTATGTATGTATGTATGTATGTATGTATGTATGTATGTATGTATGTCTTTATTTATATAGCGCCATTATTGTATGTCTTTATTTATATAGCGCCATTAATGTACATAGCGCTTCACAGCAGTAAATCATATAAATAACAAATGATATAAATAACAGGTCATGGGAATAAGTGCTTCAGGCATAAAAGTAACATTAAGGAAGAGGAGTCCCTGCCCCGAGGAGCTTACAGTCTAATTGGTAGGAGGAACATACAGATACAGTAGAAGGGCATACTTGTAAGTGCGTCTGAAGGGGCCAAGCTTTATGTATCATGTATCCAGTATTATCCACAGTGCTATCCATATGCTTCTTTAAGCAAGTGTGTCTTAAGGTGGGTCTTAAAGGTGGATAGAGAGGGTGCTAGTCGGGTACTGAGGGGAAGGGCATTCCAGAGGTGTGGGGCAGTCAGTGAAAAAGGTTTAAGGCGGGAGAGGGCTTTAGATACAATGGGGGTAGAAAGAAAACATCCTTGAGATGAACGCAAGAGTCGGGATGGTGCATAGCGAGAAATTAGGGCTGAGATGTAAGGAGGGGCAGAAGAGTGTAAAGCTTTAAAAGTGAGGAGGAGAATGGAGTGTGAGATGCGGGATTTGATCGGAAGCCAGGAGAGTGAATTTGAGTCAGGGGAGACCCTGAGACAGATTTAGGAAAGAGTATAGAGCGATTCTGGCCAGCGTTTAGGAGATTGTAGGGAGACAGGTGGAGGCAGGAAGGGCGACAGCAGGAGGTTACAGTAATCAAGACGGGAGAGAATGAGGACCTGAGTCAAGTTTTTAGCAGTCGAGCAACAGAGGAAAGGGCGTATCTTTGTTATATTGCGGAGGAAAAAGCGACAAGTTTTAGAAATGTTTTGAATGTGAGGGGCGAATGTGAGAGAGGAGTCGAGTGTGACCCCTAGGCAGCGTGCTTGGGCTACTGGGTGAATGATCGAACTTCCAACAGTAATGTGGAAGGAGGTAGTAGGGCCAGGTTTGGGAGGAAGTATGAGGAGCTCTGTTTTTGCCATGTTAAGTTTCAGTCGGCGGATGGCCATCCAGGATGATATTCCAGAGAGACATTCAGAAACTTTGGTCTGTACAGCAGGTGTAAGGTCAGGGGTTGAACAGTAAATTTGTGTGTCATCAGCATAGAGGTGATATTTAAACCCAAGAGATGTAATTAGGTCACCTAGAGAAAGTGTGTACAGAGAAAAGAGAAGGGGTCCTAGGACAGAACCCTGGGGTACCCCCACAGAGAGATCAATAGAGGAGGAGGAGGTGTTAGCAGAAGAGACACTGAAAGTACGATGGGAGAGGTAGGATGAGATCCAGGATAGAGCTTTGTTCCGAATGCCAAGAGTATGGAGAATGTGAAGGAGAAGAGGGTGGTCCACGGTGTCGATTGCGGCAATCGAGAGAATACAAGACGTTCAAGGAGTTTAGAGGCAACCTGATGACATCACAGCTTGATGTTGGCCTACAGGGCGCGGGAGCTTAGAAACGCCGCCATTACGTGATCCCTGTTAGCTGAGCGGAGCGGCTACCGGCACCCCCTATGAAGGGGGGGGGCAGAACTTAACGGGGTTCAGCTCCGGAGACCTCCTACTTCATTCCCATTTGCCTGACTGGAATGCCTCTTTAAACCATGCCGTGTCCTATATTAAAACACTTCTTAAAATCGGTCTCCATGGGTAATATTACTGTCACATGTTGTGCTAGGTAAAAAGGTTATTCTCCACATGTGGAATCACTGTATGCTAACAGATAGTGGGGGAGGCCGGTTCCAGACCTTTCTTACATCGATTCACAAAATAAGCAGATAGAAAAAACAAAGTTAGTGTATACCGGCTCTGCTCCAACGGTGAGAGTCCTTGTCGGTATCCATGGCGTTCCGTCACCTTTCCTGGTCCTCATGGGACTTCCGGGGTAGACCTCAGGTTTGGCACTAAGGGACTTAGCATTTTAGTCTCACGGGACATACTGCAGCGGTCCTCAGGACTCCACAACAGGTCAGGTTTAACAGATAGCCCTGCTTCAGCACAAGTGGCTCAGTCGACTGAGCCACTGATTGAGCCACTTGTGCTGAAGCTGGACCGATTGAGCCACCCTTGCTAAAGTGGAGATCCTGAAAACCTGACCTGTTGGGGGTTCTTGAGGACAAGTTAAGAACCCCTGACATACAGTAGCTTGTAGCTCAGTTGCCTTGGAAGCTAGTGAAACTGGTTCAAATCCCAGTGTTACCTTTTCTTGGGACTTTGAGTAAATGAATTAATCTCCCTGTGCCTTAGACAACAAAACCTCCAAGGAACTCCCCCAACGAAATCATTTTTGGGGGGAACGGCTGCCTTAGACCACAATAGTAAATTATGAGCTCTATTTAACTCTGTGCCCAGGACATACGTGAAAACGAGCGGTAACTCTCAATGTATTACTTCCTGGTAAAATATTTTATAAATAAAATATTGCATGGAAAACTCCCATAAAATTCAATAGGAATTTCTGTGCCATATGGTACTATGGGAATTTATCCAATAAAGTGACAATTCTGCACTACTGCACAGAAAGTCTTATTTTTGTACATGGGACTTTCCGATGCGTAGAGCCGAATCATCATTATCGCACTCTACTCAATACGTCTCTATGCCCTCCTCCCTTACCTGGGAGAGTTTGGAAGCAGTTCCAAGGTGTCACCACCATTCTAATTGTGTGGTTCCTGGCACAGCACATCCGATGACTGCGCCTTGAGAAATAATGCAAATTAGTCATTGTTATTTCCTATGCTAAAATAACTGCGCTGGATTCGTGGAACTGAATTATAGAACCTGGTAAAAAAAATATCATGCATTATGCAACGTTCCTGGAAATACTTATATATTTTCCTATTTATCTTGGGTTTGGAATTAGCTCTGCAGGATTAAATGACATAGTTACATAGTAGATGAGGTTGAAAAAAAACATATGTCCATCGAGTTCAACCTATGTTAAATTTAGACGACAGATACTTTATCCTAGATTTGTACTTACAGTATATTGATCCAGTGGAAGGCAAACAAAACCCCCCAGTGAAATATCATCTAATGATATCTTATAAGGGAAAAATAAATTCAATCCCGACTCTAAGAATTAGTAATCAGATTACTCCCTGGATCAACATCCTTCCCGTGTTTACTTATTTGGTATATCCCTGTATACCTTTCCTTTCTAAAAAGATGTCCAACCTTTTTTGAAGATATCTATTGTATCTGCCATCACAGTCTCCATGGGTAATGAATTCCACATTGTAACTGCCCTTACTGTAAAGAACCCTTTCCTTTGTTGCTGGTGAAATCTCCTTTCCTCCAACCTTAAGGGATGGCCCCGAGTCCTTTGTACTGCCCGTGGGATGAATAGTTCTTTTGAAAGCTCTTTGTATTGACCCTGAATGTATTTGTATATAGTTATCATATCCCCTCTTAGACGACTCTTTTCTAAAATATAAAGACATCTAAATTAGCTAGTTTCTCCTCTTAAATCAGAATTTCCATAAACTTTATTAACTTGGGGGCTCTTCTCTGTACCTTTTCTAGTTCAGTAATGTCTTTTTTATGGAGTGGTGACAAAACTGTACTCCATATTCAAGGTGTGGTATTTCTAATGCTTTATACAGTGGCATAATTATGCTTTCTTTCCTTTCGTCCATACGTACCTCATTTAATCCAAGTTAAGAACTTGTTTGCCTTTGCAACTACTGCCTGACATTGGGCACTATTTCTAAACCTGCTGTCTGAAAGCACTCCTAAATCCTACTCCGTCAAGAGTTGGTCTAATTTTGCACCATTTCATTTGAAATTAGCCTGTTTATTCTTGTTTCCCAAATGCATAACCTTACATGTATCTGTATTAAACCTCATCTGTCATTTACCTGCCCACGTTTCCAGTCTCTCCAGGTCTTTTTGGAGAGAAATCACACCCTGCCCTGATTTTATTAGATTACACAATTTAGTGTAATCAGCAAAAATGTCAGAGCTGATTACCTATATGCTAACAAGGAAGAGTTTTTGGAGTATGTTTGCACGGTCTACTATTAACCCCTTTGCTGCCGGATAGCAAAGGGCCTTTTCAATATCAAAGTCAAAGGGGAGGTCACTGCAGCACATATAGAATAAGCTCCTAACACTTTAGCCTAACTTTACAACAGGGATGCTCAACTCCAGTCCTTCAGCAACGGAGGTTCAATCAGTCGCTGCTTCAGCACAGGTTGCTCAATCAGAGCCTCTGATTGAGCAACCTGTGCTGAAGCTGGGATATCATGAACACATGACCTGTTGAGGGGGAGGGAGGAGGGGGCTCGTGGGCTGGAGTTGAGCACCCTTGTACACACCAGATTGTAAAGCCTTTCGCATGGTGACGAGCCAGATGTGATTGTCCCTCTTCCCCAGCGATACGCCATGCAATGAGTTGCTGCCTAGTGCAGTGTCATGGAATATGCTAATATGCAGAATTGTCTCAGATCTCGAGCTCGTGCTAATGCCGAGCGCTCTCACGTCGCGTTTCGCTCACTGTCTGGCGATATTCATTTGACATGTCCGATAACTCTCCCTCTAGAGGAGAAAGAGCCACACGCCGGAGCTTTTATTTCAAAAGTAGAAAAATATGTATTTCGACAAAATCAACGTTTCGATCCATAACTTGGATCAAGATATTCATTTGGCGACATTATTAGCTCTTTGAGGTTTGGCGAAGCGTTTGTGCGATCTGGGTCACAAGAAGGTAATGTTACTTGCCTAATACCAGCAGGGACGGCGCTGCGTGTAACATTGGGTTGTCCTGTGTCACATACATGAATCCCATCTTAGAAACCAGAGCATATCACCAGTATTTGCACCCGAGCTGAGCTGGCCTTCAGATGCCGGCGCGGTTTACAGAGGCCCCGCGCGCTTCCCGAAGGCACTAAAATTAAGTGCCGGGGGAGCTGTAGAGCCTCTGTAAACCTTTACTTACCTTGGCTCCACACGCGTCGCCATGGCAACGTGGCGGTAAATGACGCCGCGAGGTCATGTGACGTCACATTGCCATGGCAACGTGATGTCATGACGCTGGAGCCGAAGGGAGGGGGGGCGAGGGGGTGAGGTGACCGTCGGCAGGGGGGGGGGGCGCGCAGGGAAAAAAGTTTGCGCCCCCCTTGTATTAGATAATACTAACTGCATTTTTTTTCCAATTCAACTGTTAATGCCGTTGTTGGTGAGTTTAATATACTGAGCACACCTCCCCAGCAGTGCAAGATCTTTGCAACACTTTCCTGTTTTTTGAAAATGTGTTGCCAATGTTCCCAGCAGTTAGAGCTGCACACTGTAACAATAGATAATGTTACCTACATAATGCTAGTAATATAAGAATATATTGTAGCTGCTGAGTTACTTTAACTGAAGGATTGATTTGAAACTGAAAGGCGGCCATTTAGGGAACCTTGGGACGCACGATCTTCGCGGATCGATCACGGGAGAACTGAGAACTGCTGTGCACACAAGAAAAATGTCTGCCAGGTGGAATTGCTGCTTTAAATTACCGTGCCCCTCCAGCAGACAAGCAATTAATGACATAGCATCCATGTTGTAATTATGAATGTTATTTTAATGTTGCAATTGACACAGATTCCTTATGTTAACATTGTTACATGTACATCTTGTGCAATCTTTGTGAAGTCTTCTGCCACATATCTCATTTCATTTAACTTAAGCGTTGGCTTGGATGATTTAGCCAGATAACAACTCTTAGACGCATAGTCAAGGTTACAGGTACATATCTAAGCATAGTATCTGTAAATATAGCTCTCGAGAAAGTAAACTTACCCAAGGTTTTATTTAAAGTACCAATCCCCACTGATCTCCATTATTGCATTTTATTTTACCTGTACTCGATCTCTTCTTGCCCCTTCCAACTGTGCTTTTATTTTTTAAATCCGACGCTCCGTCCAGGAGATAAAAGCGTTTGAGATGTTAGCTCTGCAGGAGGTTAAAAAGGAGCTCTCCCCAGGGCCCAGTGTGGGCTAAAGGTTACCAGGATAACCTTGTACAGCAAATAAAAATACCACTTGCAGCTACATTTGCATGTCTCGGACAGGTCAGCAACCCTGCCTTTCCCCATTATCACTTAGCATGCACTGCTTCCACTGCAGCAAGGGATTCTGGGAAATGACATGCAGATGAGCACAGTGTGTCACTCTTGACTTCTTAAACCATTTTAACATTGACCCCTCTAAGTTTACGCCTGCGGCCTTACACAGCTTTTCAGTCCAGCCTGGGTAACATTAGAAGCTAGAGATGAACAAAATCATTATTTGTAACACTATAAAGCAGCACATTCTCAGGGGGCAAGATACTGATGTTAAGAGTTGTACTTGTATGGGTGGGGATTGCTGCTTTACATTCTGCACATATACAGTGTTTGGGACCAGCACCCTGAATACAAAATGGCTCATAAAGCCCAGTATCCTGCTTTCCACCGCGCCAAGTACTGCAGGATTCTGGGTGAGGACATCCGTCACTCTCTGACTCTCAATATGGTCTGTTTATGTGGTTAAAGATGTTGCATCTGTTCTCTGCCCAACGTGCTGGAGTCCTCCAAGAAGCTTTCCAAAGGCCTCCAAAGTGACATGGACGTATCAGTGCAATGTCACCGTGAATATTTATGAGCTAAGCCTTTTGTGGATGTGGCATATTCCTATAAATCTAAAGAGCTATCCGAGTGTTACCTTGTACAGGGTGAGTGGGAACTGCTGCTACATTTAGGGCTCTGGTACTGGGATCGAGGTGTGGGTTGGATATTCTGCTCAACGCTAGATGGAAGCCAACGTCTTGTGTACTTTCCATATTGTGTCTGCATGTGTCTTGTGATATAGTGTGTGTTATACAAATAGACTTATGGTGGCATTGCTGAAACACGAGAGGGCCCCAGGATAGACTGAAATGTTTTTACACGTTTCAACACTTTTTTGTGAAACGAAATAATTCATGGTGTTGAACAGTTAAAGGGGCTGTCCTTCCTAGAACTAAAGTAAACAGAGGACAGTGGCATATTTAATAAGCTAAATATAGCTGTTACACCTTTTTTTTTTAAGTGGTCAGGTATAAGGTATAAGTATATTGTATATATAAGTATATTGTATATATAAGTATATTGTATATATACTGTAAGTATATTGTATATATACTGTAAGTATATTGTATATATAAGTATATTGTATATATAAGTATATTGGAATAATATTTTATTAGATCCTTGGACAGTCATAATCCCCCCCCCCCCCCCGCTGGAGTTACAGACTCCACCCCCAGCATCACGGACCCTCCCACAGATCCCAGATGCCCTGCTCCAGAGGTGAAGAGGGGTCTCACCAATGCGTAAGCCCCATTCTCACACTCGGGTGTGAGGTCCCTTGAAAGCTCTGCAATTCTGTCACAGCGGGACGTCCAATGTCTGTATGTCAACAATCCCCATGATGCTGACCCATTGACCCACAAGGGAGATGAAACCCCGGCAACTAAACTGGTAACTATTTGAGGAAGGGAGGGGAGGGAGCAGGGCATGGCGGAGTTACAAATAATGCCGCTCCAGAAGATACATTCTGTAAAAAATAAAAAGCAATATATACAATTAAGGAGATGCGACTGCTTTTTTAAACGGTAGCATCATCAAATATATTTATTGGGTTGCTGGTTCCTCCTGCAGAGAATTACATAAACCCACTGAGACAGTCAGAACTGGAAAGGGGTTCGGACCATTTGTGTTTAATTCGTTGGAAGAAAAAAAAACGGTTTGGATGCAACTAAACAAAAATCCAAACGAAGACATCACTCACATTTTAATTCCTGGGTTGGGATCTTGTTCAGGCGGCACATTCTAGTTGGATAAAATAAGTGCCTGAATTTACTGGAGAAGCAGGAACTAGGTTGAATGCGGGAATGCTTTTTCCAGGGAAGCGTTGGTGTTAAAGGTGTGTGTCACGTATGGCACACCTGTGAGCACATGACCTGCATACGGGACAAGGGTTAATACACAGCTCACAAACTGGCCCACTTTTCACCTTCGCAAAGGTTCCTCAAATTAACAATATCTCCCCTAAATCCGTCCCCATATTCCACCTGTCAGAAACAGCACACAAGTGAGCACGCGACTTAGGTATGCAACCAGGTTAATGCACACGGCTACTCTAGCCAGCTTACCTTTCTCCTCCGCAAGGTACTTTCAATTAGTTCATATTAACCCCTTTCTCAATTGCACTCCACTTCCACGACCAAAGAAATTATGCAAAATATGTAAATTAATATAACTAACACACAATCCCAGCAAACTCCGAACCCCAAAACCCACCACATCATATACATATATATTTATGTCAAAAGGAGTGCTACTGAGCGTGACCAAAGGTATACAATAAAAGACAGAAAAGCCCAATGCTACGTCCACTGCGGTCATTCTCCCTCCAACAGCGGTAAAGAGAGATTCTGCTCGATCCGTGCCGGGTTTTCACTACGGTCCAGGTTTTCTGTCTCTCCTGCCCTTTCTGCTCGCTGTGGCCATTTTGGGTACTGGCAGCCTGTGACCCCGGACCGTGACCCCGGACCGTGACCCCGGACCGTGACCCCGGACCGTGACCCCGACCGTGCTGCCTTCCCAATGCGCTTACCTTTGTCTGTCGCCTGGACTATGCACCTCTGCCGCCTGCTCTGTCCCCGGGCTCTGGTCGGTTATTCTGCTTTCCTACCTCAGCCCTGCGGGTCCGCCTCCTGATTCGAGACAAGCACCGTCACATTTTGCTCGGACAAACATGGACCCTGCTGAGGTAGAGTGAGCCGTATCTCTCCAAGTAGAACTACTCGGAGATCATGAGACACGCCTCTCCCGGCAAAACCAACAACTGGCACTTATTTCAAGCCGACATCAGGGCATTTTTACCCGGTTGGACACACTCCAGGTGGGGTTCAACCCTTGCACGGCCCTTACCGGAAGCTTCTCCGGCACCAGCCCCCTCACCCCCTATGGAAACGGTGGATTGGTCAGCGCACGGGTTTTTTACTCACAAGATGAAAAGAGAGGATAAAGAACACGTGATTAGTGTTTAATTAGCCAAACAGTACATTAAGTAGTAATAGAAGGTTGTCTACTAAAGTTTTTAATAAAATGCTTGAATAAAAACCTTGAATAAAAACTTTTCATATGTTTAAAAATGGAGTTCTGTGGTTAATTAAAATAATCTAAGGTGGGGGTAGTGAGATAAAAAAGGGGGGGTAAGAGCGGGTGATTAGAGGGCTTTAGTAAAGCCTGCTGTCTGATAGGGGTAGTAGTGCTGATTAGCAGAATTTGAGGGGCAGTCTTACTTTATCAAAGTGCTGCCAGAAGCAATGATTAGCTTCCTCCCCCTCTCAATGGAGGTAGTATGCAAGTGACTTATCTCCCGGGTGCCCAATTCAGAAGAAAAAAGGGCCGAACACGGTGAGTAAGTAAAATAAAGTTTATTAAGTGCAAAAAAAAACATACATACCCCGCATTAACGTACGCATATATACATACATACCCCACATTAACGTACGCATATATACATACATACCCCGCATTAACGTACGCATATATACAGGCATACCCCGCATTAACGTACGCAATGGGTCCAGAGCATCTATGTAAAGCGAAAATGTACTTAAAGTGAAGCACTACCTTTTTCCCCCTTATCGATGCATGTACTGTCCTGCAATCATCCTATACGTGCATAACTGATGTAAATAATGCATTTGTAACAGGCTCTATAATCTCCCCGCTTGCGCACAGCTTCAGTACAGGTAGGGAGCGGGTATTTCTGTTCAGGACGTGCTGACAGGCGCATGCGTGAGCTGCCGTTTGCCTATTGGGTGATATGTTCTTACTCGCGAGTGTACTTAAAGTGAGTGTCCTTAAACCGGGGTATGCCAGTATATCACTAATGTGAAAGCGGGAGAGATCACCCAGTGCCGTGGCTCACCACACCGCCTCCGTTGGACGTCTGTTGTGTTCAGTGGAAGCTCCTCAATACCAATCTCCCCAGCCTTAAATTAGCGTGAAGAAAATGTGAGTTTTCAGAAGTGGTTTGAATAACAGAGCTACGAGAATTGCAGTTTTTGTTATAAAAAAAAATGCGAGTTAGTTATTTTTTTGACAACCCGATCGGATTGGCAGAGTCGGAGAGAGGCCGTTTCTAAGAAAGCTTTATAGACATTAATTGGACATGTGCATAGCGAAGCTTCCCAGTCTGATCGGCAAGGGCGCTATAGAAGCGGATTGTTACACTTTGGAGTTACGAGAATAAGCCCCTATATCTAGAAGCCAGAGTACAGCGCTACTCGCGAATAAGGAGCGTCGCCTGAGAACTTTGCGTGTGTGGGGAAGTGCCTGGCCAGACGCCAGCACGGAGACCAAAAAACCCTACCATTTGTACGTGGATTTGCTTATTCCTGGCCATTATTAAATTGTTTGAAGATACTGTAGGATGTAGTGAGCCAGGTGTCCAGTATTGACCCGGACTGTCCTGTATTTGGACACTGTACAGTTAAAAAAAATAGGTGTAATACTGGACATGTATGTGACCGGTATTACCTCTCTGGACATGTATGTGACCGGTATTACCTCTCTGGACATGTATGTGACCGGTATTACCTCTCTGGACATAGTGACCTGACCTGCTTGGGCGGCCGTGGGATTTCCCCGAGCAGGGAGAGATCAGGGGCTGTTGCTTGGGGGCGGGTCAGCTTCCTCCATCCTGATTGGTTGCTGCTGGGTAATGCAGCCAATCAGGAGGAGGTGTTAGAAGCCTGGGGGTGAGGTAAGGAGAGGGGGAAACAGCATGGAGTGGAGAGTGTGTATGTGTGTGTGTCTCGAGCGCGTTGCACCTTCACCATTGTGCCCAGAATTTTGGGAAAATAAACCTGGCACCCCTAAAGTATGGGTTTTTATTTTTGTTTTGTGCGTTATTCTTTTCACACATGGTGGAAACGTTTCTAGGCCAACAATTTGCATCCAATATAGGACATTTTTTCAGATGCAAAATCAAGCCGAAAATATAGCAATACGTCAAACTTGTCTTGGTGTATTCTTTACGTTGATACAGCGCCCCAAGGTGTATTAGTGAAATCAACTCGCTCGTCGCTTATGGAAAAAAACCCAGTTGTGGAATGGGATGTTTCGGCGCGGCCATCTCGCTGCAGCTGACCATGGGCAAGCAATTAGCCACCGCCGATCGACCCGCAGGGGACAGCTAGCCACCGGCCGGTTCCCCGCGAAGGTAAGTGGTTATAGGGATTAGTGTTAACCTTAGGGGGTTTAGGGTAAGGGGTTTACAGTTGCAGTATGCGGTGCGATAAAGGGTTAGGGGTTTTAGGGTTAGGGGTTCCATTAGCAGAAAGGGTTTAAGGTTAGGGACTTACCTTCAAACTGCCGGCGGCTAGCTGTACCCTGCGGATGAGTGGAGGCAGCGAGAAGGCTGCACCGAAACATCATAGACCAGCCCAGTTGTTCACGGGCAATACCTCACTTCGTAAGGACATATAATAATAATACAAATAATAATATTAACAATTCTTTCAAGGTTTCCCATAAAGAATACTTGTAATGTCCTTTTACTGTTTGCGTCGGCTTCAGTTATGGGAGTATTTTGTGACTGCTGCTCCACATGGAATTAGAATTCAGTGGCTGGCTCTCTCCGCTGCGATAAACATGCCAGTAACCTCATGCTGCACATGAGAACGTGATGCAATAAAGAGGCGAGGATTGTAACCTTATGCTTCAGACAGAACGTTTGGCTAAAGTTCTCTGATATTTTATGATGCTTCTTTGGCTTAAAATAGCAAGGCAAGCGGCCATTTCTTTTACCCATTTTTGTTTATTTTTTACATAGCATTGAAGCAGGGGGTCTCCGGTTCTGGACCCCATTCATTTCCGCTCCAGAGACCCCCTGCTTCCGGAGATACTTATCTCTGTAGGGGGTGTTGGTAGAGGCTCCGCTTGGCTTGCAGGGTTCAGGTAATGGCGACGTTTCAAAGCTCCGGCATCCTTCAGGCCAATAAGAATCCGTGACATCATCAGGTTTGGCTTCCTATTGGCCAGTGTAACATGGGAGCTTTAAACTTTGCTGAGATATCGGCACCCACTTTGGCGGTCTCTCTCGTGAAGCAGGGGGTCCCCAGAGCTGAAATTAATGGGGTGTAGAGCTGGAGACCCCCCTGCGTCAATCCTGTGTTAACAAATAACAATAATAAAAAGCACAGGAATGACTCCTTTATAATGGAATTCAGACATGTAAAAGAGAAATGATTAATGGAAAGGAATAAATCAGTTCCAATTCTTTTTGCCCCAAGGTATGGTCGGTGTGAGCAGAAAAATAAGATATAGATATAGCTAGGAACAAACAACTAGGGTTACATTAAAGGAGAAGGAAGAAGGTGGCACAAGAAGGAATAGATAACTCTGATTGTGACTTTACTTATGTTTGTCCAGCAGAAACTCATGAAAACAAAGTTAATCGTCCAATTTTATACATAGAATTGTAAACCACACAGAGAAACTGTGCTAGGAGTTAGATATGGAAAAGGCGCATTTCAAAATGGAGGACTAATACTTCTTGTATCGTACAGAACAGTGCATTTTTAGTGGAAACCCCATATTCAATATATTTCAATGAGATTTATTTTTGCTATAAATAAGACTCAATTTGTTATATCTAGGGAGAGGGGGGTGCGGAAGGTCGGTGCAGCAGGGGGGTGGTTGCGGACCCTCATTACCTGCAGTGGAGGTTCCAGCCGAACGATCATGGAAGCTGTGCCCGACTTCAGGTCAGGTCTTACGCCCGGTATCTGTCCTGCATGCCCTCCAGAGCACCTGGGTCCAGGGCACTTGTCCCGGCTCTCCCCCACACCCCCTCTTGGTGGTGGGCCACGTAGCATCAAATGTGCTTCAGAGTATACACTTCATTAGTTATATCCATCTCTGGCACCTGTCCTTAGCTTGATATTGTAGGGTATATATTGGTTCAGAAATTGGATGATTTTAAAAGGCTCTCTCCCGACAATGAAAAAAAGATCCAATTAGAAAACAGCTGGCATGCTAGCCACTATATCTGGGGTTTTCAACTCCAGTACTCAAGACCCCTCCAACAGGTCAGGATTTAAGGATATCCCTGCTTTAGCAAAACTGAGCCACTGCTTGAGCCACCTGTGCTGAAACAGAGACAGATTGAGCCACCTGTGTTGAAGCTGGGATATCCTTAAAACCTGACCTCATGGGGAGAGGGGGGAGAGGGGGGGGAGGGGATCTTGAGAATTGGCTTTAAGAACCCCTTCACTATATAAATGTATTCACCTGTGATAGTCAGGGACAGCCTGACTTCTCACGTATAGGATAACAGCTCCATGAAAGAGGAGGCTATGGATGTATTCTGTGGCATATTAAACTCCTGAGACTCATTAAGGTAACATGCTGCCAAAGCTTTCCATAGCCGAAGCACAGTGAGTTACCCACCTAGGGAATGACGTGAAATAGAGCGGCCTTGTAAAGAGAGGTGTTTAGGGAACACAGCCCAGTGAGGTACCTAGCAGCCAGAAGTGCAGGTTATAGCTCAGCCCTCAGGGGCCACAAAAAAGGCCAGGATTTCAAAAATATCTAATTGACACATCACTAATTAACCTGGCTCACTAAGACAACTTGTATTGCCCTAAAAACCTGACCTATTGAGGACTGATCTTGGCCGACATTATTATAAATATAATGGGATACGTACCCATCTAAACCTCTCTATCCACCTTTCAGACCCATCTTAAAGCAGCAATACCCCCCTCCCCCTTTCCTTATTTGTATAGGTAAAGCGTGTGGCAATGTATAATTCTACATTCTTACCTAAGATGACAATAGTTTGGTGCTTCTGTTATAAATCTGTTAACATCCTGATAGTGGGACTAACATAATGGCTGCCTTCTGACTTTATGCTGCAGTGTCTGAAATGCTGCAGCTGATATGTAACAGTACAAAGTGTAATATATTATTGTTACATCTTTCAGAGTAATAGACCGTCTGCTGTTTGGAACACAGCAGCAGATCTGTTTGTGATACTTTGTTGCCAAAGTGCAGAGCTCATAAAGGGGTGTGTCAGAGCCTGTTTCAAAAGAGGAAGTGGATATGACTTTCTACATGGCTGTTGTAGCAACCAAAGGATGATCAGAATGTATATTCCCTTTCGTTAGGGTGAAGCTCACTCCAAATATCTATTACTTGTGTGTCTTTTAATCCTTTAAAGCTACTGTTCAAGTTGTCGTTTAAAAAAATAAGTGATTAGCTAAGTTGATGATCGTTCCGTTCTCCTGTAATCAATTGCTGAAATTCGGCTGGGGTTCACTAAATGCATCTTGGTAATCTTCTGCTGCACTGACAAGCAAAGTTCTGTGAGGAAGATCATGTGACCAGGCAGGCACAAGATTACATTTCTTCACTGCTAGAGAGGGCAGGGCTCAAAAAGGTGATGCTGTTTCATATATCTGTATACCTTCCCTTTCTAAAAAGGTGTCCAACCTTTTATTGAACAAATCTATTGTATCTGCCATCACAGTCTCCATGGGTAATGAATTCCACATTGTAACAGCCCTTACTGTAAAGAACCCTTTTCCCTGTTGCTTGTTTGTACTGCCCTTGGGATGAATAGTTATTTTGAAAGCTCCTTCTATTGTCTCCGAATATATTTGTATGTAGTTACCATACCCCCCTTAGATGCCTCTTTTCTTATGTAAATACATCTAATTTAGCTAGCCTCCCCTCATAAATCAGATTATCCACACCCTTTATTAATTTGGTGGCTCTTCTCTGCACTCGATTTAGTTCCATAATGTATTTCTAAAGACTGGTTCCGAAAATTGTACTCCATACTCAAGGTGTGGTCTTACTAATGCTTTATAAAGGGGGATAATTATGTTTACTTCCCTTCCACCCCGTTTAATGCAAGATAAGATCTTGTTTGCCTTTGCAGCTACTGCATGACATTGGGCACTATTGCTAAGCCTGCTGTTTACAAGCACTCCTAAATCCTTCTCCATCAAGGATTCCCCCAATTTATCCCCATTTAATGTGTAAGTCGCCTGCTTATTTTTGTTTCCCAAATGCATAACCTTACATTTATCTGTATTAAACCCCATCTGCCATTTACCTGCCCAAGTATCCAGCCTCTCCACTTTGCATTCATTACCCAGAATCCCTGGCTGCAATGGGATCACTGTTTGCTAAGAGAGAATGGGGAAAGGCAGACCTGTCTGAGGCGTGTGAGGGCACCGCAATTGGAATTTTTATTTGCTATAATTATTTTACAAATCTAAAAACCACCTTTGCTTTTTAGATAAAAATGGATGTATTTTAGAAAAGTGCTACTTCTTCCTGTTACAGCATAAATAGGGTCCAGATCTTACTAAAATGTAGTCGAAAAAGAGCTTGGCAAAAATGTTGAAGACGTACAGTATAATGTATATTCTTTGCTTGCTGTTGTGCCTCAATTGAAAAAATCAAAAACTATTAAACACATCCTATATATGAAAAAAATACTCTTAACAATTGCATAGACTGCGTTACGTGGCTGCGTTACGTGGCTGCGTTACATGGCTGCGTTACGTGGCTGCATTACGTGGCTGCGTTACGTGGCTGCGTTACGTGGCTGCGTTACGTGGCTGTGTTTTTAATGCCACCCCCATGTGTGTGGGGGGGGGCTGTACCATCAAGAACGTTGACCTGCCTAACAATCAATATTACCTGTGCCTGCAAACAGTTTCATATTTACCCTCACTGATTGGGACTTACTTTTTAAACAAAGAAGGACATTTTACGAGCTTTTTTGGTTCTCCGCCTTTGTGATCATTAACCCCACGCATGGACCTCCCCTGCCGGCCAAGTGAACATTATACAGAAAGAATCAGAAGATGAACTAAGAAGAAAACTGCAACCAGCGCTCCCTTCCTCCTGCCATCCCCGCACTCTCCGTACCTCACACATCGCCCACATGGAACTTCCAGTGGTGGTGTGGCTAAGCGCCAGTGGGGACTTGGCTGCGGTGGCAGGGTCACCGACAGGAAGGTGGGAGGGAGAACTAGGACAATTGACCCAGGCCCGGAGGCTGTGGGGGGCCTGGCTGGCCCTGTCGGGCCCAACTTCTGCGTCCGGCTGCCGGGCCCCTGGTTGCTGCCGGGCCCCTGGTTGCTACCGGGCCTTGGCTCTCCCCAGCTGCGGCCTCCTTCACTCTCCCGTATCTGGCCTCTCATATGCTGGTGCACGCTGGAAACTGGGCCCAGCTTTCGGTGTGCACCGGCATGTGAGAGAGGCCCGGTGCAGGAGAGTGAGGGAGGCCCACATCAGCGTGGGAGTGTGTATTTGGGGGAGGGTCGGTTTGTGTTGTAAGTATTTTGTGGGAAGATTGTGTGGGTATTGTGGAGGCGTAATTATTGTGGGGGGAATTGAATTGGTAATGGGGAGGAATTGTGTGTGTGTGTTTGGCCATGGGGGGGAGGAGGGGATGAGTGAGGAAGGGGGGATTGAGAGAGCGTGATTGAGTAAGAGGGGGGAGTGAGAGGAGGTGAGGGAGAGTGAGGAAGAGAGGGGGGTAAGAGTGAGACAGGGACCACTGATCATCAAAACTCTAGTCCGGGGCCCCAGGAAATCTGCCGGCGGCCCTGAGTTGCGCCATGGCCGTTATCAAGTCTCCTATTCTGACCTGGGCCTGTCCTGTGTTGGTTATTGTTTATTTTCTTTGTTGCCAATCCACCCGCTCTCTCCTTATCTGTCTGGTTTCTTCCCTCCATCGTTAACCTGTCTCCCAGTGCGAGTACATTATGTTCCAAGTTGCGTCTCTGATGTGTGATGGTATCTGGCTAAAGCCCAAGGAATGTCGTTCAGAAGCTATGAATGAATGAACGGCATGTACCCTTTCATGAAAGAAGAAAAAACGTTATGTTTATGGCGCTTGGCCAATATGGAATATAAAAGAAAAATATTTTATACAACCAGATAAGAGGTGATATCCACGCGAACTCTCCTCGTGAAGACGATAAATCATGTAAAAGAAATAAAAACAAACATAGTGTAATACAATCACTAAACAATCACTAAACAATCACTAAACAAACACACAACACTATTCACAAATAATAGACAAACAATAGCTGAGACAAAACGAATGACTGATATATAAAAATAACATTTAATACAATAGCTAATTAAAATAAATAATATCACTAAAACAAAGGGTCACATGTGCACTCCAGCCGGGGTTGGACTGGCCGCTTACCAGACACTATAGAATTGAAGGCAGTGGATAAATCTGAGAGTATCCCCTCTCGTGATGGTAAAAATCACACGATCAGCAGGAGCTTCGGGGGGGAACCCTCCCTGCCTTCCACCCCACAGACCTCCGCAGGGCAGACGCACAGGGCCGCGTGTCGCAGGAGAAGGCGTCGTCACGTGCGCAACAACAGCGCAGGATCCACGCCGACAGCAGCAGGCCAGCGGTATCATCAATGTCCTGTTCGGCGCAGCAGCCGCCGTAGACAGGAACAATGGCCGGGATAGGTCCGTGGATCGGTACAGCAAGTGTGGTAGATGTTGTAGTATCCGCTGTGCACGCATAGAGCACCCTACGCGTTTCGGAAGACTGCGCTTCCTTCCTCAGGGGTAGAAAAGTAGTTCCTCAGTCATAGAACGTCCACATTTAAGTAGTCCCGATTTAAAGTTATAGTAACCCAATTTGAGAATGGACATGCGCAATGGCTTGAAAAATAGACCAAAGGCCTCTGCTAACAACACTTAAAGACATACAACTTTACAAATACATATACATACATAAACCTCATATCAAAAGAAGGCTAATGGTAGCCACCTATAATGAAATATAGCTGGAAATAAAAAAAGAGAAAAATAAATGAATACATGATATGCAAATATATGACTAAATAAAAAATTAATTAATAATGAATGACATAGACTTCTCAATGATATTCCACAATAAGATATGTATATTCCAGGATGGTATTGAGCTCCAAGGCCATCCATGTAAGAACCTAGAAATGGACCACAGAGAATGAACAGATATAGAAGGGACAGTGTGCAGAAGGAACAGAATTGAGCATATGGCCTTACAAAAATGGGCCACCAACCATTCCAACCAATACCCCGAGCACAACGCAATATATAATCAAATGTTCAGTGCTCGGCACAAATTCAACCCCTACAATATAGGTAAAAAAATAATAATAAATGAAAAAGTGAATAAACCATCTATATTAACTACCAAATGTGCAATACCTCATATAATAATGAACTATGTGTAACGTAATATATACAATCAATATAATCCACAATCCCAGTGGTTTAAGTGTAATATAAACCCATTAATAAACAAGGAAATAAATCAATTAAATTAATGTGAAACCCAAACACCCATGTAGATGTTAAGTGACAAAAGAAGCAGGATGACCTATTAGAAGATTTATTTGTTAATAAGAAATGCTTTGAGGTCGAACTCAATATTAAGACCCAGAGGTGCCAGCGTCATATATCCAAAAGGACTCTTTTTTGCCCAGGAGGATATTGATATTGCCTCCCCGCCAATTTGGTGTAAGTGCCTCTATGGCCATACATTTTAGTCCTGCGGGGTCCCTATTATGTACCTGGAGAAAGTGTTTCGACACATTATGCGTGATCAAACCTTTGGGGATATTATAAACGTGTTTGTATAAACGGCGTTTGATTGGCCTTGTAGTCATTCCCACATACTGCAGACCGCAGGGACATTCCAAAAGATAAATAACATTTGTGCTATTGCAATTAATGTGTTGTTTAATATTATACATCTTAGAGGTAACCGTAGAGGAAAATGAAGTTCTTTTTAAACTGTATTTGCAGGCTGTGCACGCACTGCAAATAAAGTAACCCTTAAGGCCGAAATTGTTATGTGCTTTCTTCTGCATGAGAGGACAGCTAGGTGCCAATTTCTGTCCAATATTTGGTGCTATTGTAAACACAATGTTGGGTCTGCTGGGTAGTATATTTGTTAAATCCTTATCCTTCATAAGGATTGGCCAGTGCTTATATAAGATCTTCTTTATATTGGAGGCCATTGAGTTATATTGTGTAATAAATGATATTTTGGATGTTGTCTCAGTTTTCTTTTTATACTGAAGAAGCGTATCTCTATCTAAAAATTCGACCTCAGATATAGTATGATCTAAACCACATATTGGGTATTCCCTTTCGATAAATTTATTTTTTAATTCTTGTGCTTGTGTCTGAAAAGTAATATTTTTTGAACTGTTCCGTTTTAACCTAATAAATTGACCTTTTGGTATGTTGTTGATCCACGCAGGGTTGTGATGGCTGTTAGCATGCAAATAATTATTGGCTTGAATGGATTTAAAAAAAGTTTTGGTGTGTAAAGTTTTATTTTCAATATATATACATAAATCTAAAAACTCAATAGAAGTGTTGCTAGAAGTAAAAGTGAATTTAAGATTAAACAAATTATTATTCATATACTCTTGAAATGATAACAACTCTAGTGGGGTGACTGACCAAATGAAGAAAATGTCATAGATGTAGCGCCGCCATAGGACCAAGCTCGCTCCATAGGGACAGCCGGACCAAATAAATTTATCCTCCCAGCTGCCCATGAAAAGATTGGCATAACTAGGAGCGAACTTAGCACCCATGGCGGTGCCACATGTCTGTAAATAATAAGATCCATTAAAATTAAAAAAATGTGATAAAATAAATTTGATACCTGTGACTAAAAAAGATTTAAATGTGTCGGAAATTAAGGGGTCACCATCTAATACCTGGCCAACAGCCTCACAACCCTGAACGTGGTCAATGACTGTGTACAGTGAAGACACATCTGCTGTAACTAAATAAAATTGTTGTTGCCACTGGATGTCCCTGAGGGTCTGCAGTATGTGGGTCGTATCTCTTAAATAGGATGGAAGCTGGATGACATATGGCTGCAAATGGTAATCTATGAATTCTGATAAGTGAGAGGTAAGTGATTGGATGCCGGATACCATCGGACGTCCCGGAGGATTTTATAGATTTTTGTGTATTTTGGGAATTATGTAAAATATAGGAATAACGGGATATTTATTATACAGAAAATCGAACTCCTGCTTGGTCAAAACTTGTTGTTCCAAGCCTTCGTTCAGAAATTCCAATAGTTGTTGCTGATATTTAACAGTGGGATTGGAGAGAAGGGGCTGGTAAGTGGATATATCCGTAAGAATACGTAATGATTCCTGGACATAATAGCTTTTATCCATAATTACCAGCACCCCCCCCCCCCTTGTCTGCCGGCTTGATCACAATTGCATCACTCTCTCCAAGTACCTTCAAGAGATCCTTTTCTTCGATGCTCAAGTTATGTTTCTTAATTTTGAAATTTTTGCTTTGTAATTCCAAGTCATCTGTAACCATTTGTGAAAAGGTGCTTACAAAAGGAGCACTCATAAACTTTGGAAAAAAAGTTGAGGGGTTCTTAAATTTAGAACTTGTGCTGGGCACTGAACAAATGGGTAAATTAGCATTTGTGTCCTGCTTAGAAACAACGTCCCTTGCAAAATATTTCTTAAGACACAGCTTCCTAACAAATCTTACAGAACAAATAAACAAACAAACAAACACACAAATAGTGGCAATGTTGCTGAACCACACACTGGACTAAAAGAGATATCTCTTTTAGTCCAGTGTGTGGTTCAGCAACATTGCCACTATTTGTTTGTTTGTTTGTTTGTTTGTTTATTTGTTCTGTAAGGTTTTAACAGTATTACACTATGTATTTCTTTTTCTTTTTTCATGTTTGATTCACGCCGGCTGAGATCCTCTCTCCATCACAACTGGTTGTATAGTCAATTTATTTATTTATTTTCATGTCCATGTGTTTAGCGCCATTGATACCCATTTAGTACCATCACTATTGTCTGACTACGGGTCAGAGGTGTATCTAGGCTGCTACACTTTTTACACTCATTTTGAGAGCATATGTTTTGACATATATTATTGTTAGCGCTACCTATTGTTTTTATTGTATTTCCTAACAAAGCGCTGTACATCCACATATAGCTGGAAACTGCTAGGGCCCACCACAGGGGAAAAGGACAAACCTTTAGAAAGAACATCCTTCTCTTTGTCTGTGATGGGATAGTTACCGATGTTACATATATTAGTATAGTTTGATTTTACCGTTTGTGTACTTTTCCCTGTCTTGCTACCTCCTCTTGTTCCTCTACCGTACTTTTTCTTTTTCTGTCTCTTGATGTTCCCTCTCGCCCTAGTAGATCTTTGATCGCTTCCCTCGCGTTCTGCTGGTCTCTGGTCTTTCTCCAGTCTAAAAAAGAAAAAGTGGGTTTATCATCACGGCTATTGGTGGATGCCTGTTGTTCTAATTCAAAATCTACCAACGGTTGGTATTTGTTACTATGATGGTATTGTTCAAATATGGAATCAATTTCCTTATCTAAGTGCGTGGTATTCGGAACAGATGTAGGGTTTTTTGGGTTAACAGTATTTTCTCGGTATGATTTTGACCGTGTTTCCTGTCTTTTGGGTTTAGGAGTAATAAATTGTATCGGATTAGGAGCTCTTTCTTTGGTCTCAGAAACAGGTTTTCTATAATGATTGGGTATTTTATGGGAGTATTGACTTTTTGATCTTTATGTTTCTCTTTATATTTAGATGTTTTTGTCTTCCAGCTCCTATAGCAGCCAGTTTTACAGTTAATCCTGTCCCTTTGGAACTTACGCTGCTTACGGCCAATAATATCCTTTTGCACACTGTCCATTTTGGACTTAATTCTTTCTTCCACCACTGATAATTCACTGTTATTTTGAAATGTGGCAAATTGCTCTTTCATAGCATTAATCTCTCCATCTAATGTACACTTTCATACTGCAATATCCAGCAGGAGGAGGAAACTCATTCCCGCAAATCACTGTTTTCAGGGTAAGTGGGGATTTTTTTTTCCATGATCCCCGTTGACCAATTCTCGTGATTTTCTGCAACTGTCGAAAAAAAACAATAGAAATGGGATTTAGCAAAATCCACAATTATTTGCAGAGATGCTGTAAAAATGTCTGGATGTAATTGGACCGCTGGCGACACCAAGTAACCCAAAATAAATAGCCTGCTGAGGTACAGCAGGTAACACCAAACACATGCGCAATGCAGAGGAGCAATAGACGAAGGATGCAGGCACCAAGAGACACTTTACTTTGACTACGGGCTCATACCTCGGGCGTCTGTAAGTAGATTGGCAATGTTTGCTACTTTTTATTAAACTACCGGTACTTCGACATTGCTACACCGTGAAGGTTTTCTCTTGCATGTGGTCTGGACATGTGCACAGTTGGAAACTAATCCCAATGTCACCTGTTCTTGTGACCTTGGGCATGTTACTCTATCTTCTGTGCCTCAGGCACCTACAAAATAGATCGTAAGTTCTGTGGAGAGGGACTCAAGTGCCCGAAACATTCTGCATACTATAGCTGCGCTAGAAAATAAAAACGATTACTGAGACTGTAGACAAATCTGCACAAAATAAGTCACATGTACTAAATATGCCATTTGAAGGCCATGTATGCATTAAAAATGGCACCTGTGCGGTTTATAGTCCCCGAAAACAGTGCTGTACGGGGCACAAGGACTAAGCCTGTAGCAGAGCTTCTGGTTCTATATATACAGAGACATACCCTCCCTCTGCTCAAAGGCACATGTAAAGCGTCACCTTTTATGAACCTTGACCCCCCCAAAAAAAGGAAATGCTTAACCCAGTTACGGATCTGACTTCCACACTGGCTGTGATAAAAAATAAACACACCAAGTAGTGTCGTCATGTACTCACTAATCTGATGTTGTATTTATTCCCCTAATAAAAATCTCTTCTTGAGCCAGGAACGTTAGGTATGTGGATATTTTCCTGGCATCATCATCATAACCGAGATGCCGTCTCAAATGTCCCAAGTGTTAATAAACATTGTTAACCGTGGAGAACTGTAAAACTCTAAGATGTGAGTTCTCCCGGAGGTCAGAAATCAGGCCGTCACTATGTCAGCTTCTTGTCGGGTTGGAGTTGACGCGGGGCACACTTTCCAGCAGCTGGCCTTTTAGCTACAAATGTTTATTGTTTCCAACTCTGCACATGTCCAGACCACATGCAAGAGAAAACCTTCACAGTGTAGCAATGTCGAAAGTAGTTTAATAAGAAGTAGCAAACATAGCCAATCTACTTACAGATGCCCGAGGTATGAGCCGTAGACACAGTAAAGTGTCTCTTGGTGACTGCAGCCTTCGTCTATTGCTCCTCCGCATT
This sequence comes from Ascaphus truei, assembly GCA_036426205.1. Lineage (NCBI taxonomy): Eukaryota > Metazoa > Chordata > Amphibia > Anura > Ascaphidae > Ascaphus > Ascaphus truei. Next base: position 10,957,428 of record CM071587.1, read on the forward strand.
GCGCATGCGTTCAGTGTTACCTGCTGTCATGCTCACAGGTTGGGCTCAGTCTGTAGGAGTGATCGACTGTGTGTTGCCTGCTATGTCCCAAAGTGTTTCAACAAGCTTATTTCTTACATGGGACACAAACCCTAAAAGCAGTGAGATAAGGCATGACCTTCCACTTATGAGGCCAATGAACAGGTCAGACAGAATGGTTCTACAGTTGCAAGTACAGGAAGCCTCTGTAAAAGTGCAGGACCGGGCATCTCAATCACTCAGTTTTCTGACAAATTGCATTTGAAGTCAATGGCTCGAATGCTGCTTTGGACTATATAGAATATGCCCCTTAAAGCATTTTTCATTGTACTTTATTCGGGGCATACATTTTCCAAATACACCAGCTTCTCTCTCCACATACTTCACCTCTTCACCAGCTTCTCTCTCCACATACTTCACCTCTTCAGCAGCTTCTCTCTCCACATACCTCCCTCTTCACCAGCTTCTCTCTCCACATGGTACTCTCAACATTCTCCCTTCCTCCCCAGCTTCTCTCTCCACATGCTTCCCTCCAGCTTGCCCACCAGTTTCCCAGCTTCTCCACTACATACTCACCTGCTTCTCCTCTACACGTCCCCCCTTTCTCTCTCTCCTCCCACTTTCATACTCTTCCCCTCCCTCTAACTCTGTCCCCCTCCTCCCACTTACTTTCTTCCTCTCCCCCCCCCCCTACCCTCCCCCCCCCCCCCCTTTCCCCCCTTCCCCCCCCCCCCCCCCCTGACTCTCTTAGGCCGAGCTAACGGTGCCTGCTTTGCGACGTGAGCGCCTGCAGATTTGGCACTCACTGATATTAATGTAAAAAAGTGTACACACTAGAAACCACTGTACAGCGTTGACACTGCGACATACACTTTGCCGCCACAACCGAAATTGAAATTTCAGGCTGTAGTCACGTCACGTGAGCTGGTTCAGCCAATAAGGGCGAACCAGCTCCATGACGCGTTCGCCGCGCCCCCGCCATGCCCACAATCGGCCACGACCCAACTCCTGCAGCTAGCACAAAGATCGCTGGGCTGCAGGAGTGCGCGGCGGAGGTGCGCACGGAAGTGCGTGGGCAAAGCAGGCACCGTAAGCTCGGCCTTACTCTTTCCCCTCCTCCCCAGCATACCTTGTGTCCCACAAAGTTGATTGCGTTGATCCAGAGGAGGCAGAGTGGGTGAGGCGGGATCCGGTGAGGAGAGACAGGAGCAGAACGGGTGAGGCGGGATCCGGTGAGGAGAGACAGGAGCAGAACGAGTGAGGCAGGATCCGTGAGGAGAGACAGGAGCAGAACGGGTGAGGCAAGATCCGGTGAGGGAGACAGGAGAAGAACGGGTGAGGCAGGATCCGGTGAGGGAGACAGAAGAAGAACGGGTGAGGCAGGATCCGGTGAGGAGAGACAGGAGCAGAGCGGGTGAGGTGGGATCCGGTGAGGAGTAGAGACAGGAGCAGAATGGGTGAGGTGGGATCCAGTGAGGAGGAGAGACGAGCAGAGTGGGTGAGGTGGGATCCGGTGAGGAGGAGAGACAGGAGCAGAGTGGGTGAGGCAGGATCCAGTGAGGAGGAGAGACGAGCAGAGCGGATGAGGTGGGATCTGGTGAGGAGGAGAGACAGGAGCAGAGCGGGAGAGGCGGGATCCGGTGAGGAGGAGAGACCGGAGCAGAGCAGGTGAGGCGTGATCTGGTGATAAGTATAGACAGGAGCAGAGTGGGTGAGGCGGAATCTGGTGTGGAGTAGAGACAGGAGCAGAGTGGGTGAGGTGGGATCCAGTGACGAGTAGAGTCAGGAGCAGAGCGGGTGAGGCGGGATCCAGTGAGCAGGAGAGACAGGAGCAGAACGGGTGAGGCGGGATCCGGTGAGGAGGAGAGACAGGAGCAGAGTGGGTGAGGCGGGATCCAGTGAGGAGGAGAGACAGGAGCAGAGTGGGTGAGGCGGGATCCAGTGAGGAGGAGAGACGAGCAGAGTGGGTGAGGTGGGATCCGGTGAGGAGGAGAGACAGGAGCAGAGTGGGTGAGGCGGGATCCAATGAGGAGGAAAGACGAGCATAGCGGATGAGGTGGGATCTGGTGAGGAGGAGAGACAGGAGCAGAGCGGGAGAGGCAGGATCCGGTGAGGAGGAGAGACAGGAGCAGAGCGAGTGAGGTGGGATCCAGTGAGGAGGAGAGACAGGAGCAGAGTGGGCGAGGCAGGATCTAGTGAGCAGGGGAGACACAAGCAGAATGGATGAGGCGGGATCCAGTGAGGAGAGACAGGAGCAGAGCAGATGAGTTGGGATCCGGTGAGGAGAGATAGGAGCAGAGCAGGTGAATACTTCTTATTTAACTATATAAATTAGAGGAAGAATTATCAACATTGGATCTGTCACAACCCAGTAAAATGAAACTGACCTGCTAACTTGGAAAGTGGGGAGGGGCGAGCTTAAACCCTGGGGGAGAGGAGCCATTAACCTCCAAAAACAGCTGAGACCAGCTCGACAAGGTTAATAAACACATAGATACCCAGCAGGCTCTGAAACCCCCCAACAATTACTATACAAGATATGTATATAAGTTTCAAATGGAGTGTCTCTGGGCGTGGCTAAATGTCCAGCTGGGGATGTCCCCTCAGGTCCCCGCTTCATCCCGATCCTCGTGTCAGCCCGCGGGGCCGGGAGATTGGAGCAGGAGGGGGGTGCAGGGTGGTGGTGCTGGTCGCAGCCTTTCCTCTCTTCCGACCCCCCCGTGTGTGTAGAGTGAGAGAGTGTGTGTGTGTGTGTATGTATGTGTGTGTGTATATATGGGAGTGTGTGTGTGTGTATATGGGGGAGTGTGTGTGTGTATATGGGGGAGTGTGTGTGTGTATCACGCTGCATTATAAGGGCTCGGACATGCCAGGGCACACGCTGCATTATAAGGGCTCGGACATGCCAGGGCACACGCTGCACTGGGTGCATTATAAGGGCCTCGGACATGCCAGGACACACGCTGCATTATAAGGGCTCGGACATGCCAGGGCACACGCTGCACTGGGTGCATTATAAGGCCTCGGACATGCCAGGGCACACGCTGCATTATAAGGCCTCGGACATGCCAGGGCACACGCTGCATTATAAGGGCTCGGACATGCCAGGGCACACGCTGCACTGGGTGCATTATAAGGGCCTCGGACATGCCAGGGCACACGCTGCACTGGGTGCATTATAAGAGCCTCGGACATGCCAGGGCACACGCTGCACTGGGTGCATTATAAGAGCCTCGGACATGCCAGGGCACACGCTGCACTGGGTGCATTATAAGGCCTCATCACGATTCCGTTACACTGACAGGTTAAGCAAAATAGATAAATAAAACCACATTACTAACCTGGGGAAAGGAACAGAAACTTGTAGGCCATGTTTGCTAAAGGAATAATTGTTATCAGACAGTTATCTCCATTGGTTTCTATAAAATCATGCCTTGTAATAGCTGTAGGATCAATGTGATGTTCCCGGAAAGGTCTGATAAAGGCCTGAAACAAAATAAGGGAAAGAAAACAGTGTAATTGGCTGCTTTAGAAAGCCCCAAATCACCCTTAAAACGTAACTGTTTTCCTCGTTTTTGCATCCTGTTAAAAATGAGTAGGTTGCACTTTTCTTCCAATTCTTATGCTTAATCGTTTGACTAATGATGGCTTTGTAAATTGCTACACAAAAAATGGACAAAACCGACAATTCTCCTTTAGTTTTGAGGACTGTCGTGATAATTTCATGAGATAGTAAGTATTTTAATCAATCTGGTGCTTCAAGCGTTAATGTAGCTAGTTTGATTTAATAAATACAATGTATGGTGTTTATGACAGGCAGGCTCTGCCTGGGTCTATGCTGGGCGTCACAGAGAAGTCCATTGGTGGGTTACCACTTGTGGCCACTAAAAGTACAAGATGTGCTGTATGGAGCTGATAGATTCTCGAGATAAGGGCCGTTGTGCCAGAAGTGGGAATAAAATATGGCCCTGTTGACAACTTTTTAAACAGGATCTTTTTAGAGCTACTTTCAAAGGCATTCTCTGGGGGTTCTGTAAGGTTCAGGGGGCGTGGCTAAGTATTCAACCACAAAGGGTGACTTTATTTAAAATGAGCATATCACGTGACTTCATCTCTTCTGCATGACAGGTACGCGTCCTCTGCATAACAACAGGTACATATTTGTAATTGTGGCCAAAAGACAGATCAAACCGTACCACACACACTATATGGGTAAGAGGTGCTATGGACATATCCATTTGTCAATCAAATTTAGGTGCAAAATGGTCATAATTAGTCTGCATTTATTGATATGACTCGTGTGCCCAAGTGTTAGAGAAAGGAAGTTGAGTGTGTTTATATATTGAGGCAAAAAGTTACTTTTTTTTTTTAGGAGTTTTTCTTTTCTGTTGTAAAACCCTCAAACTAGCAGTGTATTTATTAGGCTTATGTGGTGCTCAATGGGAAATGATGGGTATATACCACTTGCCCTGGAGTTATACAATCAGAATTAAACAGGTGTGTTTTGGACCAAACACGTGAATTCTCATATTTCTACGCTAGTGACCTCTCTGGGGAAAACCTATGGCATATGGTAAAGTATTGTATAGGGATTTCTGTTTAATCCTTTTATTTTAAGAAACTGTTTTGCATTTACTGTAATTTTATGTTCGTGTAATTATCTTTTTCTGTAATCTGAAGCACTGTGTTTTTAGATATATAAAACAATTCTTTAATACGTAATGCTTTGTGGCTCTGAATGAACTGTTGAACGCTTTGTAGAGAGAATTTACATTTTCGGATACATTTTGCTACAACAGATGTGGGTTAAGTGCATAGTTTTTTTCTATAATAAACAGGGACCCGAGACCCTGGCAGATATATATTAATTTACATAGTTTGCATAATTTCTCAGGTGGTGGCAGCGTATAGATATAATTGCAAAGGAGTAAGGGGTTAATATGAACTACTTGAAATTACCTTGCGGAGGAGAAGGGCGAGTTGGCTATAGTAGCCGTGTGTATTAACCCTGGTTGCATATCTATGTCATGTGCCCACTTGTGTGCCGTTCCTGTCAGGTGGTATATGGGGACGGATTTAGGGGAGAAATTGTTCATTTGTGGGACCTTTGCGGAGGTGAAAAGTGGCACAGCGTGCGAGCGGTGTGCCGTGCGTGACAAGGACTGAAACAGTTATTGCTAAGGCCTCAGATAAAGATTGTCCCCTTAAAAAACATTTTTTTAAAGGGGACAATCAGCTAGACTGAACCACCAAACATGCCAATTCCCACTTAGGAGAGCCCTGTACATGGAGAGTAATTTTATATCTGGAGAGGTAAGTTTGTAAATATTAAGCGACAAGCAGCAGAAAACTAGAATGGAGTTGACTGAATTTCAATAAGTTTCAGCAAGTTCTCTACAGAAGATCCCTCCGAGGAATATTCTGAGCTGTAGTCTGATCAAAATCATCAGAAGAGTGAGCCTTTATGCCAGGGGTGGCCAATATCAGTCCTCAAGGGCCACCACCAGGTCAGGTTAAGGATATCCCTGCTTCAGCACTGGTGGCTCAGTCATTGACAGCCACCAGTGCGGAAGCAGGGATATCCTAAAAACTGGACCTGTTGGTGGCCCTTGAGGACTGGCTTTGGCCACCCCCGATTTAGGAATTCAAGCATAATACAGGAATAAGAAAACCTACTCTTCCAACAATCGGCAGTTCCACAGATCCCCACGTGTCTGCTCCCCAGTGGACCAAGCCGGAGGCAAAGTCAGCAGTAACGATTCCTGCAACTAAAGGAAAAATACAGATAATTAGATAAAGGACTGCTCCCCAAATACAGTAACATCTTCATTATGGCGCCGTTTAATCGTCCTGTTATAAAGGGGACAAGTATGTCAGAATGTAATTTGCAAGGGACGGAACGTCTGAAAGAGCCTGTAATGTGCATTACAGCTGGAAAACACGGGGAAGACAACTGAATGTTCGGGCTCATTGCAGAAGCAATTAATACACATTCTGCTGATGAGAAGCAACCCTATGTCCCGGATACAGAATAAAGGAGGTTGTGTGCCACGGTAACCCCATTCCAGAAGAGTACGACCACGTGACAGTCACTGAATACAGGTAGCAGCCAACTCATGATGGGGGTCAGGCTAATGGGCTTCTTCTCCCGCCTACCTGTCACGCTCTAAAGTAAAGCAATTATAGGAAGATGTTGGTATCGGTGACCTTTACCTTACCACATTCTTGCAGAACTTGCTCAGCTTGTTATAAGATAACAGTCTGAAAAGGACCATGAACGGTTTCTCTACCGCTGCAAAGGTTTCTGACTCAGCAATGTTTGTGCAATACTGGGATTGCATTAAAAACACAAAATGCTGATGCAATTTGGAGGAGAAGTTGCTAACAACTGATCAATGTGTAGTACTGTAGTCTAATGGTTCCTGATGCTCAAGGGGTGAAAATGAGAAATTATTCTGATGTATAACAAACACGGTATGTGGCTGCTCGCAATGCTAGAGAATCGCCACACGCAAGCGATCGAAATAAAAAGGGAACCGCCCCCCCTGAGGAAGTCCTGCGGTGGGGGTGGAAACATTGGCTGTGCGAGGCAAACTTATATTTTATTCACATTTCGCTTACATTTTTTATTTTATTTAGATACACCAGTGGTCTCAAATCTTTTTCAATAAGGGGGACAGTGAAACATCTGCTCAAATGGGCGATTCGATATCCTGTGATACGAGTGATCAGCCCGCGATCATGCGTTAACTGCCATTCACGTCAATAGCAGGACAGCAGTGCGATAACCAATATTGAATGCGAGTGACTCATTGCAGCATCTCGCACGCAAACCTTCCTCCAAACAAGCCCACCCAACCTGCAGGGATTCTGGGAAATGACATGCAAATGGGCACACAGTGTCACCTTTAGCTTCAAAACGATTAACATGGTTCCCTATAGGCTTAAGCTTGCTGCATGGTCACAGCTTTGAGCACAGCCAGGGTTAAGATGCATAGCCAGTAAACATATAAATATATATGTAGGAGAAGGATTTGTTAGAAGATAAAATACTTTGCAGACTGTCGGAGAACAAAACATCTGTCCATGAAACTGTGGGGATCGTACCCTGGGAACAAAGGACAATAGATTGCGACTTCTAGGATAGTGGATGCATGAATATTAAATGAGGTTTGTGGTTGGCGACCCAGCAAATCAAAATTTAGGTGGGTTTTGATATCTTTTACACAGTCTGTGTAAGACAATTCATATTAAAAAAAAAAAAAAGTGGCAATCCAAGCAGCTTAAAAAGAATAAAAAATAAATAAATATTGTGTTTTAATACATGCAGCCCTTGATTACCTTTATTGTGAACCAATTACCTAAGCTGTCGATCAATTAGTTCTCCCGTGATCGATCAGCAAAGATCCGGCTTCCCAGGGTCCACTAAATGGCCGCCTTCCAGTTTCAATCAATCCTTCAGTCAGTGTCACTCAGCAGCTACAATGTATCCTTATATTACCAACGTAACATTATCTGTTACAGTTTGCTGCTCAAACTGCTGGGAATATTGACAACACATTATCACAAACAGGAAAGTGTTGCAAAGCTCTTGCACTGCTGGGGAGGTGGCTAATGCCTGCTATAGAAATACTAGAGAACAGATCTTTTTACCCCCCCCCCTTAAAAAAAAAAAAATAACCACATGCTTTTAAATTGCTTGGATAGCTCTTTTAAAACATTTGAGAACGCCTAGAACGAATGAATAAAATTCACCAGGATATAACACTAACCGTTTCCGTGTCGCCGGGTGAATCGGAGAGGAATAGTGACAGGAGCGCACAACTTTATCTGTGTGTACTGGTTTATGACTTGGTCACAGGAGGTTGTTAGACCATTCGCTACTGTTTAAATAAACACTATTATCAGTGTATTGGGCACTTTATCAGCTGAACGGGGAGAGACAGATAGCCGCTTTCCCTTGTTTGCTTTGATGGAGAAACGGAAATAAAATAAAAAAGGGGAATTCGTGACGATAAAATCCTGCTCAGGAAGGGGTCGATTCCAGCTGTAAGGAAGAGCTTTTCCAAAGAGCCCCAGTGGTTCTCAACTCCAGCCCTCAAGACCCCCTAACAGATCATGTTGAGGATGTCCCTGCTTCAGCCGACGTGGCTCTATCAGTGGCTCAGTCGAAGACTAAAGCTGGGGTTCCCCTTAAAACCTTACCGGTTGGGGGGGGAGGAGGGGCAAGTCTTGAGGACCCCTGCATTAACTGCTAAAAGAAAGCACTTTTGTAGAAATCCAAGTACACGTTTACTCAGCAAACTAAAACCTGCGACATTGGCCCCACTTTGTTCTATAAGCAGGAAGCAGTGTTCATTTCAGTTCTGGGGACCCCTTGCTTCCGGAGATACTTACCGGGGAAGGCACTACTGGTACCTTTATAGAGGGTTAAATCCCTCTGCATAACGCAGACCAATAAGAAACCGCAACGAATGATGCTGCGGCTTCCTATTGGCCAGCACAATCCGGGAGATTTAACCCTCCATTGTGTCTCCCCTGCATAGGAAGAGCTGGTGATACTTTCCACCAGTAAATATGCAGAAAAGTAAGGGGTCCCCATATCGGACATTAAGCTCCGGAAACCCCTTGCTTCATACACTTTACAAATTATCCAGGAAGGACCACACCTTTCAATAGTAAAAATAAAGAATAACAAAAAATTACCTACCACTTGCATGGGTAATCATGATGGTTAATCTTCTACCAACCTAAGCGTGAAAATCTTTATTGTACCATAAGAATTTATTGTACCATGCAATGTGATGAACAGAATACATTTCTAAATATTCTAAGGGTAAAAACCAATACAGATCTACACCTGCCAAGTGGCTCATCCCTCTGGCAGTACAGGGGTTAATATAATTTATGGAGCACACATATTTACCCATCAATGTCTTGCATAGCACCACACACAGCGAACCCGGCTCCTATTCGCCTTACAGCCACCCAGAGGAAGCTGCAGAGTTAGCAGAAAGTGAGCGGCCAGCAGACCGGTCAATGCGGCTATCCTCGCCGCACACTACAACGCGGCTATCCTCGCCGCACACTACAACGCGGCTATCCTCGCCGCACACTACAACGCGGCTATCCTCGCCGCACACTACAACGCGGCTATCCTCGCCGCACACTACAATGCGGCTATCCTCGCCGCACACTACAATGCGGCTATCCTCGCCGCACACTACAATGCGGCTATCCTCGCCGCACACTACAACGCGGCTATCCTCGCTGCAAACTACAATGCGGCTATCCTCGCTGCACACTACAATGCGGCTATCCTCACCGCACACTACAATGCGGCTATCCTCACCGCACACTACAATGCGGCCATCCTCACCGCACACTACAACGCGGCTATCCTCGCTGCACACTACAATGCGGCTATCCTCGCCGCACACTACAACGCGGCTATCCTCGCCGCACACTACAATGAACAACATCTGTATTTTTTCAAATTGCAATGGACAGTTATAATATCTGACGGCAGAGGTCGCGCGTCCTAACGATAAGGCGTCTTTTCCAGAAACCGACACCAGCTATATTAACAAATAAATACAAATAAACCACAGGTGAAAGCCCTAAAAGGAAGAGATAGCTCATCACCGTCTAACTGAACCACTGTGCTGCTGAGGGTGCAGGTACATTCCCGTTTCTGTATATTTTAGGGGGTTTACTGCAGCAGATTCTCACAACATAAAACTGTCAGTTTTAGCAACTGGTCAATTTACTTGGATTAAAAAGAAATCTCTTTTTCCTTGTCCATTCACATGCCATATTGGAAATCGTCCAGTTGCTATGCATTTCAGGCATTGATTTATGCAAGGCTGCAACTGTAGTGGGCGTGTGCCCCGCAAACAAAAGGCCGTACCTCTATGAGACAGGCCATAGAGCGTGCCACTGCACGCGCGATTTTTGAAAATACAATTGAAATAGTTTTTGTCACGTGAGCGGTTCAGCCAATGAAGGCGAACCACTCACTTAACGTCACAGGTACGCCTCCCGTTCGCTGCCAGCCTAGTGCATGTTCCGTGCGCGTGACGCACGCCGCAACTATAAATCACGGCCTAATACAGCTCCATTCTGCAGTTACTTTATTCCTGCAGCTGATGTCTTGGTCAGTTGCAGCCCCCCGTTATGGCTGCACCCCTTGAAATTACAGTGTAGAACGTATGTCCTCAGGTATTCCAGTTTGTGCTTTCTGCCCCAAATCTAAAAAAAAAAAACCCAGTACCACTAAAGAACATGCCACGGGGTTTACAATACAGTAAGAGAAGAACAGGCTCGCCCCCAGCATTCCCAGGCCCAGGGCAGTAGCCTTACCCCATGGCCATGGAAAGGGTGTCGAGCATGACACCTAGTTGTTGATCTTAGAAAGTTCAGTGGAATCTGGGGCTCCAAAATATTCCTAGCAATAAGAGACTGTTCAGGTCTCCTTAGACTTGAACAACTGCTTATAGAATTGGATAAGATCAGGCCCATAAATGTGTATGTGGAGTATATATTCGGGGGTGTCCAGTATAGTGACAAAATAGGATAACGCGTACCTGGCCCCACTCAGAGTGCGCAGCACCCAGGGAGATGACTGGGGTAAAGTACTCCCACATATCCTTAATATTCTGACTTGTATACACTCCCCATGACATCCACATGTCTTCTCCAGCAAGGCAAATGTCTATTACTGCACAAAGTCAATATACACCTTATGATTTCTTGACTTCCGGGCCTGCTCGACGTCCTCCGGTGTGCTGTCCGCAGGTATGGATGAACAAAAACGAAGAGGTTGCGACAACACTAAAAATGAAGGAGGGTAACTTGGATACAAAAATAGCTTTAATAGATCATAGGCATGTAGAGCGACATGTTTAGTGCTTACGGCCTTGAGAAAGCACCGTAAGCGCAAAACATGTCGGTCTACATGCCTATGATCTATCAAAGCTATTTTTGTATCAAATCTATTTTTGTATCCAACCTACCCTCCGTCATTTTTGGTGGGGCAACCTCTATGTTTTAGTTGTTGATCTTTGTGGGCCCAGCCTATCCTGGAAGTTGCGTTCTACGTCAGGTAGAGCCCAACTTCCGGGTCCCGCTGGCCTGCCCCCTAGGTCCAGTTGGCCTGGTGCCCCCACCTCATGGTGGTGCTGTAAAAGAACGGTAGGTGTTTATTACAGTCCAACGTTGGTTCCATTGGGCGCGAACAGGCAGGGGAACGCAGACGAAAAAGTTTGCGCACCTCTGGTCTGACCTCAGAAGATAGAGATTAAGACAATTTCAACTTTTACCACTAGAAAGAAAAAAAAGCGGGGGGGAGATAGGAAACACACAAGGAGCAAGATACTAAATATATACAACAAACTCATATTAGGCATCAGGGAGTATAAACGTTTTAAAGGAGCAATCCAAATGCCTTTTCTTCCAACTTCAAGTTGTATTGAATTTTTCCATAAGACATAGAGTTATACATTTGGTCACCTGAGCGCTCTTAAATAAATGCCAGCGCCTCATGACACCAAAACGTCACCACGGGTGGGGGGAGAAGGGGGTGAGCAGTTGAATTTTTCTGTTCTTGGTCCACTAAAGGACTCTGCTTCTTGCCAACTTCCATCCATCCGTTCTTATGGCGTATCCCTAAATGTAATAAACTATTACCTATCACTGCGTGATTTTTCCTGTTTCCCAGGGTTCACTAAATGGCCATCTTTCCGTTTCAATCAATTCTTCAGTCAGTGTAACTCAGCTGCTACAATGTATTCTTATATTACTAAGGTAACATTATCTATTGTTACAGTTTGCAGCTCAAACGGCTGGGAATATTGGCAACAAATGATCACAAACAGGAAAGTGTTGCAAAGATCTTGCACTGCTGGGGAGGTGGCGAAATCCTGCTATAGAAATCACAGGATGCTCCGTATATTAAACTCAGGGGGTGGGGGTGTCAAGAACTAAACCTCCTCCATTTCCGCTCCGGCGCCCGCCTGCTTCTGGAGATACTTGCCCCCGTAGGGGTGCCGGTATCCGCTCCCACGGAGCTAGCGGGGGTTTAAAGCTCCCGCGTCACACGGGCCAATAGGAAGCTGCACCGGGTGACATCACTGCTTCCTATTGGCGTGCGTTAGCTTTGAACAGCAGCCATTACATCATCCCTGGTAGCCGAGCGAAGTAGCTACCAGCACCTAGCACAGAGGTAAGTATCTCCGGAAGCAGGGGTCCCGGGGCGGAAACTAATGGGATTCAGCTCCGGAAACCCCTTCTTTCAAACCGTGGTTAAGAAAAAAAGAAAAAAAGGCCGGGTTTGCCGCTATAAGAGCAAAACTGCCCCCCTCTTCTGCATTTCAATACGAATGGAATTTAGCATCGTGTTGATTTAATAACCTTGTGCATGTATGTCGGTTTAGTTTTGCCTCTAGGTATTCCAGATATCTTCAACCACAACACGCATAGCTATACAAAAAGGAAATGTAGCCCAGGGTAATACGGCTGTACAAAGAAATACAGAAAACAGAGGACGTTTGCATAGTGACCGCCAAGAGATTGCACAATGTCATTCTACGGAAAGGCTATTAAACTCGCTCACTGCTGCAGAAACATGTGAAGTCAGGGAGATCGTGTGCTGTGCGCAGCTTGTGCACCTTACAAACGCAGCTTCGAGCCAAGCTCTGCTATTAAAACAATGAATCCCAGAAGACATGCATTAAACAGAAAACACTATGCAGCCTACTGTGCAGACAGACACACTGAAGCAGGCATATCTGCCATCTAATTGGGCTCTTACCAATCCTAGCGCTGTGCTTGGTTGCAGGAGAACAGAAATATGAAGCCGCTTTGCTGCAGTGTGCATTGCAGCACCAGTTGCTAGCCCTGGCAGAGAATGGGTTACGAAAAGGGGGCATTTCAAACACGACTTCAAACAAACGGATGCTCGATTTATTCCATAGCAGTCCCTTTAGAAAAGAAACACACTACATCCATTCCTTCTTGGAAGAAAATGTAATGTATAAATCAAGAAGTGCTCAAACTCCGTCCGCAAGGGCTTTTACCAATCCCTGTTTTCAAGTTCGCCCTAATTAACGCATACTTAACCGATTAGCCTAGCCTTAATTACCACTTAATCAACCTGCTTCTGTACGTGTTACCAGACACACGTGGCCCATTTGGTGGCACCACTGGTGTACGAGTTACTGGGTACAACGGATTTCCCTCAGCCTCTGCGCGCCTCCGCACGGCGGCAGTCCTCTGGACGCAGCCTTACAGGTGAGCGAGATAAAGAGGTGGTCCGAGATTTGCTGAAGGCTGGCATAAACGGACACGCATAAACGGATGTTCTGCATATAGAGCCGCACTTTATCCCCGACTGCATAAAGATGCGATGCCGCGCCCCCCCCAAACAGGTCAGGTTTTCAGAATATCAGAGCTTCAGCCCTGGTGGCTCAATTCTTTGGGTTCCCAAAATTGTAGATCATAAATTCATTACTGCTCCTAGCTAAATGAGGAAGGATTTTGGTATCAATCACAAATTGAGATGGAGTTACAAATTACGTAAACTGTAATATATATCTTTCAACCACGTGCAGTCAAAACCGATTAGATATCCACTGTGCAACATTAACATTTTTATTCAATGAATGCTGGAGAGATAATTAAACAAGTGTGGCTACATTAGCTGTCTCATATACACTACGTAAGCAAATATTTGCAGATCATTTACAATGAGCCAGTGACAAAAGAAAAGGCTTGTCTAACAAGCAGTCACTTCTGAAGAAGCTGTTATCAAAGTTTAAAGTGTTGCTAAGAGCCCCTGGGGAACAGAACAAAAGGCAAAACCCGGGTGGGAGAAAGGAATACAGACTCGCTCTGTGCTCGCCCACGTATAGAACAATTCTTTTCTTTTCTGTATCCCAACAGCAGGCCTGAATAGATCCGTCACCAAGCTGTGTACTTGGTTGTCTAGTTACTTCCCGATTTTGTCAGAGCCAGACGACACTGCAGTAGTATGTAGGGGCTACTGTTAGTGGAGTATTTTAGTGAACCCCAAAGTATTCTACAGGTGATGGAAGATTGTAGCTCAATTCAAATAAATGGGACTCAAATCTTCTGTGGTGAGAACAGAGCTTTAGAGCATCATGGATACAAGTCTAATTAATAGGGGTTACTCATTAAAGGGTAATAGTTCAGAACGGGGCATCTTTGCATATAAAACGGCAATAGACGTCAGTGGGAGTTTGCATGAATAGTGGCTTGATCGACACAGTCAGTTTAATGAATAACCAACATATGTAAAAGAGCGTTGCTAGCCAAGAATATTACTCAACAAGAACCCCTTCATGCCAACTTAGAAACTAGGAAAATGATAATTGATCGGCTTTCCCATTGTGACCCTACTGAATTCTGACAAATACTCCCAGAGCACAAATATTACTTATATGATCTCTAGGGCAACTGTTATTATTACCCCCCAGCTTCTTGGCTACCAGGCTACTTAGCGATGTGTGAAACAGCAAATTGAAAGATATAGATATATATTCTTTGAGTATGTGCTTTGTGTATGTGAAACATGGACCAGCTTTGTTGCTTTTAAAACCCTATAGCAAAAAGTGTGAAATATTCCAACTACAATATAGCTCTTCCCATTTATAGTGTTTTCCAATGTTACTGATGTGAAACTGGTGTGATCACACATTCAAAAGCAATACATGGAGGGCGCACAAGACTGAAGCCTAAATACAAAACGTACAACTCATTGGGCGTCTTTCACTGGTGGATCTATTGGAATACAGTCAATTACCAGCTAATACTTTACAGGAACCCACTCGGACACCGTCCTACATTATTCTAGTCTGTAGGGTCATGCAGATATCCCCCACACTAAGGCAGTAAAATGAATATTTTGGTATCATATGATACTTATTGGTGGATTACACATCCCCAAGGAAACATTTCAATCTCAACAGCAGGTTAAACGGACACTAAAAGCACTGCAGATGTACAAGGTTAACGTCATGAAATGATATTCCAGTGGTTTACAGCATTCTCTCCAAAAGGAGTGCACAAACTGGGGGCGTGAGATTTTCTGGGGGGTGACGCTTACAGAGGCCCTGTGCTCTTCCCCAAAGAATTTTCATTAAATGCCGGGAGAGTGTGGGCAACACCTCTGCAACGCACTTACCTGGTCACCAGCGGCTTCTGGCGACACGTCGCCATGGCAATGCAGCGTCAAATGACACTGTGGGGTAAAATGGCATTGTGCCGTCAGAAACCGCTGGCGATCAGGTAAGGGGGGGGGGGGGGGGGGGAGACTGAAAAGTTTGTGCACCCCTGCTCTACAACATGCGGAGAGAGGGAATACTGAAACAGATACATTGCGACACACACAAGAACAAACTAGCAGAAAAGTATAACAAAGGCCTAGAATAACAATTTGTATATATACCTCACATAAGGCACCCTCTATTTATATGATTTCATTGCTGAGGCACCCTATCAGTTTATCAATATTTCTATGAATTTAAGTTCCTATGAAACCATTCAAGAAATTTGAACACACACACACACACACACACACACACACACACACACACACACCAAAAATGGCGCTCCTTTAGGATGGTCTGAGACAGCCATGGGTGACATGGGACCCTTAACACTGATTGAGTTAAGGGGATACCGAACAGCAGGCAACATAGTTTGATTTGACCATTGATGTGCACATTCATTAGCTTGCATATTTTCTCCATTAGAAACAAAACAGGCATTAAAATGACAAGCCGCAACGAAAAACATTGGTCTCCGGCTGCGATGGGTAACTAGCAAGACACAATTCACAGACAGGAGCCTGCAGCCTCAGCAGGAGAGAATATAAGGAAATCCTCGTGGGACGTCATTCTCAAATTGACTAGAATCCATCTTCTTTGAAGACCAGATGCCTACGTTTGGGAAATTCTTTGTAATAACCCAAGAGCCCGATTACCCCATGTCTTCCAAGTCTTTAATATATTTGTACAAATTACACTAGGTTTCTTATTTTATTAGAGATCTCATCTTCAGCCCTCGTCTCCCCACTACGGGATGAAGCCTCCCCAATTATCTCCCAGGTACTGCGATTACAGCCCCTCTTCTCCACGTTACTCCCACACATTTTCTCATTTTATTCTACCTCTTACTTTCGGTCGTCACCTTGGTCTCTTAATCTCTCTTAGAATCCAATCAAGTGCCTTTTGTTGTCCAACGATGGACATTTCTTCTTGCGATATGTCCGACTCGCCGCCATTTTAATCACATACAAGATTTACCTATATTCGTTTGTAGACTCTCTTGGAAAGCCTATGTTTTAGCAGCAGTAGCTTTCCCAGTGATTGCATTCTGTATGGATTGCCTTACTTTCACTTGTTTATCACACAACTTGTGCGCTTGCCACGCTCAGCACGAGGGCGGCAGAAAATAAAGTTGGGTTCTACTAATAAGCAGCAAAGCGTACGCACGTCCATGGGTTAAACGGCCTGCATGATGTGTTACTACCTACGCTAGCTCATGGCGTGTTGTATGTATAGGGAAACAGACAATATCCAACACGCTGTGTTTTCTCTAAAAACCATACACACGGATGTAAGCACAATGGGGTCATATCTATTATTTCTATAAGGAAGCACCCATGTGAAACCAAAAGCCAATGATTTTATAAGCAGATTTCTGAAGGGTGCAGCAGCATTAAAACAAAAGAATACTTTACTTAATGTAGCAATTGGAATAAATATACTATGCAAAAATTTATCAATCTTAGAAAAAAATATGCAAGCTGACAATACATAAATCAAATCACTTTGTAATCACAAGACATTTACCAAGCAGATGCACAGCTCAGTGTACCATTCAGGGTACAATACAGCGTATGGATAAATACATGAGGAGTTATACTTACATATGCTAAAAATGATGCTGGCGATGTGCTCAATGCTGAAATACCGAATAAGACTGCAGAAATTGAAGAACAGCAAGACGAAGCACAGAATCACAGAGACCCATTCTTGCAACCGCTTTCCTGCAAGGAAACAAAACATATGGATTATAAATCGTGTCTTTTTTATTTATCACACACACACACACACACACACACACACACACACACACACACACGGGGGGGGGGTTGAAGGGGGTCCGCACGGGGTGCCCCGGCGGGTGCATGTTTTGCAGCCCTGATTTACAGCCTCTGACTCCGGAAAGCTGCTAAACGATCACTCCTGCCTGTGTGGTATCTATGCCCAAGTAGGTTAACTGTTTAACCCCTGGCACTATTTGACACACACTGGGCTATGGGGAGTAAATGAATCACTGCCTCTGACTCCAGAAGGCTGCCTAAGCGATCACTACAGTTTGTTTGGCATCCAGTATTTAGTGGGACAATCGGTTAACCCCTTGTATACCCACATGCAGCAGAGCACAAAGCCGTTTCATGAGCAAACACTTGTCATTACCTGTATAGCAACACCATAACTACAGTGTAATCGGGGATAATAATATATGCACACTGTGCTTGGTGTCTGATATTCATGGTCAAATGGGACAGTTGTTTAACCCTTGGCACTATTCGTTATGCACCCTGAGTTATGGGGAGTGAATGACTCACTACCTCTGACTTTGAAAGGTTGCTAAACGACTATTACTGTTTGTTTAAACATTCATGACCAACTGGGACAATCGTTTAGCCCGTCTATACCCACATGCAGCAGAGCAGAACGCCCTTCTATGAGCAGGCACTTGGTACTATTTGTACACCAACACTGCAGGGTAATTAAGGATAGCAGTACATCAACATTGTGCCTGGTACATTTACCCCATATATGACCTTATGTTACTGTGACTATTGTTGGAGTTATATATATTACCAACTGGTCACCTTCTATATTATCATTAACACCACCAGGCTATGAACTAGCCATTAGTCCTTATCCTGGATCACTCGTATAGTGTTTATACCCAGGCATAGACTTACATTAAGCATTCCATACTCTGCTGTGCCTAACATGCGCTCAGATACCAGGTTTTAATTAGATTGTTTTTCTTGTTATCATTAATAAAATGTATTTATTTTGAGCTCTACCCCCAGTGAGTGCATCTTGTGGGATTCTTTCCTTGTTTCTCAGTATATATCTTTATCCCTGATAGCACCCTTTCCAGTCTCTACCCTCATATCCCAGTGGCTGAGCGGGGTTACTCCACATCTTTCCCCCCCTCCCCTATTACTAGGATGTGGGACAGTAGCCATGAGTGCAGGCTGTTGTGATGCTTGATTTGTGGGACTAGGTTTTTTTTTTTTTTCAACTTTGTTTTTATTAGTTTTTTGTGCATACACATCATAGAGTTCAGGATATTGTCAAGTGTTTCAGGTATACACCAAACTTACAGGGACACCTTACGAAGAACGGACGTACATTGGGGGGACCACAGGACAGGACAAAGACAGACCGACAACATATAGGGACAGGGCAAAAGGGGCAGGGTGGCGGGGAGGGGGGGGGGGTAGGGATGGGGGGGCGGCCTGGGAGAATCGCTGTTCAATCGTTTCTCAGGAGTCCTGCACCGCCACTGCCGTTGCTCTGCTCCAGTCCACCTCTCAGGGGAGCCTAATCCCGGCTCACATCAGTTTTTCGATGATCATTGAATCGGACCACCGCTATACCTCAGGGGGAGCCCTACTGTCAGATCGTCCAGTCCAGCTCCCAGCCCTCCATCCAAGGAGAACTCTTGTGGGACTAGTTTTAAGGTTTGTCAGTATTAAATCAGAAGGTTCACACCATTAACAGGGGAAGAGATGGCAGGGAGGCGTGGGTGAGAGCAGGTGAGTATGTCTGGCTTAGGGGAGATCCCCAACAGCAAGAAGGAGGAGATAGAGGGTGTGAATAGAGGATTTGTATTGGTGTTTTTTTATTGAGGGGTAAATAAGTTGTTGGGAGAGAGGTGTGTAAATAATGGTGCAGTGTATGGGCACAGGCAGAGGAGGAGAGATGCAGAAATATGGATAGGAGGGGAGTAGGGAAGTTGAAGAGAACAGAGACGTTCACAAAGGAGTGTGGAAGCAGTCAACAGAAAAAGCAAGAGGGAGGGCAGAGTGAGATGCAGGAGGAGAGACTTCCCAGGTATTGAAGGATAGAAAGAGTACAACTAATCACAGCATTTAGAAAGTCACGTTCTCACAGTTGCAAAGTTGTTGTGCAGAGTCCAGATCTCAAATCTTCACCTCCAATTTCAACCCCAAAATTAATTCTGCCAGACACTTTAAATGTGACACTTTGATGTGACACACATCCATATGACTCACAGCCAAGATAGAGAGAGGTCTTAAATACTCTGATCATATGCAATTGAATAACAATTTAGGGAGGGGTCTGCCTAATCAACTCACAGGAACATACCCAAATAGTTCATTACATTTTAAGTTCTCTTGCAATTGATGGTAGAATTCAGCTCAAGGAAACATACCTGTTTGAAGAAAGGAATCATAATGTTTACATATTACATATATGTACATATTATTGATGTGTTATCTGGCCTCCATTATTGGTAACGATGTAATTTTCAAGCTATATACAGTGTCCAAGAACAGGATTACACATTTTCTGTATCCCTTTGCAGCTTTCAAGTTAACTGTCTCCCTAGTTAGGCCTCGGGCATGGTCAGCGCTTAGGCGCTGACCCGTGCTGAGGCGCACTGGTGCTTACCAGTGAGCCCCTACAGCTGCAATGAGCGGCTTTAGTAGGGGCTCGCCTACGCTTCCGCAAGCGTGCGGAAGTGTGGGTCTTAGGCCTCGGGCATGGTGCCTCGGGCCGCGCTGATCAGCGCTCCTGCTCTGCTTCGCCTGCTCAAAATGGTACTTTTTTCTGTCCTGGCAGGCGAGGCAGTGACTGGGGGTGGAGGCGTGTCAGGAGGCGGGGCTAGTTCCTCGCTCCCATTGGATGTGAGCGGTCACGTGACCGCTCCTCAGCTTCCCCGAGCGGCAAATTTTAAACTTGCCTGTCTCGGCAAATTTTCTGAGCCTCCGCACGCATGCGGAAGCAGCTGTAAAGCCGCGCTGATGACAGATGCAGGGGGTAAGTGCATCAGCTCAGCGCCGTTCAGCAATGCTCATCCCACTATGTCCAAGGCCTTTACAAATGTTAGATTTGGCGCTCGCCGGAGCACAGGGCCGGTCATGTGAGCGGTTCGCCCAATGAGGGCGAACCAGCTCCGTGACGTCACTGGCCCGCCCCCGACACACCCCTGAACGGCGTGCGGACCAAGGCCAGGGAAAGCACCCGCTTTCCCTCAGCCTCCGCGCGCCTCAGCACGGGAGAAGGCACCCAGGGCAGCCTCAGGCCTCGTTCAGGGTGTCAGCTGCAGGACTCGGACGGAGGGCGGGAGGGAGGCAGTGCTGCAGTTTGCTGGGCGACATGTGTTTATCCCCCAGCAGCGTTAGGGAGGGGGCGGGGTTACACACTGCTGGGTAAGTATCCAAGTTGCAGTCATGAAATCATTCTGAAGAATGATTTCATTGGCTGCCTTGGTCCCTGTGACGCTGCTGCAGTTCCAAAAAACTAAATTTTCGTTTATTGAAACTGTAGTCAGCTTCAACTCCTGGCTTCGGAGACAGGGCGGTTGCTACCCTGAAAACCAGTATTCAAATTGAATACTTTGTTTCTCACGGCAGCACGCACGGCAGCATGCCCTCCCTCCGAAGCCAGCACCCTGAACGAGGCCTTAAGCTGCATGTTTTTCTCCTGTTCCAGCAGCTATCTGCCTGTGTAAAATGCAACATTATTGCTACATATGCCCCCTTTACACCGCCCTAGTTTGTTGCCCTGGCAACCTTCCAATCTTCTTAGCTAGAAGGTTGGTTCAGCCCAGCTCCCCTGTCTTTCTGGCAGTTATAGTGGTCCTTAGACTGTTCCTGCCTGCCACAGGAAAGTGTATTTCTTTTCCCTACATTCCTCCCCATTCCACCTCCATTACACCCCCTGCAAGGCCATCCTTTTTTACCGTCCCCTCATACCAAGGCACCTTCATCTAGAGAAGCGCTCTCTCACTACATTACACCATCTGCAAGTACCTTTTATATTTCTGTTGACTCCCACAATAAAGTTGAAGAAAATAGAAGGACTTTGTGTGCTTTTAAAAGGGGATGAGTTAAAACACGAGTCATTCACATCCTACATGTGACCCTGGTTACAGAAGATACAGATACATCAACCAACAGATATAGTTTGTTTGCACTGGAGAAAATATGTACTCCCATTTGTAGTGGTGAAATGGGAAGCACCTTTTACCATTCGAGAGGGGATTGATTCTGTGTATCAGTAGGTTTGTGGGACTGATATATGCTCATTAGGCACTATGTGACATCATCTGCGGGAGCCATAAAAGGGAGAAGATCCCAATGTTCCTGAATAACTCACGAGGAAGCGGAAAGTAGTCTGAGAAACGCGTAGGGTTGATTACGCATGCGCGACTGAGTAGGCTAAGGCAGAGGGGCGCAATTTTTTTTTCCCCTGCGCCCACCTGCTGGCTTTCCCCCTCTTCTCGCGCTCCTCCCCCCCTTCTTATACCTTGATTCAGACGTAATGGCGTCATGACATCACGTTGTTATATATATATATATAAAATGTTCTTGGCTTCCAAAAAAAGTCGGTACCATATTTTTTTTTATTTCACCAACAAATTTGCGATAATTTAAAAAAGTGAAAAATGACATTTACAGCGAATACAAATTTGGCCACATAATTCAATGCGTTTTATTACACATCATATCACGTACTCTTTCAATCTCATTCTCTGTTGGTCTATTATACAGAAACAGAGGATATTGCCGCTCACCAAATGTACACAAAATATTTACGTATAGATAGGAGGTGCATACGGGAAATAACAACATTTATCGAGGCAGGGAAGGGTTAAAGAGAAAAACCCAAAAGAATTCCTATTTGCACTCACCTATACTATTAAATGGTAAGGAAAGATTCAATCCCTGGGTAAAAACCCATATACCATTTAGTGATATACAATAAAATAGTTAAATAAACAATTATAGTTAACTATAGTTAACAGTTATAGTGTGACGTCATAAAAACCGACGATCGTTTTGCGCGCCTGCGCTTTGTCAAGGTAGGAAAGAGTCAAAGCGCGCGAAACGATCATCGGTTTTTATGACGTCACCACTGGTGACGTCATCGTGAGTGCGGAGCGGGGAGTATCGTGCGGCTGCTTCTGCCCAAGATACCAGGTTGTATATGGCTGAGCTAACACCTGCAGCGGGGGATTGTAGATTTCTACACCGTACTTCAGAGCTGTCCTGCTGCCTTTTGACAACGCTATACACATACTGATTGATGGTTTGTCTCCGTCTGGAGGCTTGTATGTCAGGACTCTACATGGGGGGAATCTGAGATAACAGAGGGGATACTTCTAAGGGAGACCCACAACCATTCCCTGATTTAGGAGGCAGCTGCTGTGTAACTTAGAGACACTGGCAGAATCCAGCTCTTAACTACGTGTGAAGTACAGCACAATTTCCTTTGAGATAGACATATATGCTAGCCACATACAGGTTGGATGTGTTAGAGGTCCTTTCCATGACTATGTTATACATACACACACTTGTAGCATGCAAGAACATGTGCACAATAGGAGGGTTATGCATTAGCCTGATATGATATACCAATAGGTATTGTTGCTGATAGCTGCGTGCTGACTATACAAGGTCAGATTGAGCACTCCACTCTCTGCACCCACTCCCTGTTTCTTTTAACAATTTGTATTTGTCTTTGCATAACTGTTTATTAAACTATTTTATTGTTTATCACTAAATGGTATATGGGTTTTTACCCAGGGATTGAATCTTTCCTTACCATTTAATAGTATAGGTGAGTGCAAATAGGAATTCTTTTGGGTTTTTCTCTTTAACCCTTCCCTGCCTCGATATTGGTCTATTATACACCCTGTCCCTGCTCATGTTAATCTATCACCCACGTGTTGTATGTGCATGAGCTTATCAGTTATAATTACAGAACATTCTGGCTCTCACAAAAAAGATCCGAAACACACACACTTCTGCATCCATCTAAATGTACTGAATGAGTAGTGTTTCCTGGCCTGCTAGAATCCATCTTGGTCAGTTTTGTTTTATCATAGACAAAGCATCATCCATATGTAAATATCCGTTGCATGAATGTTATACTATGGATGGATTGCAACTGCAGTACTAAACACGTGCACAATTGCATGAACAAGGGGCTGGTGAACTTTACAGGCAAAAGTAAATAGATGCAGGCGGTCCTCGGTTAGCCACCGGAATCCGTCCTGCAAACTGCTGTCTGATTGCGGATCCAATGTTAATCCGCTGCGGTGAGCGTCGGATAATCCGTTCCGGCGTTGGATATTGCGTTCAGCTGATGCATTATCTGGTGTCGGGTAACGGACTGTCGGATAGCGAGGACCACCTGTATATTCATACACTCTTAACTGTATTTTTTTAGCAGGTACTGTTTGGGTCATAGACCTAATATAGACTTGTTGCTAGCATGTGGAGGCAGGGGAAAGATCCACTTTCTGTCTCCTGTTCTTTTTATTAAAACAGGCAAAAAAAATGGAGTACAGTTAATGCAGCGCTGCGGTATTTATTTGGAGTAGAAGTACAGTATTTGCATTTCATCATGCTTGCAAACAAAATGTAATTGTCATTCTACAGTGTAGTTAAACCAAATATAACCACATCATTACACTCACACTGTAGATTAATCACAGAACAAACCACAATATTTTTTCCCCTCCGTATTTTGCCAATAGACTTGCTTGCATGTTCCTTGTCCTCCTTCAGGAATGTATGTAAGAATGACTCAGCATTTCTGTAAAGATATTGAATGCATATTAGCAGGAATATGTATGTTAAGGCTTAGCATCATTTAGTAGATGTGGCCCCAAGGACAGGTCTCTGTTACTAGTTCTCCAAATGGGCCAGATGAGAGAACATTTACATTAGAAGGGGCACAAGCTTATTGTAATGTGTTTTTAGATACATTTAAAGACTTGAAAATGATATTTCAACATTTTGCTATCATTTATAATATCTGTACCATCAGCGACAGATTTGGAAATCCGCGCCCCATGGCACACGCGGCGGCCCCCTCCTCGCTGCTGCCCTTTTTCTCCTTCTGAACCGCAGCATCAAATGAAGCCCCGAATGTCACCAATGTGACATCGCAGAGCGGCGCGTTGTCATGGTAATGCACCGTCATGACGTCATTTGACGCTCAAGCTGCCGTTAAAAAAAAAATATTTTTTTTCTCCATTCAATATGTGCATCAATACAATCTGCGCATCAATACAATCTGCACAGTGACAAGTGATTAGCTAAGCTCCAGATCAATCCGTTCGGTAATAAATCACTTGCTCAGGATTATTTCATTCAGTTCTTGCACAGCATTGTGGGCAATGTAGTCCTAGAATATGATTGACTGGGCAGTTATTAGATACAATTGGTGCACGGCTAGATGGGCTCTGGCTCTTGAGCCCCTCCCTCTATCAGAAGGGGAGGGGGCTGTCACTTTGGAAATGCTTCCTACATTAGAAACATTAAAAATTTATTTAAAACATATTTTTTTAATGCTACAAGTATTTTCTCATAGTACAGAACTGATTTATTTAAATAAAAAAAATACACATGTAGGATATTGCCTGAACTGCTGCTTTAAGTATGAAAATCCTATTGGATTTAATCACTATGTTTCTCCTTAATAAATCTAGTGTCGTTGTTCCCTCAGTTTTGCAGCTGGGGGACTTTAGTAAATAGTTCTCATATTGTGGTAACATAAGGGAAACCGTGAAGTGCAGAGTGAGACATTGGTTCCCAAGGGGTACGAGACTATTAAAAATGAATGAAAAAAACAAATCTGTTGTCTTCAGAAACAGTACAATAATGAATGGATGGATCAAGGCACTTCGTTTTAAAGTATACCAATATATGTCAATTGTTATTTCCCAGTAGGAATTCTTTATCAGGAACAAGCATTTGATGGGTGAATGGTAATGGTAATTACAGAGTAAATTATGTGCTGGCTCTGTCAGCCGTAAGGGAATAAGATGTGGTTTAGGCAATATGGGGTATGAGACTTGATCCATCCAGCAGCACCATGGGTTATAGAGTCCACCTTCTGAGGTAGTACAGGAAAAAGTTTGCACCGGCCATATATATAGCACACACCCCACCCCTTTACCTGTACAGTGTTTGTCCTATCCTACGTGGTGTTAGGAGCTTGTAAAGTTTATTGTTATGATGATCCCTCAAGTGGTCTTTGGCCTACAGGTAACCACCACCTAAGGGAGAAGGGTGGCCAAGGACACCCTATCCTGGACACAAAACTGGCAGGAAGGGGCCAGTGGTTCTCCGATGCAAGGTCGGCAGTCGCTTACCTCTGTGGGGGCTGGTACGGAGATGTTGAACCAGCATCCCCAAGATCCCTTGGAGCACCACAGAGATGCCACGACCGAGACTGCTGCAGGAGAAGGGGGAGGGGGGTCCGACATCGCTTCCTATGCAGGCGGAGCCAGACAAAGTGCCCCTGCAGCAGTCTGACATCAGCATCGGGGGTATGAGGCCATACGGGGGCCTGTAGTGTCGGCCGGTCCCAATGGCAACTGGGCATGACATGCCACATGGTCGTGCTTTTTAAAAAGAGGGCTCAGACTGGCAAACAAGCTGTGCCAGAGGAGACAGATCACTGGGAATATGGAGAGTGTATAGAAGCAGCTACATGGCCAATTAACCCCTTACCTGCTGTCTTAGTGTCAAGTTCTGGAAGGGGAATGATACAGGGGAAAACCGAGATTAGAGTTAGAGCTGGGGGTTGTGTATATTACGTATCCCACAGATGTCAGACCCCCACAATGCAGGGCCTGAGGCCTCTCAGGAACCCAGTACAGGGGATGTAAGAGCAAAGACCTGCATTTAACTTATTTAGGATGTGAACAGCTTCTACCTGACAAGTACAAGAAGAAATTGTGCAATGCTTGCATAAGCCATCGGCAATAGAGTAAAATCCCATCCAGATTCAGGACTTTTTGGGATGGTTCCAATCAGCAATGCAGCAGACCGTTGGCAGCTTTAAAGCAGCTATTTCACAGACAGCGCTAGAGTCATCAATACAAAGAGAAGACCCAAGGGCAGCCTACGAAGCTAGAGAATATCGGAGGCTTTACTCGGCATTCTCACAGAAATCGGACTGGGAAGCCTCGGTATTAACATAATTTCCAGATCACTCATCCAATGAAGACGGGGAAGTGAGAGAATATTCAAGCTTCACAGCAGAAGATATTGACATACTAGTGAAAGCAGTAAAAACAGTAATGGAAATAGAAGTGGTAAAGGAGCCTATAAGGAAGCAGGATCGTATGTTCATGAGTTAGCATAGAAGGTCAAGGGTCTTCCCAGTGCATACAGCAATCAAAAACGTGATTAGTGAAGAATGGTAGCATCCAGATAAGAAGCCATCCTTATGGAGATGATTTAGCCAAATATACCCATTTGATCCAAGGTTTGGGATAGCTCTCCAGAGGTAGACATACCAGTAGCAAAACTATCCAGAAGATCGACCATTCCCCTAGAAGATTACTCAGTTACTGGGCATGGATTACTTATGTGACGTACAGTGGCCCGTAGGCACTTACCTTGGTGTCGCCTGGGGCATCTCCTCCTGGGGCGCTGCCCTCTTTCTTCAGCATTGCGGTGTCAAATGACGCCACATTTCCATGACAATGTGACATCACGTGGCAATGTGATGCGATGCTGAAGGAGAAGATAACTTTACAGAGGCCCCACTCTCTCCCCCAGTAATCAGTGGGGAAGAAAACGGGGCCTCTATGTGGGGGGAGGGAAATTTGCTGCCCCACAATTTGCCCGCCCTAGGCATGGGAAATCCGACACTGGTGATATATCTATGGAGTCCACCCTCCGAACAGCTACATGCAGGGCCCTTGTAACAGCAGCCCGCAGGATATTATGCCTCAAGGCTTGGATAGCAGATGCCACTTCTAAGAACAACCTTTCCTCTAGAAGGCTCATTATTTGGAGTGGAACTGGAGAAATTTGTTGGCAGATAACAAGACAAGAGCTTTACCCCAAGACAGAAGAGCCATCAAAACCCACAGATCATTTTCGTGGCCCAAGTCCTCAGAAAGAATACAGGTCATGCAAGAGCTTCAGAGGGCAGTTGTCTTTCTTCAGGACCACAACAGTGGGAAGAACCACAAGAGGAAGGTGGCCCAAGTTTCAAAAGATCAACATCTTTCTGACGACGGAGACTTATTTCCAAGAGGCGGTCAGCAAGTAGGACGACAGATTTTGCTACACAATGGCAGCAGGCAACAGATCGCTGGTTCCATCAGCTGATTGAGGATATTCAATATAGTTTACAGAAAAGCCAGGACTACGGAGCCTGAGGAAGCCCATCGGGCGAAACGCGTTGCTCAAAATCCCCCCACTATTTTGATCCTTTGCGGCCACCGTCGGGAGCAGGAACAGGGAAGTACAGAGCTCCATCCGGACGCGGAGCGAGCGGCTGTAGCACCACGAGACTGCTAAACATCCCAGAGACGGGCCTCCCACATATCTGAATTCAGATTATACACCATTCCACCTGTGCTCCCCCATCCCCCTTTTTCTGTCTCCTCTTACAGAAAAGCCAGCAAGAAGATTTCTAGTCACTCCTTCACCAGTATGTCCAATCAAAAGGGGAATACAGAGAGAGACATTGCAAAAATTCAGAGTGGATGGAGTCGTATGTACAGTACCACAGCATCAATTGAAGAACGGAACATACTCCATAATGTTCATGGTTCCAAAAGCATCAGGAGAGTTCAGTTCAGTGTTGTAGCTAAAAAAAAAAATGAATCTGTATGTCCGCAGGGAGCATTTAAAAATGGAGTAATTAAAATCTGTCATCAACAAATTAAATCCGGGAGATTTTATGTCAGCGATCGATGTAAAGGACTCATACCTGCATATTCCCATCTGCTACGCTCGCCCAAACATTGAGATTTGCCATATGAGAGGACAAAGTGAAGCACTTTCAATTCAAAGTTCTGCCGTTTGGCCGGTCATCCGCTCCCACAGCCTGCACAAAAGTAATGGTGGTGTTAGCAGCAGCAATCTGGGAGCAAGGTATCTCAGTAGTGCCCTCTCTGAAATTTGACACAAGCCACAGCAAAGTCTATTTGCCTTCCAGACAAAAGAGAAAATCTGAACAAACAAGTCCAGGCCTCAGGACTGCCTCAAGCATATCTCTTTGCAGGCTATGGGAGTGCTAGGGCTCATGTCAGCCCCCATACAAGCATTTCTATGGACAAGGCTGCATATGCATCCACTCCAGACAGAGGTTCTAAGGAAGTGGGACATACATTTGAGGTCACAAGAGAAGCAGTTCTCCCTCTATCTCTCTCCAGACCAGGACTTCTCTGAGGTGGTGGCAGCAGCAGAATGGAAACCTACTAACAGGCCGCTCCTTGGAAACGCCAGCATGGACAGTGCTTACCACAGACGCCAGTTAGTATCTGATAGAAATAGATGACATAGGGCCCAAGGAAAATAAAATGTATTCACTTTAAGGATGATTGAATCTTTCTAAGAACATTGATTACATCGATGAGTTGTTTAACCTTTAATTTTTATTTTGCTGTATTACA
The DNA here is from genome assembly GCA_036426205.1 of Ascaphus truei. Taxonomy (NCBI): domain Eukaryota; kingdom Metazoa; phylum Chordata; class Amphibia; order Anura; family Ascaphidae; genus Ascaphus; species Ascaphus truei. The sequence continues at coordinate 10,986,180 of CM071587.1, forward strand.
TTTTCCTTTACACAACTCTGATACAATTGCACCATCTTGTGGTGGGTCGTGAGAAAAGCATTAGCACTGTTTGATAAATATTTATGGGACGATACATCACATATATCCCATTCACATTTTCAGTAATATTGCCCGTTACATATGCCAAATTAACCTCTTTGCAGTCAAAAAGGCATGCAACATATTACAAAGCATCATCTTACTTGATTAGGGGCCTTGGTCCTTTAACCCTTACTCTTTCACGCCCCCATTTCTCTATCCCACTCTCTCTCCCACTCTCGTCCTCCCATTCACTCTCCCCCTTTCTCCCACTCACTGTCCCTCCCACTCACTCTAACACGCAGGGCCGCATACAGATTTTCTGGTGCCCCGGACTAGAGTTTCGACCTTCCCCACTCCCTCCCCATGTAGGTGGCCTTGCAGGCACCTCCCTTTTACATCTCGCGAGCCCCCCTCCCCAAAATTCAATAAATCCCATACAAAATACAATACCCCCCCACACACACAAAATAGAATCCCCCCCCCCCCCACACACACAAAATAGAATAGCCCCCCAGCACACACAAAATACCACACACACCCCATACCTACCTTTGGGTGGTCTGAGGCCTCTGGTGCTCCGGCTCTCCCCAGATGCTGCCTGGGCCTCCTTCCCTGCGGGACTGGGCCACTCTCCTGCCGTGTGCACCAGAAACTGGGCCCCCCCTGGAAGTCACACTCCGTTTCTGGCGCACACCGGCAGAGGAGTAGCCCAGTCTGGCATCGAGGAGCTCACAGCAGCTGGGGAGAGCCAGGGGCCGGCAACCAGAGGCCCGACAGCCGGACGCAGAAGTTAGGCCAGGCCGGGCCCCCCACAAACGCTGGGTCCGGTACACTTGTTCCAGCTCTTTCCCCGTCAGCGGCCCTGCTCTTACCCTCTCTCCCTCACTCTCTCCTCTCTCTTTATTTTTTCTTCTCCAGCTGGCGGGAACTCAAAAAACATGCAATTAGTTTATGACATAACTACTAGGTCACAGGGCCCCTGGAGTGCCAGGCTCCATGACGTAGTATCGAATGTCTTTGGGCACCCAAAGTGTTAAAGCGGCAAGTGAAAAAATAGTGTATATAGAATTAAGTGCGCTACTGTAAACATGAAGTGATACCAGTATTAAAGAACGTCGTTAAATCAAATCTACCGTTCCCATAGTACCCACCACAATAAACACAATGTGTCTTAAACATAAAATACAACACCGTATATTGGGGTGAATAAATTGAATGTCTCCAGCTATGAACAAGAGGGGTGGCTCGGCACCCCCTAACACTAGAAGAGAAAACAACAAGAAAGATACATTGCAAAAACGCTCATAGTGAAGTAGGTTTTAGTAAAGTAAAATACTATCAGCAGGTAAGTATTCTGCGTACAGCAGAGTAGATAATCACAGGCACATCATGGGTTATGACATATGTTACCAGCCACCGGATACAGAGCGGGTCAGGGATAAAGTCGTCATCTACAGGTAGCTGGCCTCTCACATAGGCACAATGGATCCTCCTGGATATCCCCACCTTGGGATCAAATCTTATTTACCTCTGATCTCCTCTACATGAAAAAAAACTTTGACCATGAGTAGCTGACCTCTAGCAGTTCTAGTCATTTACAGGACTCTGGGCAAGCACCACATGCAATCAACATTGTTGACCAAGCAAGGATTACTGATTAAAATCAGTGACACCTACAGATGTAGTAAAAGTTACTGTCCCCAGCGCCGCGGATCAACAAGCAAAAGTCTGCCGCGATCGTGCTGTGGGGGGGGGGGGGGGGGGGGGGGGAGGTCCATGCTTCTGAATGGGACCCCCGCTATGTTAATCCTTTGGCGCCATGACCGGTTGAGGTGGTTGCGTCACCGAAGATGTTACCTCGGTATCCCAAATGTATGTATGTCTTTATTTATATTGTGCCATTTATGTAACACAGCGCGTCACCGCAGTTACACATGGGACATAATAATATAACCCACATGGGAATGAGCAGTTGAGACATGAAAGTAACATTAGGAAAAAGGTGCCCCGCCCCGAGGAGCTTACAATCCAAGTAGTGCATAGGAAAACCATCCAGAGACCATAGGAGGGTGTTCTGGTAAGTGTGTCTGTAAGGTTTTTATATGGGTCTTATTGGTGGATAGAGAGGGTGCTAGTGAGAAAAGTTTTAGGCGGGAGAGGGCTTTAGATACAAAAGGGGGTAGAGAGAAGACAGCCATCAGCAGAACGTCAAAATCGGGCAGGTGTATAGCGAGAAATTAGGGTGAGATGTAAGGAGGTGCTGAGGGGTGTATAGTGAGATATTAGGGTGAGATGTAAGGAGGGGCAGAGCGTATAGGTGAGAGATTGGGGCAGAGGAGGGTATATTGAGATAGGGTGAGCTGTAAGGGGCAGAATAGGGTATAGTGAGATATTAGGGTGAGCTGTAAGAAAGGGCAGAGGAGGGTATATTGAGATATTAGGGTGAGATGTTAGGAGAGGCAGAGGAGGGTACAGTGAGATTAGGGTGAGATGTAAGAAGGGACAGAGGAGGGTATAGTGAGATATTAGGGTGAGCTGTAAGAAGTGGCAGAAGAGGGCATAGTGAGATATTAGGGCGAGCTGTAAGAAGGGGCAGAGGAGGGTATAGTGAGATATTAGGGTGATATGTAAGGAGGGTATAGTGAGATGTAAGAAGTGGCAGAAGAGTGAGACTACAAATAGGTAACAATTGGCAGGTCGGCGAAGGAAACTAAAATAAAAGCACTAATCAGAAACAAACCATGAATTAGTTCTTAAACAATCCAAATCAAAATAAATGAGTTCCCTTGAAGTATACCAATAAGGAGTCTACATTCACATGTCTGAATGTCTGTGGTTCAGTGGAACATTTCGGTCTGTCCACTAGGTGGGAGTGCGGGTTAAGTAATAGGAATTGTAACAGCTAAAACAGTATTTAAAGCAGCAATCCCCTCCCCTAGAAGCCTCTATAACGTTTAATAATAACAACAACTTTATTTCATATTGCACTTTTCTCCCAATGGGACACACAGCGAGTCACACTTACAGCACAGCGCGCGGTACATAGGAATGTTACAGGCACAGTCCCTGCCCAGGTGAGCTTACAATCTATGATTTTGGTGCCTGAGGCACAGGGAGATTAAAGTCAGTGTCTATACTCCCTGAGCCACTCCTTCCTTCCAGTTGAAGTCATATAATGTTCGTATTGTGCACCCTGAGCGTATCAGATCTATAGAATGGGTTCCAGGCCTCTTTGGCTGTGAAGGTATTAAAGCAGCAGTCCGTGCTGAGTGCCATTATCTTTGCATATGCAGTATTACAGGGTTTTATAGGCAGGTTTGGGGGCCCTGTCAGACATGAATGTGCTCATACGTGCTTTTTATCTTTACAGGGTACAGCAGCAGTCTGTGCCGCTCGCCGCCTTCTTGCCTTTTCCAAAGCTGTTTTTATTTTTGAAATCTGATGCTTCCTGCAGGATATATTAACATTTGAAATATTAAGCGTCCGGGAGGTTAAAATGAGACCAGTACCGTCTTGGATGTCACTATGGTAACCTCAGAAGATAGAGATTAGGAAAATGATGTTTTTACCACTAGAATTTGCTTTCCCAATGAAACGCAGGACATGCCCATGGGATAAGATACTAACATTATAAGAGCTGAACTCCTATAGGCTTCTGGGCAGAGGTGTGTGTGGGTGTGAGGGGGTAAGGGGAGTGCTGGTTTAAGTGACTTCCTAAAAAAAATAAACTTCATGCTGAATATATTATTAAACTACTGTCATCAGTGTTAGTTCTTTTGATTGTGCAATAGTCTCCCCCAGCAGTCATCCTGCGTTGCACAAGAACGAGGATCTCACCCCATGCCAGTTTAAAGGGACATTCCCTCTTATTCAAACCCCTCCCTGCCACATCAGGTGTTATTCACGGAAGTGGGATCACTAGCAGGGGTTAAAAAGCATCGTGTTTCCAGCGACTCTGACAGCAAAGGGTTTAAAGCAGCAATCCAAACCAGCGGATTTTTTTGCTAATTGCTTTTTACTTTTATATAGCATTTAAGCTGGGGGTTTCCGGAGCTGAACCCTGTTAATTTCAGCTCCGGGGACCCCTTGCTTCCAGAGATACCTTCGAATTAAGAGCCGGTAGCTGCTCTCCTTGGCTACGAGGGTTCACAATATGTCCACTCTTCAAAGATTTCCCGCACTGTGGACCAATAGGAAGCCGCGACGTCATCGGTGCGGCTTCCTATTGGCCCATGTAACGCGGGAGCTTTCAACTTTAAATCCCTGCTTTCTGAACCGGAGCAGCTACCGGCACCTACTATGGAGCAAAGTATCTGTGGGAGCAGGGGGTCCCCTGAGCTGAAAGGAATGGGGTTCAGCTCTGGAGACCCCCTGTATAAATTCTCCCTCTCTCTCTCCCAAAAATGTCACCGGCACGGATTGCTCCTTTAAGTGAGCAACAGATGGAGGAACTTTATTCTCCAAATATTCTCATTTACAATTAGATGATTAGCTTTCTGCGTTTTTAGTATTTTTAGCTATAAATTACAAGTTTATTTTTTTTTAATAAATTCCATTTTTTACTGATTTGTGCCTGTTTATCCATCCACTTAACATTTTTCCCGGGTACTTATTTTTTGCTTGACCTGGTTGCTATGTATCCGGCACTTCGGAGATTAAAGCGATTACTGTAAAACAGAACAGACAAACGGTTGTGAAATCGGGCAAAATAATACTGCGATGTGATTGGCTCACGTCTGTACAAATAAGCATCAAATCAATCAGATCATTCAAAAGCAGTGAACATGTTTATAGGTTTATACATGTACTATTTTGTACATGTGCTATACATGTACTGTATTTTGAACTACGCTGGAAAGGAGGTCATTGTGTACCCAGACTGCACATCCAGCACTAAACTATTGCTGCCATGCCACCACTACTGATTTTATTTGCTTTGGGTTACTTTGCTCACTTTTTTTTTTAAATACGCACTTCTTTCTACCAGCCTCATTATGTCTCTAACTCTATTCCTATATCTCCATCTCTCCTTCCTTTCCCACTTCTCTGTTCACATGAACTCCTTTCTTACCTGCGTCCTCTGACACCACACAGCTATATCCCCTGCACTAAAACACCCCTACAAATCCTCCTCACACATTCTCTTTCTATCCATGCTTCTCCTCCTTGCTTCTGGGGATATCTCTCCCAATCCTGGTCCCTGCCTTATTTCTACTTGCTCTCGTCCTCGCCTTCCACATGCAACTTCTACTCCTTCTGGTGTCAACCCCTCTAATCTCATATCCATCCCCTGCCACCCTCCCTCCTCTCTCCCTTTTGTCATGATTTGCTCACCACAAACAAGGCGTGAGAGCGGGGCCGAGGTGGGGATGGATATAAACACCACCCATAGCCGCGTGGGCGCGCCTGGAGTGTAGGTTGGTTGGGGTTGGAGAGGTACAGATAGTCAATATACTTGCCGGGGTCTGGGTTGGAGAGGTACGGATCGTTGCAGGTACTATTAGCTGGGGTCCGGGTTGGAGAGAGGAGAATGGTCATTGTACGGATGCCGAGGTCAGGGTTGGAGAGGTGCGGATTGTCGTAGTTAGCCGGGGTCAGGAGTACAGAAGAGTGGAGTCCAAAACAAGCTTGGTCAATGACAGAGAGCTGCGAACAAGACAAGACTGCGAGGCTAGGAAGCAATGAACACAACGGAACATAGAATTATGCTCAGCCTATTTGCCAGTGGGGCAGCTGAGCATAAGTAGGAGAGAGCAACCAACGTGGTACCTGCAGCGTGGAAGTGCGTAAGCAGCGAGGGACGTGGTTGGAGAATCCGGAGCAGGAATCAGGTGAGGTGAGTATTCCTGATAGTTTCCTGAGGAGGAGAGACCTGCCCGTGCCACGCGCCCCCGACTTCGGCGCGAGAATGCGCATCAGTGGTGGAGGCATAAAGCCTGGAGCGTGGGTGCGTGCGCTAGAGTCGCCCGCGGAACAGTCCCCGACGAAGCGGTGTCTGTGCCAACGGTGGGAGCAGAGGAGCACGGAGTATAGTTATGCCGTCTAGCTCTGACGTCAGGATAAGAGCGGGAACGAGAGGCAGGGACCGCAGACCGACGGGGAGACTGCGCACCGTGCATGCGTCGCGCGTCAATACCAGAGGACCGGGAGCGGACACTGGGTTCACGAACAGAGGAGACCAATGGGACCCGCGCAGTGCCCATGCTAGGTTGCCTCTCTTGAGTGCCACAGGAACCAGACGAGCGAGTAAGGGTTAAGGGGATAGAACCGCCAGAATGGCAAATCCTTACAACGGGGTCTCCGGAGATGAACAGCTTTAATTTCAGCTCCGGGGACCCCCTGCTTCCAGAGACACTGACCTCCGTAGGGAACTCTGTGCCTAACATAATGGCAGCATTTAAATGTCCTGCGTCACGCATGCCAATAGGAAGCCATGACGTCAAGGTGAAGACATCGAGTGGGACCAAGCTGTAAGCCCAGACTTTCTGTGACATCTTGTCTGGTTTTTCGCCCTAGATTTGGTGGAAAACGTGAGACAGATACTAAAAATGAATGAGGTGAAACCCGTGAGTCTGCCATTTTATTTCTCTTTGAACTCCCCTAGAAGAAAGATGGCTGAACAAAATAAGTGACAATTGGCCGCGTCTTAATACAGGTCATCATCTAATGCAGGAGTGGTCAACTCCAGTCTTCAAGGGTCACCAACTGGTCAGGTTTTAAGGCTATCCCTGCTTCAGCACAGGTGGCTTAATCAGGGATATATTCTTAAAAATCAACCTGTTGGTGGCCCTTGAGGACTGGAGTTGGCCACTCCTGTTCTAGTGTACAAATCAGCTCACATTTATACCTTATTTTTTTCATATTTAAATAAAAATGTTATTCCGTTGCCTGTTTTGCCCATGCTGCATTTTGTTTCCATGATTTGAACCCTTTATGTGTTTTATATAACATTATTGCACATTTATTGATCCTACTGAGTGTACTCTCTCATAGCGTCTGAGATAAGATGCATTGTAAGGAACCCCAACCCTCTCTAATAGTGCGTCTGAGATCCGATGCACTGTAAGGAACCCCAACCCTCTCTAATAGCGCGTCTGAGATCAGATGCATTGTAAGGAACCCCAACCCTCTCTAATAGCCGGTCTGAGATGTGCACGTAAGAACCCCAACCCTCTCTAATAGCGCGTCTGAGATCAGATGCAATGTAAGGAACCCCAACCCTCTCTAATAGCGCGTCTGAGATCAGAAGCATTGTAAGGAACCCCAACCCTCTCTAATAGCGCGTCAGAGATCAGATGCATTGTAAGGAAACCCAACCCTCTCTAATAGCACATCTGAGATCAGATGCATTGTAAGGAAACCCAACCCTCTCTAATAGCACATCTGAGATCAGATGCATTGTAAGGAACCCCAACCCTCTCTAATAGTGCGTCTGAGATAAGATGCATTGTAAGGAACCCCAACCCTCTCTAATAGCGCGTCTGAGATCAGATGCAATGTAAGGAACCCCAACCCTCTCTAATATTGTGTCTGAGATCAGATGCATTGTAAGGTGCCCCAACCCTCTCTAACAGCGCGTCTGAGATCAGATGCAGTGTAAGGAACCCCAACCCTCTCTAATAGCGCGTCTGAGACCAGATACATTGTAAGAAACCCCAACTCTCTCTAATAGCGCGTCAGAGATCAGATGCATTGTAAGGAACCCCAACTCTCTCTAATAGCGCGTTTGAGATAAGATGCATTGTAAATTATTCTGTACCTGGAAATAGCAGGGAACGCTTTAGGGATGCCCGGGGAACTCAAGGGTTCCCAAGACCCCCGGTTGAATAACGCTGGCGTAGAGAGTGGGACTGATGCTGTACAGATGGATGGTGATTAATGTAAAAATTAACAAGCGGCAGTCCAGTGGACTTGCGCCAAATACAAAATAAATTATTTAGATGGGATCAAGATAGTTAATTAGTCTATCTAAATGCATATTTAGCACCAGCCCACTGGAGGGCCGCTTAACATTCATATTTCCATATTTCTCCGTGCACCTGTGGCAGAAACCACTACAGGAATAGTGAGTTTGTACATGGTTAGAGATGAGTATATAGACACCATAGGGGACCCAATATATTGCAGGCCCCTACAGCCATGAAGTGGTTAAATAAGACCATGTCACATAGCATGAAGTTGACATTGTTTACATATTAACACATCATACATACAGTAACACAAAGGGCACATAATGACACGTAGTAACATAACCGTGAGCACACCCTAACCTCAGTCACTCCCATTGATCGTGTGATTCTAATAAAAGGAGCAATCCACCCTAACTGACCTCCATTTTTTTCTTTACACCCTTGGAACTGGGGGGTCCTCTTGAGTAGAACAGGGCTATTTGCAACAACGAGGAGCCCCGGACTCCCGCGATACTTACTGGTGAAGTTACCGGTATTACTTCCTGGTTTTTAAAGAGGATTTAAATGGCCATCCTATAGGAATCCACCACCGATGAAGTTGCAGCTTCCTATTGGCCTGAGGTTTGGCAGCCATTTTGTTTCCCCTGAAAGAGATGTAAACCCGGTACCATCACGTTATCTGGGGAGCAAAGTGGTGTTTCGCTCAGGAAAAATGGGGAAATAACAAAAAAAACAGATAGGAGACACTGTTCCTTTACCCTCTTCCTGCGTTATTTTAGCAGGGCCCTTCCCTTTTACACAGGGTTGAAGCAGGTGGTCTCCGGAGCTGAACCCCATTAATTTTAGCTCCGGGGACCTCCTGCTTCCGGAGATACAGACCTCCGAAGGGGGTTCCGGTATCTCTCTGCATTTTAAAGCTCCCGCATCATGTGAACCATTAGGAAGCCGCGCCAATGGCGTCACAGGTTTCTATTGACCCGCAGAGCGTAGGAGTTTTGAAAAGCGGCCATTACGTGAACCCCCAGCTAGTGAACCGGAGCCGCTATCGGTACCCCCTACGGAGGTAAGGATCTCCGGAAGCAGGGGGTCCCTGGAGCTGAAATTAACGGGGTTCTGACCCCGTTTCAAACTTATGTTAAAAACTGTGCTTGGATTTCCTCTTAAACAAATTCTAATGGTAGCAACGCATAACAAGACGTTTCTTGCACAGCTATCTTGCTAATCAATGACATTATATTCAACCTGATCAGACGGTAACGTCGGGTGCACCCACACCTCTCCGTGCAGAGAGTCAGGTCCTGGCGAGAAATAAAGTGATATTCTCAATGAGCAAGTCCACCAAATGTCCCAAATCCTTCACTAGTCCTCTTGTTTTGATGATGTTTTGATGATCTGCTAGTGCGACACGTCATTGCTTCAGCACAGGAGGAAACAGTTGGGCTTTGCTGCAATACGCTGGGTCTTTTGCCTCGCCACAGGATTGCTTCATATTTGTAACCCTATATATACATCTGCACCCAATGTGTCTAACCATGCAGAGAATCTGTTTGCAGTGTACTGTCATTAAATGACTTCCATGAGAGCGGGGATCTCAACTCCAGTCCTCAAGATCCCCCCCCCCCCCCCCGCAACAGGTCAGGTTTTCAGGATATCCCTGCTTCAACACAGGTGGCTCAATCGAATATTGCACCACCTGTGCTGAAGCAGTGATATCCTGAAAATCTGTCTTGTTGGGGGGTTTTGAGGGCTGGAGTGGAAAAACGCAGAGCCTTTATCTTCGGGTTTACAGGAAAGCTGTGCCGCGGTAACGCAGGAATCGTGACTGGAGCGGGAGGTTTCATTGCAAGGCGCAGTCGCAGTTAGAGTGACACAGAACTAGCTGCAGTGATGGAGTGAACAGGTTCAGAGTAAGGCGGGCGTAATTAGGTCATGGTGCGCAGAGTGCGCTTGTGCATTACACCATCTTTTGGTGCACATTTCAGTTTTTAGAAGCCACCAAGTTATTCCACCGTACGCTTTGTGACACAAATCAACACGTTCAATGCGCCATAATGTGGGGACCTTCACGGCACTGGTGATCACATGACCTAGAAACGTCTGCAGCACCCGGAGGGTTAAAGGGAGCAGAAGTGACACTGGATTTAATACATCCCGTTTATATTCGGCGCATCGCGTCACCGCTCCCTAACTCCTCCTAAAGATCGCAAGCCGAGAGCAAAAGTGCAACAATTGGAGCAAAGAGTTTGGCATGGTGACGCTAAATAAAAGTGACACTATTTGTGTCAAGTTTGCTCCAAAATTGCCTTAGTACAGGGGGCTCAACCCCAGTCCTCAAGAACTCCCAACAGGTCAGGTTTTAAGGATATCCCAGCTTGTGCACAGGTCGCTCATTCAGTCCCTGCTTCTGCACAGGTGGCTCAACCAGTCCCTGCTTCAGCACAGGTGGTTCAATCAGTCCCTGCTTCAACACAGGTGACTCAATCAGTCCCTGCTTCAACACAGGTGGCTCAATCAGTCCCTGCTTCAACACAGGTGACTCAATCAGTCCCTGCTTCAACACAGGTGGCTCAATCAGTCCCTGCTTCAGCACAGGTGGTTCAATCAGTCCCTGCTTCAACCCAGATGACTCAATCAGTCCCTGCTTCAACACAGGTGGCTCAATCAGTCCCTGCTTCAGCACAGGTGGTTCAATCAGTCCCTGCTTCAACTCAACACAGGTGGACTCAATCAGTCCCTGCTTCAGCCACAGGTGGCTCAATTGGTCCTGCGTCCGTACAGGTCACCCAATCACTGGCTCAATCAGTCTTCGACTGAGCCACTGATTGAGCCACCTGTGCTGAAGCTGGAATATCCTTAAAACCTGACTGGTTGGGGGGTTTTGAGGACGGAGCTGAGCGCCCCATGTGACTGCGTTAGAAACGACAGTATTGTTGATTTATATTTGACCCGTGTTAGATGCCCCCGATCTTGTAGGATCACTGCACTTGTAGGATCATGCCACTTGGTCGCTGTGTTCGACTATTAACCGTTTCATTGCAAAAGAGGCAGGAAAGGTGAATTTGCATTGCAAATAGCGAGGTGCAGTTAGACATGAAAGGAAAGGGTAAGAAAATGAGTGGAGTGCTGTGGTGCCGTGTGCTCCGTGTGTGCTCCGTGGGGTGTGGATGCTCAGGCAAATAAGCGCTTGCAGCATGTTACTGGCACCTCCTTCAAAGAGTGTACGCTCTATGACTTCGTGTAGAAATATAAAGGCACAATGGGTTATCCAAAACATTTTTTTATAAACAAAAGTGGAATCCACAACAAGATGATAACCCAACTCCTAAATACTCCCAAATACTCCGAAAATAGAATGAGCGAAGATTATCCCAATCTCATAGTTTTTAGTGGGCAACGGGCGAAAGTTTATGCAATAGTATAAAGCACACACCAGAGACGTGCTTAAAAAAATATATATATATATCCGCTTATCTTTTAAAAAAAGTTGGACTTTCGGTGTGTTGATATAAAGCAGAGGTACGCGTGCTTGTCGTGCTATCACTGCTAATCTCCTACCACGATCTACCATCGTTGCGCAGATCTGAAACCTAGGCTGCCTGGGAGCCACACACGGACGTATTGATGTAATCTTGTTTATCTCAACACGTTGGTTAATGTGAGAGATAGGACCTCAGCCTTTATGTTGTGGTCAGTCATCTGATCAGGCACAAGCTGCCCCTGCAGGTGGAAATGAGCCTGTGTCTAACACATACAGATGAGACGAAGTCAGGGGCAGCTAACTCCAGTCCTCAAGTGCCAGCAACAGGTCAGGTTTTCAGGATATCCCTGCTCAGCACAGGTGGCTCAATTGTTCCTGCTTCAGCACAGGTGGCTTAATCGGTCCCTGCTTCTGCAGTCTTCGACTGAGCCAGTGATTGAGCCACCTGTGCTGAAACGGGATATCCTGCAAACCTGACCTGTTGGTGGCCCTTGAGGACTGGCATTGCCCATCCCTGGTCTGTCATATACAGTTGTGTGAAAAAGAGAGTACACCCTCTTTCAAATCTTATGGTTACATATCAGGACATAATAACAATCATCTGTTCCTTAGCAGGGTGTAAAATGAGGTACTACAACCTCAGATGAACAAACAACACATGACATATTACACCGTGTCATGATTTATTTAACAAAAATAAAGCCAAAATGGAGAAGCTATGTGTGACACGGGGTCCCCAGCATGAACGTAATGCGGTTCCCCCTGCTTTCATCCTATATTATAAAATTAAAATAAAGAACCAGCGTGATGCCTGTAGAAAAAGCAAGGTAAGTATACCTTATGATTGGCGCAGTGATAGGACTTTCAGCTGTCTATTCTGCGTCTCTGGAACCACTGCGCAGTTCTTTCTCGACTGATGACGGGAATCAGTCCCTGCTTCAACACAGGTGACTCAATCAGTCCCTGCTTCAACACAGGTGGCTCAATCAGTCCCTGCTTCAACACAGGTGACTCAATCAGTCCCTGCTTCAGCACAGGTGGCTCAATTGGTCCCTGCGTCCGTACAGGTCACCCAATCACTGGCTCAATCAGTCTTCGACTGAGCCACTGATTGAGCCACCTGTGCTGAAGCTGGAATATCCTTAAAACCTGACTGGTTGGGGGGTTTTGAGGACTGGAGCTGAGCGCCCCCATGTGACTGCGTTAAGAAACAGACAAGTATTGTTGATTTATATTTGACCCGTTTAGATGCCCCCGATCTTGTAGGATCACTGCCACTTGTAGGATCACTGCCACTTGGTCGCTTGTCTCGACTATTAACCGTTTCATTGCCAAAGAGGCAGCGAAAGGTGAATTCTGCTATTGCTCAAATAGCCGACGGTGTCAGTTAGACATGAAAGGAAAGTGGTATAGTACAAATGAGTGGCACTGTGCTCCGTGTGTGCTCCGTGTGTGCTCCGTGTGTGTGGATGCTCAGGCAAATAAGCGTGCAATGTTACTGGCACCTCCTTCAAAAGGTGTACGCTCTATGACTTCTGTAGAAATATAAAGGCACAATGGGTTATTCCAAACATCTTATTTAAACAAAAGTGGAATTCCACAACAGATGATAACCCAACTCCTAAAATACTCCCAAATACTCCGAAAATAGAATGAGCGAAGATTATCCCAATCTCTATAGTTTTTAGTGTGCAACGGGCGAAAGTTTATGCAATAGTATAAAGCACACACAGAGACGTGCTTAAAAAAATAATATATATATATCCGCTTATCTTTTAAAAAAAGTTGCACTTTCGGTGTGTTGATATAAAGCAGAGGTACGCCGTGCTCTGTCGTGCTATCACATGCTAATCTCCTACCCAGATCTACCATCCGTTGCGCAGATCTGAACCCTAGGCTGCCTGGGAGCCACACACGGACGTCATTGATGTACTCTTGTTTATCTCAACACGTTGGTTAATGTGAGAGATAGGACCTCAGCCTTCTATGTTGTGGTCAGTCATCTGATCAGGCACAAGCTGCCCCTGCAGGTGGAAATGAGCCTGTGTCTAACACATACAGATGAGACGAAGTCAGGGGCAGCTAACTCCAGTCCTCAAGTGCCAGCAACAGGTCAGGTTTTCAGGATATCCCTGCTTCAGCACAGGTGGCTCAATTGTTCCCTGCTTCAGCACAGGTGGCTTAATCGGTCCCTGCTTCTGCAGTCTTCGACTGAGCCAGTGATTGAGCCACCTGTGCTGAAACAGGGATATCCTGCAAACCTGACCTGTTGGTGGCCCTTGAGGACTGGCATTGCCCATCCCTGGTCTGTCATATACAGTTGTGTGAAAAAGAGAGTACACCCTCTTTCAATTCTATGGTTTTACATATCAGGACATAATAACAATCATCTGTTCCTTAGCAGGTGTTAAAATGAGGTACATACAACCTCAGATGAACAACAACACATGACATATTACACCGTGTCATGATTTATTTAACAAAAATAAAGCCAAAATGGAGAAGCTATGTGTGAAAAACTAAGTATACCTTATGATTCAATAGCTTGTAGAACCACATTTAGCAGCAATAACTTGAAGTAATCGTTTTCTGTATGACTTTATCTGTCTCTCTCATCGTTGTGGAGGAATTTTGACCCACTCTTCTTTACAACGTTACTCAGTTCATTGAGGTTTGTGGGCATTTGTTTATGCACAGCTCTCTTAAAGTCCAGCCACAGCATTTCAATTGGGTTGAGGTCTGGACATTGACTGGGCCATTGCAACACCGTGATTCTTTTCTTTTTCAGCCATTCTGTTGTAGATTTGGTGGTGTGCTTGGGATCATTGTCCTGTTGCATGACCCAATTTCGGCCAAGCTTTTGCTGTCGGACAGATGGCTTCACATTTGACTGTAGAATACTTTGGTATACAGAGGAGTTCATGGTTAACTCAATGACTGCAAGGTACCCAGGTCCTGTGGCTGCAAAACAAGCCCAAATCATCACCCCTCAACCACCGTGCTTGACAGTTGGTATGAGGTGTTTGTGCTGACAGGCTGTGTTTGGTTTTCGCCAAACGTGGCGCTGTGCATTATGGCCAAACATCTCAACTCTGGTCTCGTCTGTCCAAAGGACATTGTTCCTGAAGTCTTGTGGTTTGTTCAGATGCAACTTTGCAAACCTAAGCCGTGCTGCCATCTTTTTAGAGAGAAGAGGCTTTCTCCTGGCAACCCTTCCAAACAAACCATACTTGTTCAGTCTTTTTCTAATTGTACTGTCATGAACTTTAACATTTAACATGCTAACTGAGGCCTGTAGAGTCTGAGATGTAACTCTTGTTTTTTTTTTGTTGCAATTTCTCTGAGCATTGCACGGTCTGACCTTGGGGGTGAATTTGCTGGGACGTCCACTCCTGGGAAGATTGGCAACTGTCTTGAACGTTTTCCACTTTTGAATAATCTTTCTCACTGTAGAATGATGGACGTTAAATTGTTTGGAAATGGCCTTATAACCCTTCCCAGATTGATGGGCAGCAACATTTGCCTCTCTAAGATCATTGCTGATGTCTTTCCTCCTTGGCATTGTGTTAACACACACCTGAATGCTCCAGACCAGCAAACTGCTGCAACTTCGGCTTTTATAGAGGTGGTCACACTTGCTGATGATCAATTAATCAAGGGCATTTGATTAGCAGCACCTGTCTGCTACTTAGCATCTTAATTCCTATGGAAGCAGTAAGGGTGTACTTAGTTTTTCACACTTAGCTTCTTCATTTTGGCTTTATTTTTGTTAAATAAATCATGACACGGTGTAATATGTCGCGTGTTGTTGTTCATCTGAGGTTGTATTTACCTAATTTTAAGACCTGCTAAGGAACAGATGATTGTTATTATGTCCTGATATGTAAAAC
>CM071587.1:11001537-11070649 GCA_036426205.1 Ascaphus truei
AACATAGATTCAGAGGGTGTACTTTCCTTTTCACAAAACTGTACGTACAGAAGATAAGCAAAGGGTAATTAATGGAATCTTCTGTAATTACTGAGCCCCATCACGTGCTCAAAGCATTGCAGGTCCCTCCTGTGCTGAGGGGTTAATGAGACGGGCTAGCAGCTTTACCTTTGCCCAATTAAGACAATAGGGGCAAACAAGGGGTTCAAGTGGAATGCTTTTGCAGGACCCAGCAGGGAAGGGGTTAATGAGGTACGTGAACTGTGAACCCGGCATGGTGTTGGTGTCAGCCGCGGCGGTTGTTGTTGTTTGGCTGTAAAAACAGTTGCAAAAAAAATGAAGCATAAAAAAAGCCTCACAGGGGGCATCACTTCGTAGAATAAAGTGTAGAATTAAATGACATCGCTCTCAGCAATTTCTTTCATTTAAAGCAGCAGTCCAAGCTGCCGCTCCCCCCCACCCCCTTTAATATGTGCATCAATACAATCCCACAACACTGATAAAATTAGCTCATTTGCAGAGTGGATCCGTTCTCCTGTGATGATCGGCGTATATTCGGCTCGGGGGTTCACTAAATGGCTGTCAGTGGCAGCAGAAGAGGACCAAAGATGCAAAGTTCTGTGGGGATTTTCTGTGCACAATTGTGCACTGCTAGAGAGAGGGCAGGGCTAAATAATAGCGTAAGAGCCTGTTTTCAGATGAAGAAGGGGAGTTGACTTTGTAAATGGTTGCTATAGAAAACAAAAAATGCTTGGTACATTATAATAGTTTTTTTTATTTTATGCTACAAGATTTTCTTACAGTACAGTACTGATTTATTTAAAAAACAAAAAAAACACACGTAGGATATTGCTTGTACTGCAGCTTTAAGTGGAAATATTTAGAATAATAAATTGGGACAAGAGGGCGAGCCGGCTGGTGACCCAACCCTATGTGGCACAGGGACGGGGAACATGTCTGGTACTCTGCGAGGGGGGGGAGGAAGGGGGGTGGCCGGAGGGATAAAAGTGACCAACTGGTGCTGGCTTATCTGTGCATGTGTGATTGAGACGGGCAGGACCTGCTGCTTGGGCAAGTCTCTGCAGACTCCACAGGTGGGGGTGGGGTGGTGGGGGTGGGGCTCATTACCTGTTTTTTTATGTTGGATGATTTTAGGTTTTTTTCGTCGGTACACCCATATTGTACTGCGCTGTGGAATATGTTGGTGCCATACAAACGTAAGATCACTAATAGTACAGAGCGCTGATGACAGGTGTCTATGCGCGTGCAATGCGGATACAGGGGAATGGGGCTTCTGTGGGGTTACTAATACAGGAGCCCGATGATAGATCTTATATACATACACAGCCCTGCAAGTGTTAAGTGATAGGACCCTTGTGTGGATGGGATGCAGGGAACATGCTCTGCAGTACAACCCAGCCCAGCACATGTGAATAACAGACACCTGATAAATCTACCATGCCGGGACAGATAGGGACATGTGTATATCTCTATTTATATAGCGCCCACAGATGTACTAAGCGCTTTACAAGAGAGACAATACAGTGCAATAAGTGCCACAAATAAGATCAGCAATGAAAGGAAATCCCGCCCAGAAGAGCTTACAATCTAGTGAAATGTTGCTGCGTTTCGTCTCTCTGCACACTCAGCAGTGCCCGTGTAATAATACACCCCCTCTATGATAGCCCTCTTTATCCCTAGCATGCAGGGGAGGTAGGGACATGCCTTGCCCTGCACAGATTAATAACTGACACACAGGGAGCTGATGCTAGTTCTATGTATATCAGGACAGGGCCATGCCTTGCCTTGCCATGCCATGCCTTGCCTTGCCATGCCATGCCTTGCCTTGCCTTGCCTTGCCATGCCTCTCCATGCCATGCCTTGCCTTGCCTTGCCATGCCTCCATGCCATGCTGCCGATGCCTCCAGCTCTTGCCATGCCAATGCCTTGCCTGCCATGCCTTCCTGCCATGCCTGCTTGCCATGCACATGCCTTGCCTTGCCATGCATGCCTCTGCCATGCCGGCTTGCATGCCATGCCTTGCCTTGCCATGCCTTGCCTTGCCATGCCTTGCCTTGCCATGCCATGCCTTGCCATGCCTTGCCTTGCCTTGCCATGCCTTGCCATGCCTTGCCTTGCCTTGCCATGCCTTGCCTTGCCTTGCCATGCCTTGCTTGCCAGCCTTGCCCTGGCCTTGCCATGCCTTGCCTTGCCTTGCATGCCTTGCATTGCCATGCCTCTGCCTTGCCTTGCCACTGCTTGCCCTTGCCATGCCTTGCCATGCCTATGCCATGCTTGCCATGCCTTGCCTTGCCTTGCCATGCCTGCCTTGCCATTGCCTTGCCATGCCTTGATTGCCATGCCTTGCCAGGCATTTGCCTTGCCTTGCCATGCCGTTGCCTTGCATTGCCTTGCCATGCCTTGCCTTGCCTGCACTGCATGCCATGCATTTGCCTTGCCTTGCCATGCCTTGCCTTGCCATGCCTTGCATCCTCGTGCCGATGCCTTGCCTTGCCTTGCCTTGCCATGCCTTGCCATGCCTTGCCTTGCCTTGCCATGCCTTGCCTTGCCTTGCCCATGCCTTTGCATTGCCTGCCTCCGTGCATGCCTTGCCAGTGCATTGCCTTGCATTGCCAGGCCTTGCCATTGCAGGTGCCTTGCCTTGCCAGCCTTGCCATGCCTTGCCGTGCCATGCCTTGCATGCCATGCCTTGCCTTGCCTTGCCATGCCTTGCCTTGCCATGCCTCTCCATGCATGCGTGCCATGCCATGCTATATCTCCATGCCTTGCCTTGCCTTGCGTGCCTTGCATGCCACTTGCCTTGCTCCTATGCCTTGCCTTGCCATGCCTTGCTTGCCTTCGCCATGCTCTTGCCGCCAGCCTTGCCGTTGCCTTGCCTTGCCATGCCCTTGGCCTTGCCTTGCCATGCCTTCCTGCCATGCCATGCCTTGCACTTGCCATGCCTTGGCTTGCCATGCCTTGCCTTGCCATCTTGCATCCATTGCCTTGCCTTGCCATGCCTTGCCTTGCCAGTGCCTTTGCCATGCCTTGCCTTGCATGCCTTGCCTGCCATGCCTTTGCCTTGCATGCCTTGCCATGCCTTGCCTTGCCATGCCTTCGCCTTGCCATGCATTGCCTTGCCTTGCCATCCTCCATGCCCTGTGCTTGCCTTGCCAGTGCCTTGCAGTGCACTCCTTGCCTTGCCATGCCTGTTGCCTGCATGCCTTCATTGCCATGCCTTGCCTTGCCTTGCCTTGCCATGCCTTGCCATTTGCTCTGCCTTGCGGCCTGCATGCCTTGCCGTGCCATGCTTGCCTTGCTGCTTGCTTGCATGCCTCTCCATGCCATGCTCTGCCTTGCCATGCCTTGCCTTGCCATGCCTTGCCTTGCCATGCCTTGCCATGCAGGCCTTGCCTGCCTTGCTCATGCCTTGCCTGCCATGCCTCTCCATGCCTGCCATGGCCTTGCCTGCCTGCCTTTGCCTTGCCAGCCTTGCCTTCCAGCCTTGCTTGCAGCCTTGCATGCCATGCCTTGCCATGCCTTGCCTTGCCACTTGCCTTGCCTATGCCTTGCCATGCACGCTTGCCATGCCTTGCCTTCTTGCCCATGCCTCTGCCTTGCTTGCCTGCCATGCCTTGCCTTCCTTGCCATGCCTTGCCTTGCCATGCCTTGCCGATGCCTTGCCTTGCACTTGCCTGCCATCATGCAGCTTGGTTCCTTGCCTCCATGCCTGCCTTGCCTGCCTTGCCTTGCCATGCCTTGCCATTGACATTGCCTTGCAATGCCTTGACCATGTCCTTGCCTTGCCTTCCAGCCTTGCACTTGCCTTGCCAGCCTTGCCTTGCCTATGCCTGCATGCTGCCGTTGCCTCTGCCATGCCATGCAGCCTTGCCATGCCTTGCCTTCGCCTGCCTTCCATGCATGGCCCTTGCCTTGCATGCCTTGGCATTGTGTTAACACACACCTGAATGCTCCAGACCAGCAAACTGCTGCAACTTCGGCTTTTATAGAGGTGGTCACACTTGCTGATGATCAATTAATCAAGGGCATTTGATTAGCAGCACCTGTCTGCTACTTAGCATCTTAATTCCTATGGAAGCAGTAAGGGTGTACTTAGTTTTTCACACTTAGCTTCTTCATTTTGGCTTTATTTTTGTTAAATAAATCATGACACGGTGTAATATGTCGCGTGTTGTTGTTCATCTGAGGTTGTATTTACCTAATTTTAAGACCTGCTAAGGAACAGATGATTGTTATTATGTCCTGATATGTAAAACCATAGAATTCAAAGAGGGTGTACTTTCCTTTTCACACAACTGTACGTACAGAAGATAAGCAAAGGGTAATTAATGGAATCTTCTGTAATTACTGAGCCCCATCAGTGCTCAAAGCATTGCAGGTCCCTCCTGTGCTGAAGGGGTTAATGAGACGGGCTAGCAGCTTTACCTTTGCCCAATTAAGACAATAGGGGCAAACAAGGGGTTCAAGTGGAATGCTTTGCAGGACCCAGCAGGGAAGGGGTTAATGAGGTACGTGAACTGTGAACCCGGCATGGTGTTGCGTGTCAGCGCTCTGGCGGTTTGTTTGTTTTGGCTGTAAAACAGTTGCAAAAAAAATGAAGCATAAAAAAAGCCTCACAGGGGGCATCACTTCGTAGAATAAAGTGTAGAATTAAATGACATCGCTCTCAGCAATTTCTTTCATTTAAAGCAGCAGTCCAAGCTGCCGCTCCCCCCCACCCCCTTTAATATGTGCATCAATACAATCCACACACTGATAAGTAATTAGCTCATTTGCAGATGGATCCGTTCTCCTGTGATCGATCGGCGTATATTCGGCTCGGGGGTTCACTAAATGGCTGTCAGTGCAGCAGAAGAGGACCAAAGATGCAAAGTTCTGTGGGGATTTTCTGTGCACAATTGGTGCACTGCTAGAGAGAGGGCAGGGCTAAATAATATGCGTAAGAGCCTGTTTCAGATGAAGAAGGGGATGTGACTTTGTAAATGGTTGCTATAGAAACAAAAAATGCTTGTTACATTATAATAGTTTTTTTTTATTTTATGCTACAAGTATTTTCTTACAGTACAGTACTGATTTATTTAAAAAAACAAAAAAAACACACGTAGGATATTGCTTGTACTGCAGCTTTAAGTGGAAATATTTAGATAAATAAATGTAGGGACAAGAGGGCGAGCCGGCTGGTGACACCAACCCTATGTGGCACAGGGACAGGGGAACATGCTGGTACTCTGCGGAGGGGGGGGAAGGGGGGTGGCCGGAGGGATAAAAGTGACCACTGGTGCTGGCTTATCTGTGCATGTGTGATTGAGACGGGCAGGACCTGCTGCTTGGGCAAGTCTCTGCAGACTCCACACGGTGGGGGTGGGGGTGGGGGTGGGGCTCATTACCTGTTTTTTTATGTTGGATGTATTTTAGGTTTTTTTCGTCGGTACACCCATATTGTACTGCGCTGTGGAATATGTTGGTGCCATACAAACGTAAGATCACTAATAGTACAGAGCGCTGATGACAGGTGTCTATGCGCGTGCAATGCGGGATACAGGGGAATGGGGCTTCTGCTGGGGTTACTAATACAGGAGCCCGATGATAGATCTTTATATACATACACAGCCCTGCAAGTGTTAAGTGATAGGAACCCTTTGTGTGGATGGGATGCAGGGAACATGCTCTGCAGTACAACCCAGCCCAGCACATGTGAATAACAGACACCTGATAAATCTACCATGCCGGGGACAGATAGGGACATGTGTATATCTCTATTTATATAGCGCCCACAGATGTACTAAGCGCTTTACAAGAGAGACAATACAGTGCAATAAGTGCCACAAATAAGATCAGGCAATAGGAAAGGAAATCCCTGCCCAGAAGAGCTTACAATCTAAGTGAAATGTTGCTGCTTTTCCCCCCCCCCCGATCGCTCTCCCCCCTCTCCTGACACCTGCAGCCTCGCTGTCACCAGCGCGTGCCGCCTCCCAGCCCGTGACGTCACCGTCACCATGACTCCCGCCAGCCCTCTATAAATACAAGCGCAGGGAAAAGCAGCGCGAGACACAAGAGTGCGTGTGTGCGCGCGGGCGGAACTGACAGCGCTAACCGGTGTGTGAGGGAGAGGCGGACACCCTGCACCCAGCACCCAGTGTGTGAGAGGGAGACACCAGCACCCCGCGTGTGAGAGGGAGACACCAGCACCCCGCGTGTGAGGGGGAGAGAGAGCGGGACACCCCGCACCCGGTGTGAGGGGGAGAGCGGCGGGACACCCCGGGACTTTACATGCACCGCCTGCTCCGCTGGGAACCCCCGGCATGTCTCCCGCCCCGAGCCCAGCCCGCTAACTCCATGGAAGTGACCAACTTCTACTACGACCCCGCCGCCTCGTCCCCGGATTACCCGGCCAAGCTGCGCCGGGGCCCTCCCGCCAGCGAGCAGCCCAGCATCGGCGAGCACGAGCGAGCCATCGACTTCAGCCCTTACCTGCAGGCGGGAGGCTACGAGGCGTGCGGGGGGGACTTTCTGTGCGACCTGCTGGCCCCCGGCGATTACAAGGGCAGCCGCAAGGGGGCGCTGCTGGAGTACCGGCCGCCGGGCGGGGGGAAGCCGGAGCCGCCGCCGCCGCCGGGAGGAGGGGCAGGGCTGCTGGAGTACCGGCCGCCGGGCGGGGGCAAGCCGGAGCCGCCGCGGGGAGGGCTGCTGGGGTACCCGCAGCTGGTGGAGACCAAGGTGGAGCCGGTGTTCGAGTCGCTGGAGGCTTACAAGGGAGGAGGCGGCCGGGGAGAAGGGAAGGAGGAGGGCGGCGGCGGGATGCAGCCGGCCGCCATGCGCTGTTACCTGGGTTACCAGTCCATGGGCAGCAGCGGGAACTTGTCCACCGCCTCCTCGTCGTCCTCGTGCAGCCCGCCGGGCACCCCTCACCCGTCCGACGGGGGAGGAGGCGGCGGGGGGAGGAAGCAGGGGAAGAAGTCGCTGGACAAGCAGAGCGACGAGTACAAGGTGCGGAGGGAGCGCAACAACATCGCGGTGCGCAAGAGCCGGGACAAGGCCAAGATCCGCAACATGGAGACGCAGCACAAGGTGCTGGAGCTGACGGCGGAGAACGAGCGGCTGCAGAAGAAGGTGGAGCAGCTGTCCCGGGAGCTGGGCACGCTCAGGAACTTGTTCAAGCAGCTGCCCGAGCCCCTGCTGGTGTCTGCGGGGAGGTGTTAGGGGGGGGGGGGCGGGACTATGTGACTATTGGGGGGCCCAGGACAATGTGACTGCTGGGGGGGGGGGGGGGAGCACCGAGGAGGACACTGCTTCCTGCATCATGCGCTAATATATATGTATGAATGTGTATTATATGTATACTGCTTCACACCTGTGTATGCCTGATGTGCTAGTGTGTATATACATACAGTACACACTGCTTCACACTGTGTCCACACCAATAGTGTGATCGTGTAGTGTCAAAGTACACAGATTTTATATACATATATCCTTACACTATTATCTTGATCATCTAATACTGCAGTGTATGTTGGGAGATATTTGGCATGCACAGGTCGAGAGGTTGCTTCCCACTTGGTACTGCAGCAATACAGGTGTGTGTGTGTGTTTTAGCTGTGTAGGGATTACTGAGGGGATGATGCTGCAGCAATATATACACCATAATGTGTAGGACATGGGGTGGGACCTTGTAAGGTTTGTGGCACTGATATCCGCTTGGTACACGGAGCATGTGTCATTTGTTGGGAAACCCAATGGTATTACACAAGAGGTTACTGGTTGAAAGGCAGAAAAATACACCAATTTAGTCTGGCAGTGAAAGCACAAGGTAATCTTAAACTGAAGCAGCGCCCACAGTCTGTGTATGAGACTGCTAGGAGAGATGGCATTCTGTAAGGATGGTGGTCCCTTTACTGATAGACTGCTCATGATATGGGGCGTGGACTGGAGTCCTGATCATTTTAGCCCCTTCAGTTGCTGGAAGTCTAGCACAGCATTGTCTAGAAATGTTGCTCCCCTTTGAAACTGAATGGGTTAAACTGCTCCTAAACATACATACTGTCTGTAATGGTGTCGTGTGCTATGGGTACCATAGTATGTGCTGCAAGCTGCCTGGCAGGCGTTGCGCATAATATTAAACAGCCGCAAAATACGAGCCCGACATGTGCAGTTTGTTGGTAGATGGTTTGGCATCCTGTTGGGAGAGATTGTTGCTTATCAGTTTAGCTGCTAAACACAACACACCCACATTGTACATCAGGGGTACTCCTCTCCTCAAGCCGCCCCCTCCTTCCTCCCCCCCCCCCCCCCCCCAATAGGTCAGGTTTTCAGGATATCCCTGCTTCAACATAGGTGGCTCAAAGGATCAGTCTTTGACTGAGCAACCTGTGCTGGCGCAGGGATATCCTGAAAACTTGACCTGTTTTTATTTATCAAATGTTTTACCAGGAAGTAATACATTGAGAATTACCTCTAGGTTTGGGGAGGCTTGGGGACTGGGGTTGAGCACCCCTGTTGGATAGGGATATTTATGAATATACAACAGGAAACCACGTGCACTTCATGTGCATCATATTGGGAGATATATTGGTGTCCTGCAAATGTTATGTCTTGCAAGTAAAGGGGTTACTTCTCTTGTATTTGAGGCACAGCAGAAACACTTTCTATGTGAGCTCCTTTATCATACTCTATTGGTAACTACAGGCGGCGATGGGGATTTAAGGGTTAACCATTGTGCTCTTTTAGTGGACAACCAAGAGTGTTGATGGCTTGAATGAGTGCACAGAGACTTATTTGAGAAATGTTATATACACACTGTTGCATCCATGAAATACATTTCTTGGAATCTTGTATTGACACCACGTCCTGTGTAGCAACTGGAACCGTGCATCGCACAGCAAATATTTAACATTCTGTCAATGCTTGTTGACAGATATACAGGCTTCATTTAGGACAGGGGTGGCCAACTCTAGGCCTCAAGGGCCACCAAACGGGTCAGGTTCTCGGGTGTCCCTGCTTCAGCACAGGTGGTTCAATCCATCAGGGGCTCAATCAATGATTGAGCAACTTGTGCTGAAGCAGGGACACCCCGAGAGCCTTATCTGTTGGTGGCTTTTGAGGGCTGGAGTCGGCCACCCCTAGTTAAGGGTGTGCACATTATTGATTGGCACATACAGGTGTGTGTGTGTGTGTGTGTGTGTGTGTGTGTGTGTGTGTGTGTGTGTACCTACAACAGAATAGCACATATACAACATAAGTAACATTTAGGGTTCTCTTAATCTTCTGGGAAGTACATATTTCTTGAGGCAGAAAACACATGCAACTATTGTAACATTGAAGACTTTCACAAGGGGATCCCAGCTTCTTGACACAGAACATGCATTTTGCGGCAGATTGGGGAAGCTCTCATGTTGCACTCAGCTGTGTATACCCTCTATTGCCACCAAAAATATATAGCAGGGAGGCTCCGCTATTGCCTTATTGCTATGCAACAGAAAAGCACATGTACCTCCTTGCTTGGTATGGGATGCAGGTACTTTTTGATACAATTAAGGATCTCCTGGCAGTGTTGGTAAACTTGCACCTTGTCTGTCTGTCTTTTTTTTTTTAAGCAACAAAAACAATCCCTTTTACTGTTTTTGTGGGTTTTTTGTTTTTTTTAATTCCAAACTTTTTCCTAGCATACAGTTTTAATAAGTGTTATTTAAAAAAGGAGAGATCTTTATACACAGAGTGATGCAATACTTTAAGCATGACTGGGACAGATGTGAACACATGATGCAACCCTGTGTAACTGTCAGTCATGGACGATGTAATCTGTTAAAGATGTCTATGTTTTTTTTATTATAAAGAAAAAATCTATTTCTATATCGAAGACCTTTGTATATTTTGGGATCTGTGCATTGGAAGCATTAATGATCAATTGTAATAAACTTTTTTTTTTTCATGGAAAAGCAAAAAAAGTGTACGGTTTTGTGTTGGACTGATTTCTTGCAGACCAGAAAAGTGGCCATCCGTTTTTAAAAATATTTTTATAATCATTTATTTGTGTAATGGCCGCAATTGCTAAAGAACATTGTATTTTTTTTCTCTGTGATCCTGACCTATTACTAACAGCTGTGCTGTGTGAAATACAAGTACTTGCATTCCCTTTCCTAAAGAGCTTACACTTTATTCACAAGGGCCAGAGTTTAACCACAAGGCTGCTTCTGGTTCATTCTTGTTCTGGAGGGCAAGTGACTTGATATTTCTCAGTGTCGTTTAAAGATCTTAGAGCAGCTGCAACTCGAAGCAGCTTTCAGCTGCAAAACCAGGCAAGAAAGGGCAGCCACTAAACTTGTGTGCAGCTTGTCCTAAAGTACGGTGTTACAAAATGTTTAGGAAATCTCATACGCTTACAGCTCTAAATGGGGCAGATTTATCTAGTGCCGGTACGGCTTGGTGCATACAATCTGGTGTTGACTACCATTCCTGTCAATGTGCTGAACCATACTCGTGTTTGATGAATCTGCCCAAATGTATTGAGGCCAAAGTGTGAATCTGGGGCAAAAAATAGCACCAGATAAATACAAATTAAAAGTCCTATTGTTTTCAATATAATTTTGCTTTGGTGCAATCTCTTGCTTCTGCATTGACTTTTGACTTTGTACATAAAGCCCTAAATATATTTTATAGGATGTAGACCCTAATATTTTCTATCTGGGAAGACGCAAGAAGGCCGGGGTCATGGTAAAAAATACAGCGCTGAGCCGCGCGGACGCTCATGCTCTCCTGCTCATGCAGGAGCTTTATTGTGTCCTGGCATGAGCGTCAGCGAGCGGGGTGGGAGGCGGGGCTAGTGCGCCACGGTGCCGACGTCACGGAGTGCCTTTGGCTTTTGCCGGTCTGTGACCGGCCCTCCGCTTCGCTCAGCGCGAAAAATTAAATGAATCTGTCGGCTGCAATTCCGCACGCCTGCGGAAGCGTCTACCAAAGCGCCACACGTGCCGGGTGCAGGAGGTACGTTTCCTGGCTCGGCGCTGTATTTTTTTACCATGGCCCCGGCCTAATTGTACCTTCCACTTGAGGATGTGGAAGCTGAATGCAGGCATGTAACAGGTGTCTGCCTGTGCGCTGCTTGGTTAGTGGTAACGGTTTTCTACTATAGGGCAATGTTTTTAACCTGGTTTTTGGTTAAAGCAGCAATCTAGGTTTCCCTTTAATTTAGTTTTATTACAGGATTGAAGCGGGTGTCTCGAGCTCATTGATTTCACCTCTGGGGATCCCCTGCTTCCAGAGATGCTTACCTCCTGTAGGGGTGCTGGTATCTATGCAGGAAGGTAACTGTGTGCCTAACATAATAGCAGCGTTTACATTCCCTGTGGGCCAATAGGAAGTTGTAATGTAATCTGGCGAGGCTCTATTGGCCCATGTGACTGGGGTCTTTAAACGGCACAGATACTGACACCGCTGAAAGCAGGGGGTCCCTGGAGCTGAAATGAACACAAATGGGCTCAGGAGACCCCCCTGTAACAAGAAAATAAATGGAAACCTGTACGGCTGCTTTAAGGAACCCTAGAGTTATATTGTGAAATATACCATAACCCCCCTCTCTAATAGCACGTCTGAGATCTGCATTGTAAGGAACCCCGACCCTCTCTAATAGCGCGTCTGAGATCAGATGCATTGTAGGGATCCCCAACCCTCTCTAATAGCACGTCTGAGATCAGATACATTGTAAGGAACCCCCAACCCTCTCTAATAGCGTGTCTGAGATCAGATACATTGTAAGGAACCCCAAACATCTCTAATGGCGCGTCTTAGATCAGATGCATTGTAAGGAACCCCAACCCTCTCTAATAGCGCGTCTTAGATCAGATGCATTGTAAGGAACCCCGACCCTCTCTAATAGCACGTCTGAGACCAGATACATTGTAAATGCTTCTGTATTGGGTACGATTTTCAAATGACCTGAAAATTGCTGGGAACTATTTAGGGACGGGGAAACCAAGGCACCCTAGGAACCACTGTTCAAAAACACTGCTATAAGACATGCTCAGTAGGTACACATTTGATCTGGTATTTTGTAGGAAATTTCTGTCTGTGCAGGTATATCCTTTAAACCTGACTTGTTGGGGGGACGGTGAGTGTTTGAGTTCAGTACCCCTGTAGTGGGGGAGGGTGGTCAAAGGTCTTCACAGTTACGTTGAATCAACTTGTTGTTGCTTAACTGGCAAAAATGTCGCCAAGACACCTCCATCCCAGTAAAACCTTTTGCAGACAATGAAGTGCACACGGCAAATGCTGTGTTTGCTAATCTCACTGATCTGCTCCATGGCTGTGTGGGGGAATGGTTTAAATGTAGGCGTTTTATTTATCAGTGCAATTTTGTATCAGAACCTGCATAAAAAGAGACTGATTTGTATCAATGTACTTGACGACAATTTCTTCCTCTAATTACCAACTTGTGGTTTGGGGTGTACCGGAGATTTAGGAATGGGAGACGCAATGCACAATTAATCAGATTAAGCAAATTGTGGTTCACTTTCCTTTTTTAATAGTGACAGAGAACACTTATAAGGACATTCACATGTCAGACACTACACAAACCTGCCTTACCCTATAATCACTCCGCATACTGTGCGTCCACTGCAGCAAAGGATTCTGGGTAATGATGTGCAAATGAACACTGTGTGCTACGTTTTGCTCCTTACGCACGTTAACGTGGATCCCAATAATCTTATGCTTTTTTTTTTTAGTATAAAGGAAACCAGTACCTACTTTGCAATAAAATGCACTCTAGTGAGAAATCAGCTGGCCAAATATAACTTGTAATAATATTCCATTTAAACGACCCGTACAGACGTGGAAACAAAAGAGAGTGAGGAGATTGTAATTTTCCTTTGCCATCTGTTGCCAAATCTTACTAACAATCCAATTTCATAACACTCCAAATGATTGAGCGCCAGACTGCCTGATGCACCTCCCTTTAAGGATCTATATGTACTGTAGGTAGAGTAGTAATAGATGTTGTATAAGAAATGACAAAAAAATTTCAAATTACAACGTTGTATTGTCTATTGTTGAGACTGCAGTGGTATTAATAACGATATGGGTAAATGATACTGATAATAAACTCAGAGGTAATTAAAAATGCTATTTTTAGATGGTGTAATCAATGCCTCATTTGATCACTGCACGAGCTGTTAATCTGCAACTGAGATATATTGTATAGACCAGGGGCGGCCAACTCCAGTCCTCAAGGGGCATCAACAGGTCAGGTTTTAAGGATATCCCTGATTCAGCATAGGTGGCTCAATCAGTCGAAGACTGAGCCACTGATTGAGCCACCTGTGCAGAAGCAGGGAAATCCTTAAAACCTGACCTGTTGGTGGCCCTTGAGGACTGGAGTTGCTGCCCCTTGTCTATTGTATATACGCGTTCCATTCTCTAACGTCCCGTTGTCTGTTTTTCATAAGGTAAGAGAATTTATTGATCTACCCTCAAAAAAGAGAGTTCAAGGCTCTCTCAGGCCGCGTGCAAGCGTCGCCTGTCCCGTTAATCATTTCACAGGGAACAGTTTTCGGGGGTTTTGGAACTGAAATCGTGCACCTGTATGTGTAAAGTTTTGTGTTAATGATTATATTTGTATTTCAATGGCATTTATGGGACACTAACATTACTGCTAATGTTATAAAGGAAAGAAGCCGTGCTAGATTGGAGCAAGGACTTGTCGATCTATTATACTAGTACATTTTAAAGGAGTAATTCATGCTTTATAATATATATAACTTATTTTTTGTGTGTCACAGGATTGAAGCAGGGGGTCTCCGGGGCTGAACCCCAGTAATTTCCGCTCAGGAGACCCCCTGCTTCCTGAGATAGCAGCACTCCCTTCGGAGGTCTGTATCTCGGTAAAGTTTAAAGCTCCCGCATCACGCTGGCCAATAGGAAGCGGAACCTGATGATGTCACGGCTTCCTATTGGCCCGCAGGGTGCGAGAGCGTTGAAACTCCGCCATTACGTGATCCCTGCTAGCCGAGCAGCGACCGGCGCCCCCTACAGAGGTCTGTGTCTCCGGAAGCATGAGCTGCTCCTTTAAGAGCGCTCCGGGTTTTCATTGTGTGTATGGCAAATAGATTATAAGATAGTTTGTAACATTAGACTTTCTCTCGTGTTCTAATCCTAATATAGCACATTACAGGGGGGGGGGGGGGGCCCCAAGCTCTTGTTATGAATGTCAGTCAAAGCCGATTAAGCTCCAATGTCACGGTGACATTTTTCCTTTTTAAGTTTAAAACTTCCAGATAGAAAAGGGGAGATATGCATATATATATAAATAATATATATACATATATTATATTTATAAATAGGTTTCCTGGCTGCAAAACGGTGACAAAAAACCGCATCAGATTTATAAGTGAAAACCCAATTACTGGGATTCTTTAAATATATCTAGTGCTTTTTAATCGAGCGCTGCAGACGGGAGGATTAGGTTTCCTATTGAACTTCACATTTTGGTTTCATAGACAACAGACTCGTACCTTCTGGAGACCCTTGTTCCTACTTGACATTTCAGAAATATTTCTGGCCAGACTTGCTAAACAGTGCTAAGCCACAGATCCATTATGGCCCAAAGCCTCTGTCAAATGTAACGTGTATGTAACAGTTTAGATGTGGTAATTGGTAATCCTATAATCATAGATGCATCAAACATCACTTCCTAAAACAGCGTGTCCCAACCTGGGGGCACAGCAAGCTCAGTCCCAGCACCGTTAAAAAGTCACTTAGCATGGCTCAAACCTAACTTAATGTCACGGTGTCACTAATGGCGAATCTTCAAAGGACAACAACATCATGCGAATCCTGTATACAGCATCGCGTTTAACTATAATGGACATTAGTGGTAATAACATGCAAATGAGGCATTATCATAATGTCGCCCCTGCTCAGAACTACTAGTTCTATAAGGGCCATAACAGGTTAACTGGGTGGTATTATCCCTCCCCTCTGTCTTGTGACGGTGATAGGGCGTATAGAGGGTATACATAGCTGCGCCCTATGTTCTAGAAGCAGGTTCTTCAGAGTTCTGCCTGGGGTCCTCACTGTGAGTCCTGTAAATAGGTTTATGTGTATATGTAAGTGTATTCAGAATGTCCTGTCACCGTTTGTTGTTTTTAGTTAGGAAACATGCCCTGATCTAAGTAAGCAACAGTAAAGGCCCACAATTGTTCTCACCATGGATATGAATGCAGCATGCTCTTAGCAAGGAGTTCTCGACATAGTAACTCCGGGTATGTTTTGACTGGCCAAACTGGAAGGTTCCCTGTGCATTCCTGATCAAGTAAGGATGCAATACATAATCGTAGGTTGCTAACTCAGGAGCCCAACGTGTGTGCATTAACAGCCCACTTAACAAGTGGTGGAGCATTATTAACACAATGCAAGAGACTGACAATTTATCCTTTATTGTGGGTAACTATTTTAAGTACTGACGGCTGTCAAATAAAGCCCCTTTTTGTTTATAAAAGTTCCTGGCACCCATCTATTTCATATTCAACACCCACTCCCCTCCTGCACCTACCCAGCACCCAGCACAGGCCTGAGACAGGTGAATATAGTCAATCTGATGTGACTTCCTTTAGAGCTGAGTAAGGAGAGTTACGATAATATTGCATATCCACTAAAGTCTGCTACGGTTCATGTGGGGTTTTAATGCTGCGTTTGTTTAAGTTATACCTAATCTTGGCAACACTCCTAGCCAAACACTTTTTGGCATAGTTTAAATATCATAGCGTGATTTCCCTCTCCTCTCTCTCCACTCCCGCAGCAAAATAACTATCCTCTTGTATAGGAGTAACGGCAAGACTGCTAGAACGTTACTGGAAGATTATACACTGTTACCGCACAGGAACTTGACATTAAGCCTTTACTAATGAGATGTAGTTTGGACGTTGTTCTTGCATATAATTCGCTTTGAGGATGCCATGATAACTCCGAGAACATAACGTCTGTTCTCCTTTTAGGTAACGTCACGTTATAAGCCTTGTATTTATGGAACTTTGTGGATCTGGGCTTTAGAATCGGGTCCCGGAGACATACATGGGGGGTCTGGGAAGTAGCAATGACGAGGCAGGACACAGAGTGACAAAATAAGGACCACAGAGACTGACAGAGGGTGTATCACAAAAAGAAGAAAGGCAGTTTCCCTGCATCAATAACAATTCATACATCTCACTAAATGTCATGCTTATTCTTTAAATGGGATTTGTGGGGAACCCACCCCCTTAACCTGGGTCATCTTGCTCTGTACACAGAATTGGGGTCCCATAGGCAAAACGATTACTTTTGGGGGTGCCCAGTTGAAAAGTGTTGGGAACCACTGCTCTAACACCAACCCCTGATAACCACTCTACACAACCACATGTAAATTCAAGTCAAAATATGAGCAATCCCCCTTGATATATTAGCCTCAGAGCCGGCGGACCCCCAGCCCTCTGGATCTCAGGTGTGTGATTGCTTGGTGCAGACAGATCTCTGGTGCAGACAGATCTCTGGTGCAGACAGACTGACCGGGGGAAGCTTTCCCGAGTCCCCACAGCGGGAGGAGGAGGGAAAATATCCTGACGAAGTCCGCGGCTTACTGGGGGTGGAAGCCGTTACCGAGTCCCCCGGGGGATATATCCTGCGCCGGGGCGGGAAGACGTCCCGTAGTCCCCCAGCGGGGATATATCCATGCCGGACCGTGGGAAAAGCGTTCCGAGTCACCCGGAGAGGAATATTCCTGCGCGCCGTGGGAAGCGTTCCCGAGTCCCCCGGGGATATATCCTGCGAACGGGGGAAAGCCGTTCCCGAGTCCCCAGACGGGAATCTGAGCGAGCCGGGGAGACTTCCCGAGTTCCCCCGCGGGGATATATCTGACGGCCCGGGGGAGACGTTCCCGAGTCCCAGCGGGTAGCAATCCTGCCGCGGGGGAAGCACGTTCCCGAGTCCCCAGCGGGATGGATAGATCCTGCGGCCAGGGGAGGAGCCGTTCCGGTCCCCACGCGGGGAAATTGATATCCTGCCGGCCGGGGAAGAACCGTTCCCGAGTACCCCGGGGAATATCCTGCCGGGCCGTGGGAAGGTTACCGAGTCCCAGCCGGATAATATCCTGCCGGCACGGGGGAAGAGTTACCGAGTCCCCCGGCGGTGAGTATCATGCCGGCCGGGGGAAGCCTCCCCGCAGTCCCACCGAGGGGTATATACATGCCGGCCAGGGGGACAGCCCGTTCCCGAGTCCCCCGCGGGGTAGATCCTGCACGGCCGGGGGGAAAGCGTCCCGAGTCCCCAGCGGGGTTATCCTGCCTGGCCGGGGGAGCGTTCCGAAGTCCCCGCGGGATATATCTGCCGCGGGGGAAGCCGTTCCGAGTCCCCAGCGGGATATAATCCCGGCCGGGGGGAAAGCCGTTCCGCAGTCCCCGAGGGATATCCTGCCGGCCGGGGGCAAGACCGTTTCCGAGTACCACAGCGGGATAATCATGCCAGCCGGGGGAGAGCCGTTCCACGAGTCCTCGCGGATATCCTGACCGGCGGGGGAAGAACCGATTCCCGAGTCCCCAGCGGAATACTGCCTGCCGGGGGGAAGCCGTTCCAGATGTCCCAGCGGGCATATATCCTGCGCGGGGGGGAAGCCGATTCCCGCAGTCCCCCGCGGGATATATCCTGCCGGCGGGGGAAGCGTCTCGAAATGTCCCCAGCGGGATATATCTGCCGGCCGGGGGGAAGCCGTTCCCGAGTCCACCGCGGGTAATATTTCTGCCGGCCGGGGGGAAGCCGTTAGTCCCCCGGATATATCGGCCGCAGGGGAGCGTCCCAGGATATCACTGCGGCCGGGGGAACGTCCAGACCCCGCGGTATACTGCTCGATCCGAGTTCCCCGGGAGATCTAGACGGGGCTTCGAGTCTAGCGGGATAATTCCTGCGGCAGGGGGAAGCCGTTGATCCCACGGTCCTTGGAGGGATCCTCCCGAGCAGGGGTATACCTGCGGGCCTAGCAGATTCTGCGACGGGGAAGCGTTCCCGAGTCCCCGGCTTACGCGCGGGGATTCCATCCCAGGTAATACTGCCGGCCGGGGGAGGGGAACGCCGTTTCCCGAGTCTCCAGCGGGATATATCCTGCGGCGGGGGAAAGCCGTTCCGAGTCCACGAGGGGAATATCCATGACGGCCGGGGAAGCCGTTCCGAGTCCCAGCGGGATAATCCTGCACGGCCGGGGGAGATGCCGTTCCCGAGTAAAGAGGGATATCTCGATGGAGCGGTTAACCATGCCCAGGGGAATAACGGGGGGAAGACGTTTCACGATGGTTCCCCAGCGGGATATATCTGCAGGGCGGGGGAAGCCGTTCCCGAGTCCCCCAGCGGGGTATATCCTGCGAGCCGGGGAGAGGGGAGGGGGGGGAAGACGTTACACCGAGTCCCCAGGGGATATATCCTGCCGGCCAGGGGGGGAGGAGCGTTCCCGAGTCGCCCCGCGGGAATATCTGCGGCCGGGGGACAAGCGTTCCCGAGTCCCCAGAGGGATATATCCTCGAGCCGGGGGAAGCCGTTCCGAGTCCCGCGACGGGCTATCCTGCCGCGGGGAGGAAGCCGTTCCCAGTAGCCCCAGGGGGTATATCTGCGCTGGCCGGGGGGAAGCGTTCCCGATCCCAGCGGAGTGGTATCCCTGCGGCGGCGGGGAAAGCGGTTCCCGAGAGTCCGCCCGCGGGGATATATCGCCTGGCCGGGGGAAGGGGGGCGTTCCGAGTCCCCGCAGGGATAGTAGACCTGCCGGCCGTGGGGGAAGCCGTTCCCGAGTCCCCCGGGATATAATCTGCAGCGACGGGGGGAGCCCGTTCCCGAGTCCCCAGCGGGATATCGACTGCAGCGGGGAACGTTCCCGAGTCCCCCGCAGGGATAATCCTGCGACGGCGGGGAAGACGGTTCCCGAGGTCACGCCGGGATTCATATCCTGCCGCCGGGGGAGGGGGAAGCAGTCTACCGAGGTCCCCACGGGGATATATCCTGCCGGCGCGGGGAAAAGCCGTTCCCAGAGTCCCCGCGGGATATATCCTGCCAGGCCGGGGAAGCGTCCCGAGTCCACGAGGCGGTAGGGTATATTCCGCCGCGGGGGGGACGTGAGAGTCCCAGCGAAATATCTGCCCGGGGGAAGCGTCCATCCCCGCGGGTATATCCTGCGGCCGGGGGAAAGCGTTCCGGTCCCAGGGGAGTATACTGCGGCGGGGGAAGAGTTCCGAGTCCCACGCGGAGGTATACTGCCGGCCAGGGGAAGCCGTTCCGAGTCCACCCGCGGGATATATCTGCCACGGGGGCGGAGGGGGGAAGACAGTTCCAGAGTTACCCCGAGGGATATATCCTGCAGGCCGGGGGGAGACGTTTTTTCCCGAAGTCCACCGGTGATTAATATCATGCCGGCCGGGGGAAGCGTTCCGAGTCCCCAGCGGGATATATCCTGCTGCCGGGAGGGAAGCGTTCCCGAGTCCCAAGGGGTATAATCCTGCGGCCGGGGGAGGAAGCCGTTCCACAGTCCCAGCGGATAACTCGTGCCGCCGGGGAAGCAGCTTCCGAGTCCCAGCGGGATATATCTGCGGCCGGGGGAAGCGTTCCCGGAGTAACCAGCGCCGGGGATATATCTGCGGCGCGGAGGGAAGCCGTTCCCGAGTCCCGCGGGGTTATACTGCCGGCGGGAAGGAAGCGTTCCCGATGTCCCCAGCGGGGCATATATCCTGCCGGCCGGGGGGAAAGCGTTCCCGATCGTCCCAGCGGGGGGTATGATCGCGGCCGGGGAAGAAGTTCCCGAGTCCCCAGCGGGGTATATCCTGCGGCGGGGAAGAGTTCCCGATCCCCAGCGGGAATATCCTGCGGCTGGGGAAAGCGTTCACGAGTCCCCAGCGGGATATATCCTGCCGGACGGGGAAAGAGTGTTCCGGTTCCCAGCGGGGGTAATCACTGACAGCCGGGGGGGGAAGCCGTCCCGAGGTATCACAGCGGAGATATATCCTGCGAGCTGGGGAAGCGTCGAGGGTCCTCCAGCGGGATATATACCTGACGGCCGGGGGAAGCCGTTCCGGAAGCCCGCGGATATCGGAGGGACGCTCCGTAAGCCAGGGGTATATCCTGCGCGGCGGGGGACGCGTTCCCGAGTCCCCGCGGATGGCATATCTGCCGCAGGGAGGGGGAAGCCGTTTCCGAGTCCCCCGCGGTGGGATATATCCTCCGCCGGGGGAAGCCGTTCACGAGGACCCACCGGGATATATCGCCGGCGACGGGGGAAAGCCGTTCCCGAGTCCCCCAGGCGGGGATATACTGCCAAGGCCAGGGGGAGGAGAAGCCGTTCACCGAGTGCCCCCAGGGGGGATATCCTGCCGGCCGGGGGAAGCCGTTCCAGAAACGTCCCAAGCGGGATAGATCCTGCCGCGGGGGAAGCCCGTTCCGCAGTCCCCAGCGGGATGATATACGTCCGGCGGGGAAGCCGATTCCAGAGTCACCAGCGGGATTCATATCCTGCCGGCCGGGGGAAGACGTTCCGAGTCCCAGCGGGATATATCCTGCGGCCGGGGGAAGCCGTTCCGAGTCCCCAGGGGATATATCATGCGGAAGCGAGGGGAAGCCGCCCCCTTCACCGAGCTCCCCAGCGGGAATATCATCCGGCCGGGGAAGCCGTTCCCGAGTCCCCCGAGGATATATCCTGCCGGCCGGGAGGGGAAGCGGCGTTCAGGTCACCGGGGGAGTATTCCACCGGAAGCCGGTAGAAGTCCCACGGATAATCCTGCAGGCCGGGGGAAGCAGTTCCCGAGTCCCCAGCGGGATATATCCTGCCGGACTGGGGAAGACGTTCCGAGTCCCCGCGGGGGATATATCTCCTGGCCGGGGGAGAAGCCGTTCCACCGAGTCCCCCGCGGGTATTATATCTGTCGGCCAGGGGGAGCCGCGTAGCCAGAGTCACAAAGCGGAATATCTGGCGGCCGGGGGAAGCAGTTCCCGAGTCACCAGGGCCCGGGTACTGAAAACCGTCACGAGTCGGGATTCTGCGCGGGGGAGGAACGTGTCCCGATCCCCCGCGGATATATCCTGCCGGCACGGGGGAAGGAACGTTCCCGAGTCCCAGCGGGTTATATCCGCAGCGGGGCCGGAGGAAGCCGTTCCGCAGGTCCCCCGCGGCTATCCTGCGGCGGGGGAACAGCGTCCCGAGTCCCCAGGGGATAATCTGCCGGCCGGGGAGGAGCCGTTCCCAGTCAACCGCGGGATATATCCTGCGGCACGGGGAGGAAGCCGTCCGGCTCCCAGCGGGATATACTCTGCCGGGCCGAGGGGAAGCCTTCCCGAGCCAACGCGGGAATATCTGCCGGCGGGGGAAGCATGTTCCAGGATCCCGCGGGATATACTTTGCCGGCCGGGAGGGGAGAAGCCGTTCCCGAGTCCCGCAGGGGTATATCCTGCGGCCGGGGGAAGCCGACAGTCCAGGGATTCGGGCCGGAGCAGCCATACCAGAGGGGATATATGACGGCCGGGAGGCGAAGAGCACAGTTCCAGAGTGGGGATCATCTTGCCAGCGGAGGGAAGCCGTTCCCAAGCCACCCAGCGGGATATATACTGCGGGGCGGCCGGGGGAAGCCGTCCGAGTCCCAGCGGGATATTTCCGGGGGTGGGCGAGGGGGGAAGACGTTCCCGATGTCCCCGCGGGATATATCCTGGAATGCGGGGGAAAGCGTCCCGGAGTACCCAGCGGGATATATCCGCCTGCCGGAGGGAAGATGTCCGTTTCCCAGACCCCAGCGGGGTATCTGCCGGCCGGGGGAGGGAAGCGTCCCGAGTCCCAGCGGGATATATCCGCGGCCGGGGGGAAGCCGTTCCCCGAGTACCCAGCGGGATATATCTGTGCCGGCCGGGGGGGAAGCCGTTCCGAGTACCCCGCGGGTATATCTGCCGGCCGGGGGGAGAGACCGTTCCCGAGTCCCCAGCGGGATAGATCCTGCCCGGCCGGGGGAAGCAGTTCCGAGGTTCCCCAGGGCGGATATATCATGCGGCCGGGGAAGCGTTCCGAGTCCCCAGGCGGATACTCATGCCGGCCGGGGAAGCCGTTTCCCGAGTCCCCGTGGATATATCCTGCCGAGGGGAAGGTGAAGGTTCCCAGGAGGGATAGTATCCGGGAGGGGAACTCCCGGCCCAGGGGTATCCTAAGGGGTCCCGAGTCCCCAGGGGTAGATATCTGCCAGCCGGGGGAAGCCGTTCCGAGCTCACACCAGCGGGATATATCCTGCCGGCTCGGGGAACTGCACGAGTTCCGAGCGAGGAAAGCGTCCGGTCCCAGGGGGATATATCTGCGCCGGGAGGAAGCCGTTCCAAGTCCCCAGCGGGGATACCTGCTGCCGGGGGGAGCCGTTCCCGAGTCACCCGAGGGTGGATATATCCTGACGGCCGGGGGACGGGGGAAAGCCGTTCCGAGTCCCCAGCGGGTTATCCTGCCCTGACGGGGGAAAGCCCGTTCACGAGTCCCCAGCGGATATATCCGGCGGCCGGTGGAAGCCGTTCCCGAGTCACACAGCGGGGTTAATCCTGCCGGAGGGGGAAGCCTTCCGAAGTCCCAGCGGGATGGATATATCCTGCCGGCCGTGGGAAGCGTTCCCGAGCCCCGCAGGATATATCCTGCCGGCAGTGGGAAGCCGTTCCCGAGTCCCCCGCGGGAAATATCCTTGCCTGCCGGGGCGAAGCCGTCCGAGTCCTCAGAGGGATATATCGCAGCGGGGGAAGCCGTTCCCGAGTCCCCGCGGGATATATTCTGCGGCCGGGGGAAGCCGTTCCCGAGTCCCCAGGGGATATTCCCTGCCTGCCAGGGGGAGGGAAGCCGTTCACGAGTCCCCAGCGGGGGTATATCCTGCCCGGGGGGGGGGGAGGGGGGGGAGTAGGAAGCAGTCCCGAGTCACCCGGGGATATATCTCCGGCCGGGGAAGCAGGTTTTCCGAAGTCCACAGCGGGATATATCCTGCCTGTCAGGGGGAGGGAAGCCGTTCACCGAGAGCCCAGCGGATTATCCTGCCGGCCGGGGGAGCCGTTCCAGAGTCCCGCCGCGGGGAATTATAGCCTGCCGGCCGGGAAGCCTCCCGAAGTCCCCCGCGGGGGAATATATCCTGCCGGCCGGGGAAGGAAGCCGTTCACGAGTCCCACGAGGGATATATCCTGCCGCCGGAGAAAGCCGTTTCCCGAGTCCCCGCGGGGGGATATATTGCCCTGCCGGGGGAAGCCCGTTCCCGAGTCCCCAGCGGGGATATATCCTGCGGCCGGGGGAAGCCGTTCCCGAAGTCCCCAGCGTGGATAATACCTGCCGGCGGCCGAGGGGGAAGCCGTTCCCGAGTTCCACGGGGGTATTCCTGCGGCCGGGGAGCCGTTCCCGAGTCCCAGCGGATTATCCTCCGGGCCGGGGGAAGCCGTTCCCGAGGAGTGAGTCCCCAGAGGGAATATACCTGCGGCCGGGGGAGGGGGGAAGCCGTTTCCCGGTCCCCCGAGGGATATATAATGCCGGACGGGGTGAAGCCGATCCCGAGTCCCCGCGGGATATATCCCTGCCGGCAGGGGAAGGGAAGCCGTTCCCGAGTCCCCCGCGGGATATACTGCCGGCCGGGGGAAAGCCGGATCCCGAGTCGCCCCGCGGGATATATCCTGACTGCCGGGGGAAGCGCTTCTCCGAGTCCCCAGCGAGGGTCATATCTGCATGCGGGGGAAGCCATTCACGGTCCCAGCGGATGGATATAATCAGCCCGGCCCCGGGGGAGGAAAAGCCATGTCTCCGGTCCCCCCCGGGAAATATATACTGCCGGCAGGGGGAAGCCGTTCCCAAGTCCCCAGGGGGTATATCCTGACGGCAGGGGGGGGGAAGCCAGTTCCCAGTCCCCCGCGGGGTTATTTCCTGCCTCAGGGGGGAAGCCGTCCAAGACCCCAGCGGGATATATCCTGCCTGCAGGGGGAGGGAAGCCGTTCACGCGTTCCCCAGCGGGATATATACGCGGCGGGGGCGGGAGGAGGGGAAGCGTTCCCGAGTCCCCGCGGGTGGTATATCCGCCGGCCGGGGAAAGACGTTCCCGAGTCCACACGGGGATTATATACTGCCGGACGGGGGGAGGAAGCAGTTCAAGAGTCCCACGAGGGGTATATACTGCCGGACGGGGAAGCTGTTCCCGAGTAAGTCAAAGCGGGATATATGCGGCCGGCGGGAAGCCATTTCCGAAGTCCACCGCGGGATATATCCTGCCGGGGGGGGGGGAGGGGGGGGAAGCATGTGGCACAGAGGACCAAGCCGGGATGCGGAGATATCCTGCCGGGGGGGGGGGGCGGGGCGGGGAGGTGGGGGGAAGCCGGTTCCCGGTCCCAAGCCGGGGGGTGGTATTCTGCTGCAGGGGGAAGCCGTTCCAAGTCCCCGCGGGATATATCATGTCGGCCGGGGGAGCCGTTCCCGAGTCCCAGCGGCATTAGATCCTGCCGGGGGGGGAGGGGGGGGAAGCCGTTCCCAGACGTACCCAGAGGGGCGTATACCTGCCTGCGGGGGGGGAAGCGTTTCCGAGCCCCAGCGGGTATATCATGACGGACGGGGGAAGCCTGTCCCGAGTCCCCAGCGGGATATATCTGCCGGGCCGGGGGAGCGTTCCAGAGTCAACAGCGGGAAGATTCCATGCAGGGGGGGCGGGGGGGGGGGAGGGGGGGAGGGGGGAAGCGAAAGCCGTTTCCCGAGTCCAGCGCGGAATATACTGCAGGCCCTTTCTCTGGCACACCGAGGGAAGAAGGGGAATTAGACGTGACAAAGAATGCGTGGAGAGGGAGAAGGTGCGATGTCCTTATTATAGGGGGAGAGCTTAACGGGAAAAGAACGCATTTTTGGTGATTCCTCTTGGCCCCTCTCTACCTTTGTTTGTTTTTGTCTGCCACCTGCTTGCTGTTCCTCAATAAGATTGGGTGTCTTTGTCCTTGGATTTGATGAGAAGGACTATGGTATCGGGCGGATGGATGACGAACCTAGTGGGACATAAAGCTAAATATCCTCGCTCAGAGACGCTGAAGGGGAGTAGAGATAGATGATGTAGAAGGCAGAGTGAAAGTCATGAGCCCCTCATGCTGGTTGTCTGAACCGATAATGGTAAAAACCATTCCGAGGATGAGAAGAGAAGTTCCAAGGCAGGTTTTTAACCCGTGGGAGTGAGATGGCCTCTCTCGTTGTCTATCACGCTTTGCTCTCCGCTTTTGCCTCGCCTCTCTTTTTTTCTTTCACTCTTGTTTGAGTCTCTTACGTTCTTTTTTTTTATATCTTTTCTTCCTTCCTTCTTCTTTTATTCCTTTTTCGATATTAATTATTTCTCCTGATTTCTCGTTTTTTACTACTAGCTCAGGAGTACCCGCAACGCTGCTGATCTTTTTTTGGCTTTCTTCTTTATCCCTGCCTGCCTTCCTCTCTTTGCTGTTGTGTTTTCCTGTCCCTTTTGTTGGGACTTCGCTTTCATTTGCCCTCTCACTCTGTTTTACTTGTTTTGTTGCGTTTTCTGTCCTCATTCTATTTTCTCTCGTCTCTTTTTCGTTTTTTTACACTCTGGTCCCGTCTTTTGTATGTTTAAACCCCCCATTTTTACCTTTTTACTTTGTTGTGTTCCTGTTAGCTGTACCCTATCTTCCAGTACTTCTGTCTTCCTTTAGTTCTCAGGTTTTACATTACTGTTCTTTCCCGGTGCATCTGTCCCCGTCGGCGCTGGTGTTTAAGATTCGGTCTGTATCCTATTTCATGTCTTTCGGTCTTCCTCTCTGTCTTTTAGTTTTGAGCCTGATTCCCTCTTAGATTGTGTCCCCGTTTTTCGCACTCTCCTTAATGGGCCTCCCTGATTCTTTCTGTTCTCTCCCGCTTCCTCATCACTCTTCCTTACCTGGCACTTCACATCTCGATTCCATTTCGCCCGATAATTCCTGATTCCGAATACCTCTTCCCTTTTTTCCTTCTTCGATTTCTCCCGGTACATCCGCCATTCTGCGCCTTGCCCTTCTATTCCGACTCACCTACGCTGTATTCCCTTCCCAAAACCCCTTTTTTTCTATCTTCGGTTGCCAGTCGCCGACTATGTCAAATGTTTTCTAGTCCTCTTTAATTTTAGTTTTTCTCTGCATGCTTTATTATCTTTTTTTTTGCATTAGATTGTATCATGTGGACGTTTCCTTTACGCCACTCTTTTCCGCTCCCATTTTTCTCTGATGGCTCTCTTTTTCACCGTGTTATACAATCCTTTTCTTTTTTCTTGCCGTTAACTTTGTCTATTTGACTCTTGTTCTTTTTTCGTCCTTTAATATCTTTAACTTTCTGTTCTACGGTATCCACTCATTGTTATGTGCCTTGGTTTATTCATCAGAGTTAATATTCTAATCTGTTCCTTTATGTTGCCCATTCGTAATTGTTCACTTCCTTTTTCCATTTCTGTATACGCTTTTGTGACCTCCCTGCTCCTACCTCTTTTGACGTCATTCTCTCTTAGCCTCTGACATCTGTCTCCTATGTCTTTCTTCTCTGTTCTCCTCTCTTATTCGGGTACGTCTTTTTCCGAGCGCTAACGTCATAACCTTACACCCCCTCCCGACTTTTTCCTTTTTTCCCATCGGTGAGCTCAGCGTTTTTATGTATTGGTTGACCAGCATTTTTCTCTTTGGCTTCACTCTTTCTACAACACCATGTACGCTGTAGTTCTTAACTTTCACTTTGTTTTTCTGTCCATCTTTATTGCCTTCTCATGTTTACTTCCCCGCTCTTTTCTTCCCTCGCTATCTTTTTTCCTAGTTCATCTGTTCATTTCTCTTTCTTTGGCCCAAATTCGTCATCCTCTAAGGATTCTCTCCTTCAGTTTGCCTGTTTCACTTCCCACTCTTCATAATCCTTCCCCATTCGCTATCTATGTTTATTATCCACGACGCGCTTGACTTTTTTTGTTCAAACTTTTCCCCGGTTCCATTCTTTTATTATTCCGCGGTATTTTATTTTTTCTTATTGTCTCTGATCATACTCATGTCTTTCGCCTTACTTTCCTCGTTTATTAAAGGTCGTTCATTCGCTTTTTCCACTTATTTGGATTTGTCACGCTTAACACTTTTAATTCGACCTGCTTGTTGTGTGGTGACAACACCTTTCACCCCACCAATTTTATCACCCGCGTCTCATTACCATCATTTTCTCTTTTATAATGTTTCCCAATTACCTTAAAAGACAGTTATCTCACGAGTGTCCAGCGGGAGTACGTCATGAGGACGGTGGAAGCCGTCCGGGTCACAAGCGGGAAATAAATCATGCCGGCAGGGGAGAAGCCGTACCAGCAGTCCCCAGCGGGATATATCCTGCCGGCCGGGGGAAGACGTTCCGAGTCCCAGCGGGATATATTTCCTGCACGGCCGGGGGAGCAGTTCCCGAGTACCTCCCAGCGGGGATAGATCCGACCGCAGGGGAGGAAGCTGTTCCCGGAGTCCCACACGCGGGGATATTCATGCCGGAAAGGTGGGGGAAGAAGTTGGCAAGAGTAAAAAGACGCGGGAGATAGAAGGCGGAAGGGGGGAGTGGTCGGCGAACATTCTGAGATCAAAGAGGGCGACAAGATTGGAAGAGCCCTAACAGCGGATTGAGATTAGGTAAGGAGGAAGGGGGAGGGAAAGAAGTTGACAGGAGTCGTCACAAGCCGGGAATTATTTACTTGCCAGGGCCCGGGGGAAAGGAGGAACAGTCCGTCCCGAGTCGACACCGAGGGTATATCCTGCCGGCGGGGGGAAGCCGGTAGAAAGAGAAGTAAGAGAGAGAGAGGAAAGGGATGGTTGGATGGTACCGAGTGAAAGGGTGCCAAAGTACCGGGAGAGCATGTAAGTGGCAGGTAACGGGGGCTGGGAGGAAGGAAGCACGGTAAGAGGAATAAAGTCCCAGCAGGTAGATCCATGGCCGGACGGGGGGAGGGAAGACGGAGCCAGAGTCACAAGAGGGATATATACTGCCGGGGGGGGGAAGCCGTTTCCCGAGTCCCCCGCGGGATATATCCTTCGGCGGGGGGGAAAGCCGTTCACGAGTCCACAGCGGGATTATCCTGCCGGCCGGGGGAAGCCGTTCCCGAGTCCCCACGAGGGATAGATCATGCTGAAAGGGGGAAGCCCGTCCAGAGCTCCAGCGGATATATCCCTGCAGGCCTGGGGGAAGCCGTTCCGGAGGGCCCAGAGGCGACTGAGAAATGGGCAGGCACTGGGGTGTGGAACTCAGTGACCACGAGGATCACAGAGGGAGACGAGTGGACTCGGGAAGTGAAGGGCGAAGAAGCGGGAAGAGTAAAAGAGGCGATAGATGATGTAGGAAGGCGGGACAAGACTGTATTAAGAATGTCCCCAGCGGGGTTTATTACTGCCCGGCAGGGGGACAGCCGTTTCCCGGTCCCCGCGAGGTATATCTGCCGGCCGGGGAGGGAAGCCGTTCCCAGTCGGCCTCAGCGGATCTATCCTGCGGCCGGGGAAGCCGTTCCCGAGTCCCCAGGGGGTTATATCCTGCCAACGGGGGAAGCCGTTCCCGAAGTCCTCAGCGGGATATATCTGGCGGCCCGGAGGGAGGGGAGGCACGGGGGAAGCGTTCCCGAGTCCCCCCGGGATATATCCTGGCGGCGGGGGAAGCCCTTCTTCCCGGCGTGTGAGGTAATCGCCGTCCGGCAGTGTTCGGTCAACTTACCCTCACCTATCTGTCCGGATCTAAAGGCATCCCAACGAGGGTATTTCAGCGGCGGTTGCAGGAGAGGAGCGTGTACTCAGTCCGTCCTGCGGTTCACATTCCAAAGAGCGTTCCAGTCCTGGTGCCGATGCACGAGCGCAACGCATGCGCGGGGCGCAGCTCCCACGGCTTCCGGGATCTCTTACCTCCAGACTCCGCCCCCGCTCGGACGACAGCGGTACGCGGGCACAGCGGTCCACGAGCGGGACTCCCATCCTCCTCGGGCACGCCTCCGGTCTCCGCGCCCTGCACTGATGCGGGGGTGCCGTGGGCCGCGCACAGTGGCGCACAACAAGGTCGCAGAATGATGTGCGGGTCAAGAGCGGGCGATTTAAGGCGAGGACAGTAGTCGGATTTGGTCCCACCCCCACTCCTAATCGCTGCACAATAGGGCTCCACCGTGCGAGATCAGTGAGGTGCGCCTCCAATTCCTGGTTGATCCCCTGAGGGATGGTGCGTATTTATGACCCTGTATGAGCCTCCTCCCTTGCCGGAGCATAACTCTGTTCTGTGATTTTCATGCATCTCCCTGCATCAGTATACTGGCCTTTGACCTGCAGCTTACCCTGTGCCTGACCCAGCCTTGGACTTTGGACTTT
Organism: Ascaphus truei; assembly: GCA_036426205.1. Lineage (NCBI taxonomy): Eukaryota > Metazoa > Chordata > Amphibia > Anura > Ascaphidae > Ascaphus > Ascaphus truei. The sequence continues at coordinate 11,030,899 of CM071587.1, forward strand.
GTGATACTCTCCTGCGCTGAACCTGGCTTGACGACGACTATTATATCTCCATCCTGGACCCCGGCGACCGACCCCAAACGATACGCTACTCTACACTCCTAGACCCGGCAAAGACCACGTTTACTCTGTGCCGCTCACTTACACCCCACCCGGCTTGAAGACTATCCGCAATCTAGACGCTCCATCGCGGTTGTGGTCGGCGGTCTATTTCAATCCCTACCTCAGCCCCGCAGCACGCCCGTTTGTGGTGAGGGCACGCGTTAGTTACACCAAGTCACCAGTGGGAGATTTCCGGTCGGGCCGGGGGGGAAAGACGTTCCAGACCGTACAAAGAGGGATGATATCCTGCCGAGACGGGGGAGGAAAGCCGTCTCCCCGAAGAGTCAAAAGAGGGAATATCCGCCTGGCCGGGGAAAAGCCGTTCACGAGTCCCCAGCGGGATATATTTAATGCAGGACGGGGGAGGAACCCATTCTACGACGTACCAACGGGGATATATCATGACGGAAGTGGGACCGCAGTTGGATGCTCGGGAATTTTAGAAGGGATGAAATGAAGGAAAGATAAGAGGCTGGCAGGGAGATCTGAGAACGTGAAGGTAATTGGTTGGTTTGGAGGATCACAGATTCCAGTGGTAAATATGACACTCCTTAGGAAAAAGAGGTGGGAGAGACAGTTGGTTTTAAGACCCGAGAGGGGCCAGGATGAAGAACGGGCACTAGGGTTTTAGGTTCATTTGAAACTAGACGGCTGAGTAGAGATGCGCAACGGGAGGCCATACGCGGCGATAGAAGGGAAAGCTGGATAAACGATTCGATTTTTCTTGGTAGGGTTCGTCTTGTTCTTGATCTTCCCCTTTTCGGGCGCGGGCATGTGGGGGGCGAGCAGAACCAAGGACAGCGTCCAACACGGTTGTGGATAAGCTATAGGCTTGAACAGCATGTAACGGTAAAAAGAGGTGGGAGAGAAGTCGAATTGGGGGGAGGGAAGTATGAAGATGGACCAATAGCGGTTCTGGTGTGGAGAGTATCAGTACTCGAAGGCAGGGGCTGAGGGAAGACCGTTCAACGAGTTCAAAAGAGGGATATATCCTTGCCGGCAGGGGGGGAAGAAGTTCCGAGTGCCCCGCGGGAATATCTGCCGGCCGGGGAAGCCGTTACCGAGCCCCCCGCGGGATATATCCATGCCAGCCGGGGAAAGCCGTGTTACCGATTATATTGTGATGAAAAGATTTGTCGCTACGAGGCACGAGACCGGAAGGAATGCGTGGGGGAAGCCATCGGGACCCGAGGACCAAAAGAGGGAGAGAGAGGACGGACAAGGCGTGGAAAGACGTTGCACGAGTGACAAAGCTGGCGAGATATCCTTTGAAAGGACGGGGGGGAAGACGGTTACAGAGTCCCCTCGAGGGAGTATCTACCTGAAGGCCGGGGGAAGCCGTTCCCGAGTCCCCACCGCGGGATATATCCTGCCTGCCGGGGGATCAGCCGTTCCCGAGTCCCCGCGGGGTAGACTTCCGCCGGCCGGGGGAAGCCGTTTTCCCCGAGTCCCCCAGCGGGATATATCCTGCCTGCCGGGGGAGGAAGACGTTAACAGGGGAAAACACAACCGATTGGAGGTTCGGGGCTACAGAAGAGGAAGGTATAGTGTGGAGGCGGGAGCATGAGGGAGAATGACTGAGCATAAAGCTATCTACTTTGTTGAGCTTGGGCATCGTGCCTCGGACGAGTAAGGAACTGTTGCCTCCGATAGGGGGTTCTGTGGGAAGAATCGGGAAAGATCTCACTTCGCGAATCAGAATAGAGGGATGAGATGAAGGAGAGGGAATTGGGGTCGGAGGAAGGCGAAGCTCTGGGAAAGCGAGGCTAACAAAATGCGGGTGGGAGAATGGCCGGAAAATGGACCGTGGAGGAAGGACGTAACCGTAGGAAAAAGCGGGGATTAGACGCCTGTGAAGGACGGGGGAGGTTGAACGCCGTGCCCGAGTCCCAGCGTGAATAATCCTGCCGCCGGTGGGAAGCGTTCCCGAGTCCCGCGGGATATTATCATGCCGGCACGGGGAAAGCGATCCCGAGTGTGAGGAATCGCCGTCCGGGCAGTTCGGTACCCTTAACCCTCACTATATGTCAGGATCTAAATGGCACTCAAAGAGGGTCTGTTCAGCGGCGGTTAGCATGCGCGGAGCGTTTGTACTACGTACCGTCTCTGGAGGTTTCCCATCTCCCCACAAGACGCGTTCTAGTCCTGGGGCCGAGACGCAGAAAACGAAAATGAGAGGTGCGCACTTCCCATGGTTCCTGTGTGTGGTCTCTACCTCCAGAGCCACCCCTCTCTGACGACACGAGGTAGCGCACAGCGGTCACGCGCGGGATCCCAGCTCTCCTCGGGCACGCCTACGGTCTCCGACCCTGCACTGACGAGGGGGGTGCCGTGGCGCGCACAAGTGGCGCACAAACCAGGTCGCAGAACAGAATGATGGCGGGGTCACTGCGCGGCGGCACCGGCGACTTCAGTAGTGCGTCCCACCCCCACTCCTAATCGGCTGCACATAGGGGCTAACTGCATGACCAGCAAAGCCTATCAAGTTGGAGGGCCTCAACTTCCTGTTGCCTCCCATATGGAGGGACGGTCCCTTATTTATTCCCTGTCTGAGCCTCCTCCTTGCCGAGCATAACCTCTGTTCTGGATTCGCATTCCCTTGAACCAGTAAGTATCCTGCCTTGCTGATTTTACCTTTGCTGCCTGACCAAGCCTTGGACTTTGGACTTTGTGATACTCTCCTGCGCTGACCCGTGGACTTACGACGACTCTACTCTCTCCAATCCTGACCCCGGCACGTACCCCAACGATACGCTACTTCTACACCCTAGACCCGGCAAGTACCACGTTTACTATGTCCGCATATACCACGACCCGGCTTGGCTCTTTTGAAGGCATTATACTGCACTCTAGAGCTCCATCGCGGTTGTGGTCGGCGTTCTATTTCAATCCTAACCTCAGCCCAAGCCAAGTCACCATCGTTTTGTGGTGAGCTACGCGTTACACCAAGTCACCAGTGGAGATTTCTGGTCGGCGGGGGAAGCCGTTCAAAAGCTCCAGCGGGAGATATCTTGTTGGCCGGGGGAAAAGGAAGACGTTGTGACTTGGTCGGTCGCCCATCTCCCATGCTTTCATGGTAGAGGGGAAGCTAGTAAGGGGGCCCCGGTAAGACACTCAGTTATTGTCCATGCGATCCTGATGTACAGACGGAACATGAGCCTTCGCTCGAGGCTATGCCGGAGACACCCTGGAAAACGAGGCTGAGCTTTGCCAGCGGAACATGTCCAAAGGGCATTTGTCCTGCGGGCGGCGAGTCCCAGAGAAGCGAGAAGCAGGACTTTTTCAATGGGGAATTGAAAGGGTTCTGTCATGAATTGCACCAGAGAGTCGGGCGGCCATACCCACGGCGGAGAGAGCCTGGGAAAGCTTTAATTGTTACATAGTTACTATTACAGTTCATAGTACCTAGTTACATAGTACATAGGTACATAGTTACATTAGTTCATAGTAAGATGAGGTTGAAAAAAGGACATAGGTTCCATTTCAAGTCATACCTTGCTAAATTTAGACAGACATACTTTATCCTATAGCATACTTACTTATTGATCCAGAGGAAGGCAAACAAGACCCATTAAGGGGAAAAAATATATGTCTTCCTGACTCCAAAGAATGGCAACGGAATTAATCCTGGATAACATCCTTCCCATGTATACTTATTTGGGATACCCTGTATACCTTTCCATCTAAAAGTTGTCCAACTCTTTTTGAACAATCATTGTCTATCTGCCATCACAGCTCCAGGGGGAATGATATCCACACTGTAACTGCCTTACTGTAAAGAACCCTTTCCTTTGTTTCTGGTGAAATCCTCCTTTCCTCCAACCTCTAAGGGAGGCCCGAGGTCCTTGTTTACTGCCCGTGGGATGAATAGTTCTTTTGAAAGATCCTTGTCTTGCGTCCCAAATTATATTTGTATATAGTGATTCAATATCCCCTACTTAGACCCTCTTTTCTAATGAAATAAATCTAATTCAGCTAGCCTCTCTCTAACTCAAGTGAATGTCCTCCCCTTTATAATTTTGGTTGCCTCGCTCTGCACTACCTTCTGTTCATAATGTACTTTTCTTAGGATTGGTGCCCACATTGTACTCCATATTCAAGGTGTGGTCCCTTACTATGCTTTGTAAAGGGTGCATAATTATGTTACTTCCCTTCCATCCAGTTGCCCATTTGATGTCAAATAAGATCTTGTTTCGGCCTTTGCAGCTGTACTGCTGACATGTGGGCACTATTGGCTAAGTCTGCAGTCTACACGCACTCCTAATCCTGCTCCATCAAGGATTTCCCACATATACTCCATATATTTGTAAGTGTGGCCGTTTTGATTCTGTATCCAAATCATAACCTACATTATCTTATTAAACCTCATCGTGCCATTTACCTGCCCATGTTTCCAGTCTCTCCAAGTCCTCTGTAGACAAATTACATCCTGCTATGATTCTATTACCTTACACCATTAGTATCATAGCAAAGATGGAGACTTTGCTCTCGATCCCCACCTCAAGGTCATTAATAAAACAAGTTAAAAAGCAGGGGTTCCCAGCGTACCGCCCTTGAGGTACTCCTCACTCACGACTTTAGCCAACCTGAAAAAGTTCCATTTATGACAACACCCCTTGTTTGTCCTTTACCAGTTTTCAATACCAGTGTATATATTATTACTGAGTCCCATTTTCTTTATTTTGTACACCACCTCTGTGTTGAACGTATCAAAAGCCTTTGCAAAATCTAAGTAGACCACATCAACTGCATTACCCTGGTCTAGATTCCTACTTACCTCCTGAAAGAGTACCAAATGTACCGCCCAGCACTAGACAGCTGGGATTCCCCCTGTATGCCGTGTGTTAGGGGGTAATCGCTCTGATCTGGGTTTGAGTGCTGTGTTTGAGTGCTGTGTTTGTGCTGTGTTTGTGTGCTGGGTTTGTGTGCTGTGTTTGTGTGCTGTGTTTGTGTGCTGTGTTTGTGTGCTGTGATTGTTGCTGTGTTGTGTGCTGTGTTTGTGTGTGTGTTGTTTGTGTGAGGGTTTGTTGGTGCGGGTTCTGTGTCGGGTTTTTGCTGGTTCCGGACGGAATAAACTCTTTATTGACCCTGCTTTGTCCTGTCTGTGCCCTCATCCCGGGCCAAGTTCTGGTCTCCGTGAGAGTGCAGCCGTGCGCAGTATGCATGATAGGGCTACCCTGTATGACGTGTGTTGCTAGCCAAGTTCCTATATCCTATCCTGTGTCTCTCGTACCCGGGCAATGGCTACTTATCTGTGAGTTGGGACACAATCAAGGAAGATGTGTTGTGTTTATTTTAGTATTGCAACGTGCTTGCTTTAGGAAACACCATCTAAGGCTGCGTCCATGGACTGCAGCCGTGCTGAGGAGGAGCCGCGGAGGAGGAGGGAAAGCGGAAGGAGGAGAGGCCGGAGAGGGGAGGGAAAGTGGGCGTGCGAGCGATGCGCCGGAGGTGAGCGAAAGAGGGAGGTGGAGGAGGAGCGCGGAGGGAGGGGAAAGCGGCCGTGCGGAGGCGCGCGGAGGCGGTGAGGAAAGCAGGGCGCGCGGGAGCGGCAGGGAAAGAGGGCGTGCGGAGGCAGGCGCGGCAGCGCTGAGGGGAAAGCGGCCGTGCGGAGGCGCGCGGAGGTGAGGGAAGCGGGCGTGCGGAGGCTGCGCGGAGGCTGAGGAAAAGCGGCGGCGGAGGCACGCGGCGGCTGAGGCGTAGAAAGCGGCGGCGTGAGGGGCGGCGCGGAGGCCTGAGGGGAGGAAAGCGGGCGGGCGGAGGCGCCGCGGAGGCTGAGGGAAGCGATGCGGCGGGAGCGTGCGGAGGAGGGCGCGAGGGATGGAAAGCGTTGCATTCCCTGGCCTGGGTCCGCGCGACGGGGGCGCTGTCGGGGGGAGGGGCCGGAGTGACGTCAAGGAGTGTTCGCCCTCATTGGGCGATCCGTCTCACGTGACCGGCCCTGCGCTCCCTTGAGCGCTTGATTTAAACATTTTGGCAAGCGCGCGTAAGCGTAAGCGAGCCCCTGCTAAAGCCGCTCTCATTATAGCTGCAGGGGCTCAGTGCTGAGCGTGAGCGCGCCTCAGCACAGGTCAGCATGGACGCAGCCTAACCTGTCAGTCCGGCCTCACATGCACAGAGTTTGCATTACTGCTGACATGCTGACATGCGGACATGCGGACATGCGGACATGCGGACATGCTGACATGCGGACATGCGGACATGCGGACATGCGGAATGCGGACATGCTGACATGCTGACATTGCTGACATGCGGACATGCGGACATGCGGACATTGACGGACTTGCGGCATGCGGACATGCTGACATGCTGACATGCTGACATGCTGACATGCTGACATATACCGCGTGCTATGCAGCTGCTTGTGTCTGATTGAAAGTGAAATTCAGGAAGTTGCCCAATTGTATCAAGCCCTAAAAAATGACCACTTGTTCTTACGTTGGATGGAAAAAGTCACTTGACATCCGTGCCTCTTAGCATTAACCGTTTGATTTCCCCATGATGTGCTCTGATCATGGGGGCTGGCACTCTCGGGGTCTGCTCAACTCCAATTCTCAAGACCCCCCAACAAGTCTGGTTTTCAGGATATCCCTGCTTCAGCACAGGTGGCTCAATCAGAGGTTTAGTCAAAGACTGATTGAGCCACCTGTGCTGACGCAGGGACTGATTGAGCCGCCTGTGCTGAAGCAGGGACTGATTGAGCCGCCTGTGCTGAAGCTGGGATATCTTGAAACCCTGACCTGTTTGCGGGTCTTGAGGACTGGAGTTGAGCACCGCTGACGTAAAGAGCAAGTTGTGTTATAAATGCCCGTTTTTTAGGGAAGGACCATGTTGGAACACGATCAAAATGGAAGGGATGCACCAGAGATCTGTCTGCACCAGAGATCTGTCTGCAAAAAACCCAGAGAAGCATGTCAGCATGTCCGCATGTCCGCATGTCCGCATGTCCGCATGTCCGCATGTCCGCATGTCAGCATGTCAGCATGTCAGCATGTCAGCATGTCCGCATGTCCGCATGTCCGCATGTCCGCATGTCCGCATGTCATGTAACTATGTAACTATGTAACTATGTAACTATGTAACTATGTAACATTAAAGGCTTTCCCAGGCTCCGCCGTGGTAGGGACCGCCCAGATCTCTCTGGTGCAATTCATGACAGAACCCTTTCAAATTCCCCATTGAAAAGTCCTGCTCTCTGCTTCTCTGGGGACTCGCCGTCCCGCAGGACGAAGCCCTTTGGAATGTTCCGCTGGCAAAGCTCAGCCTCGTTTCCAGGTGTCTCCGGCATAGCCTCGAAGCGCAGTCCGTCTGTACATCAGGATCTGCATGGACAATGGAGTGCTGACCGGGGCCCCCTTATCTAGCTTCCCCTCTACCATAGGAAAGCATGGGAGATGGGCGACCGACCAATCACAACGGCTTCCCCCGGCCAACAGGATATCTCCCACTGGTGACTTGGGAACGGCTTCCACCGGCCGACAAGAAATCTCCCATTGGGGATTCAGCAACGTCTTCCCCCGGCCGACAGGAAATCTCCCACTGGTGACTTGGTGTAACGCGTAGCTCACCACAAACGAGGCGTGACTGCGGGGCTGAGGTAGGGATTGAAATAGAACGCCGACCACAACCGCAAGGGAGCGTCTAGAGTGCAGGATAGTCTTCAAGCCGGGTCGGGGTTATAGCGGACAGAGTAAACGTGGTACTTGCCGGGTCTAGGAGTGTAGAGTATCTTCTCGTTGGGGTACGTAGCCGGGGTCAGGATTGGAGAGAGTAGAGTCGTCGTAAAGCCAGGGTCAGCGCAGGAGAGTATCACAAAGTCCAAAGTCCAAGGCTGGGTCAGGCAGCAAAGGTAAGAGGCAGGCAAGGCAGGATACTGGATGCAGGGAGATGCAGAATCACAGAACAGAGGTTATGCTCGGCAAGGGAGGAGGCTCAGACAGGGTATAAATAGGACCTCCCTCCAATGGGAGGCAACCAGGAAGTGGAGGCGCCCTCACTGATAGGCTGCTGGATCTCGCAGGTGAGCCCTATTGTGCAGCCGATTAGGAGTGGGGGTGGGACCACTACTGAGCGCGTGCCCCGCGCGTGACCCGCACATCATTCTGGCGACCTGGTTGTGCGCCACTTGTGCGCGCCACGGCACCCGCGTCAGTGCAGGGGCGGAGACCGGAGGCGTGCCCGAGGAGAGATGGGAGTCCCGCGCGTGACCGCTGTGCCGCGTACCTCTGTCGTCAGAGCGGGGGTGGAGTCGGGAGGTAGAGACCACAGGAAGCCAGGGGGAGTGCGCACCGCGCATGCGTTGCGCGTCATCGGCACCAGGACTAGAACGCGTCTTGGGAATGGGAACCGCAGAGACGGACGGAGTACACGCTCCGCGCATGCGAACCGCCGCTGAAATACCCTCTTTGAGTGCCTTTAGATCCTGACAGATAGGTGAGGGTTAAGGGGACAGAACTGCCGGAACGGCGATTCCTCACACTCGGGATCGGCTTCCCCCGGCCGGCAGGATATATCCCGCGGGGGACTCGGGAACGGCTTCCCCCGGCCGGCAGGATATATCCCGCTGGGGACTCGGGAACGGCTTCCCCCGGCCGGCAGGATATATCCCGCTGGGGACTCGGGAACGGCTTCCCCCGGCCGGCAGGATATACCCCGCTGGGCGGGTGCCGCTCTGGCTCAAGAGGCAGCTAACTGCTCCGCTTTTAGAGGTGGATGTCCCCTGGCTGGTCTCCGCCCCATGACACCATCGCCTTTTCCGTGGCACATCTCCTCCCCCTCCAGTCCCAGCAGCCATTTTTTCTGGACACATTTTTACACTTTATTAACTTAACACAACAGGAATGAAAGAGTCACAGTACAGGGTATACAAGGGGCTACTCAGTACAGGGTATACAAGGGGGTACAGGGTATACAAGGGGCTACTCAGTACAGGGTATACAAGGGGCTCCTCAGTACATTAAAACCAAGCAGCTCTGGGGTCTGGTGGCCAGAGGAGCCTCAGGGAAGGATGGGGTCAGAGACTGGGTTTTACCTTTAATATACTGGTACCTGGGCCCCTTTCCGTCACATGCATCATCTCAGGAGGTTCTGTAAGAACAATATGAGAATATATGTGTTTATGTGGCACTGGTGTCACTGGCAGCGCAGCACATATCATTTGCCCGGCACAAACATTCTCTGCCCCAAAGATTTTATAATCTTATTTTGGTGCTTGAGGTACAGGAACATAATGGCCCAGGTTTGCTAAATGGAGCCAAGTCAGAAGACACAAGAAAATGAATGGGCGGTCAGGTGCCTTACTGCTTAGCACCACTTAGTCAGCTGGCCCAAAATGACTTCTCTAAGGTCACAAGGTGAGCTGACTGTGGGATCCAAACTGTTTCACCCACTTCAAAGACCTTGTTCTTACCAGCAGTCTAGTCTTTCAGCGCTCTATAAAAAGCCAGGTTTTTATGTGACTAATTAAAGCAGCTCAGAGCTTAGAAACACGTAAACCAGCAGTCTGCAAACCTTTCTCTCTCTCTTACGCTCTTTTTCTTCCTCTCTCCATTTCTCTCAATTTCTTTCTCTCCTCCTCCGTTTCTCTTTCTTCCTCTCTCTCCCTTTCATTCTCTTTCTCTCTGTTTCTCTCTCTCCCCCTCTTATCATTTCTCTTTCTTTCTCTCTTTCTCTCTCTCCCACACTCTGTCTTTCCATTCTGATATTAGCAGCCCAGACTGCCACAGACTTACAGGAGATGAGCGAAATTATCCAAAATGTAGAAGCTGCAGTTTTTGCGAAACATTTCACCAAGACCCTGAGGTGTAATAATGAGCCTATTAATAGTTTTAGCATTAAGCAAATGTTGTCATTTTAGAGAATTTAGCAAATTAGCATATTAGAGCAGCAAAACGGAAAATCAAATATGTTTTTTTAATTTTTTAATGCAGCTCTTAATGCCATTTTTAATGAGTTTTCATGTACTGAACATCCTTTGATTTCTATAGCGGGCATTGGCCACCTCCCCAGCAGTGCAAGATGTTTGCAACACTTTCCTGTTTGGGATAATTTGTTGCCAATGTTCCCAGCAGTTTGAGCAGCAATCGGTAACAATAGATAATGTTACCTTAGTAATATAAGGATACATTGTAGCTGCTGAGTTCTGACTGAAAGATTGATTGAAATGGAAAGGCAGCCATTATGTTAGCCACACATTCAGGATTTTTACAGATTTAAAACGGGAGCACCAAACATTTGCCAGCTTAAGTAAGAATGTAAAATTACACATTGTCACACGCTTTACATAAAATATAATAATTAAAAAAAAAGGGGGGGGGGGGAGGCTGTACTGCTGATTTAAGGAAGTTGCCATGCACGTAGACTTCGTGCCCGTGTATCTCTTGCAAACTCTGAACAGATTGTAAAATGTTTCACCGGTAAAAAATGGCAAAATTCTTCTTGGTTTGCAAATTCCTGCAAAAGTTCTAACAAAAATCCCTCAGCACCAGGAGCAAAATGTCACCAAGTCCTTAAGACTTCCGAACCCGACGAAGGGGAACGTTCCCCTGAAACGCGGTGCTTTTCCTGCAAATGAATGCATACCTTCTGAATGTCTTAAGGTAGGGGTTCTCCAGTCAAGTCTTCACGACCCCTCAAGACCCCCCAAACAGGTCAGGTTTTAAGGATATCCCTGTGTCAGCGCAGGTGGGCTCAATCAGTGGCTCCGTTGAAAAGCCTGCTTCAGCACAGGTGGCCCAACTGATTGAGCCACCTGTGCTGAAGCAGGGATATCCTGAAAACCTGACCTTTTAGTGGCCCTTGCGGACTGGAGTTGACCAGCCTTGGTCTGCAGTGTACAGCATCTGGGCTCTGCCATGGAAAGCATTAGGAATGGAAGGAACGGAGAGAGGGAGGGAGAAGGGTGAGGGAGGGAGAAGGGTGAGGGAGGGAGAAGGGTGAGGGAGGGAGAAGGGTGAGGGAGGGAGAAGGGTGAGGGAGGGAGAAGGGTGAGGGAGGGAGAAGGGTGAGGGAGGGAGAAGGGTGAGGGAGTTTTAACTATGAATGTGTCATGCTTTCTATTTGCCTCCAAGACTGGGCACTGCTTTGGCTTACAGTGAATGGAAACCCTCAGGCACTATGGCTGTGTCAGTAAAGGTGTGTCCTAAATAAGTTTATAGTGTGTAATGTTTTTGTATTTTCAGTGGAGTGAGTTATAGGGCTGAGTTATGGGAACCAGCGATACTTAACATAGCGCAGTATGTATGACCCAGCGCAGTATGTATGACCCAGCGCAGTATGTATGACCCAGCGCAGTATGTATGACCCAGCTCAGTATGTATGACCCAGCGCAGTATGTATGACCCAAGGTCACACCGGACATTTTACACAAACATAGTGATCTCCCAAAAGTATTCTCTGTTCAGAACAACTTTAACAGAGAACATTGGATCGTCCGTAGGATCTCAGTATCCGAATGCCACGATGGCACTTACTATTGTTTGATTGCAAAGTATCCGTCTGCGGCCCGAGGAGCCGGATAGCAGCGACATGTTAATACGTGAAATTCATGTTATTGGTGCCCTTAAAAAATCTGCCAAGAATAATTATTTTAAAATATTTTTAAACGTTTGAATGAATATCCTTTAGAGCAGATGTGGCCAACTCCAGTCCTCAAGGGCCACCCCTTGAATGATTAAGCCATTGATTAAGCTAACTGTGCTGAAGCAGGGATATCCCTAATACCTGTCCTGTTGGTGGCCCCTGAGGACTGGAGTTGGCCACATCTGGGCTACAGTTTCCATTTCTCTTTGCATCAATGAAACCCATCAGATCTCAAGTGACTCTAACTTTTTATGCGTAAAAACTCAGCGGCAGGTGGAAAAATAACGCAAATAACACGTTTTATACATTTGACATCGAAACAAATTGACGCCAGAGAAAATGACTGGGCTGTTTCAGGGAGCAAAACTGCCTTATCTTGCACACACATCGGGGTATTATAATAACACGCAGGAGGGCTGCCCCATTACAGGCGTGCATTAGTGTATAGGTGTGTCGTTATTATCTAGAACTGGTATTAAGGAAATTATTAGCTCTGCTCAGGTGGGTTTTTTCCTGCTTATAAATAAAAGACTCCTACACAGTGATGGGTTATGTTCTGATGATATAATACAGTGTCTTCTGCCAATCACCTTGGTCTTATAGGTTATTTCCTTGTCCCATTCTTTGCACAACATGGGAGCAGAGGCTAACGCATTACTGGATCATCACCCATAGCTTCCTGCGGGATGCAGGGATTTAAATACATGGATGTTACTGGACCTAACCCTTCCCAGGTACATAGCTTGGAAACCAGGGGTCTCCGAGGGTTGAAATTAAAGCAGTTCTCCTCCAGGGACTCCCTCCTTCCCATTTATATATGAAAAAGAGGGTGCCAAGGTAGGGTGGTTCTTTCAAGGGCTCATGTCTTGTCGCATCTAACCGGGGCACCAGCAATTCCAATGTTGCAGTGATCAGGAATGAGTTCTAAAGTAGAGTTTGGAAAATCACACTGACTAGGGCCTACAGTCTGCAGAAAGTGGAGACTTGTAACGTTGCAAAAGCTCTGTACACTACACTATCACCATTCACAAGTCTACAAAAATGGACAAAAATGCAGCCTCTGCCCTTGGAGTCTCCATACACCCCTTAATGTTGCTAAGAGAGAATAACGGACAGGGGACTCTCACTCTTTAAATGTCCTGTTCTGCTTCCCATAGCTTGTTGACATCAGGAGACTGGATGGACCTGACTTGATGTTGTCAGTTCTTCTCTTCCTGCACCAGTTACCCAATGTACCAAACAGTAACCAAATAACCGGTTGGACAAGAATAGCTCAGTGATATATTTTAACTGATTGGATTCACACAGGAAAATAAACGTGGTCACTAAGTAATGCAAACACTGAGCATGATACTTTCTAGCACTACTTCAAAGGAACACGCAGAAATCCACGCGTGTGCTTATTCTGTAAATGCATCTCCAGACAATGAAACGTCCAAACATTATTGGAGGTTTATTATTTATTATTAGATTCAGATGCTGACCGCAGGATGGGCCACTGTTTTGGATATTACAGTCGGCTTTGAACTGGACACCAGCTCAGATAAGCATGTCAGCCCTGGTTCTGTTCCTGGTTCTAGATCGTCTCCTTGGTGATAACCATACATTACATTCTTTTAAGGCAGTGATTCACAGTCCCATATTAAGTGAGAACACCCTTACACACATTCTTGTATGCCTGTCTTTATCAATAAATTCCACCCATTTAAACATATGTTTTCCATAATTTATTGCTTATTGCGCAGTTTCCGTGCATAGCTCAGTAACTGATTGGATTTACACTGAAACATAAATAAGTCTATGCTTATTGCATAGTTTATATTTGACATACTTTCATATATATTCTTTTCTTATTAGGCAAAAGTTCTCAGTCTGCACAACAATGTAATAATCAGTCAGTATCCCCTTCACCGTCTGGTACACAGATTATGATGCAGATGTGTTCCGAAAGCCAGGCATGCTCAACTCCACTACTCAAGACCCCCCACCCCAACAGGTAAGGTTTTCAGGATATCCCAGCTTCAGCACAGGTGGCTCAATTGACTGATTGAGCCACCTGTGCTTAAACAGGGACTGATTGAGCCACCTGTGCTGAAGCAGGGATATCCTGAAAACCTGAACAGTTGGGGGGGGGGGGGGGGGGGGGGGGTCTTGAGGACTGGAGTTGGGTGCTTGAGTAGGGAACCTCTGTTTTAGGGGGTGTACATTTAAGAGACGATGGCCCATGTTGACTAAATGCTGCCATTCCAAAGGAAAACAGCTTATACTTCAAGTGAATGTGTCATAAATTGTTGAATAGCACCCCTTAGTAGATGTGGACCTATATATGTTTGGGGTTGTGCAGTTATTTTATAATAATAAATATTATTTAGAAAAGGAATTGTCTATTGGTAACATGACTGTTTTTGACACATTGAAACTTGGACTGAATCCTACTGTCTGACAACTTTAACCTTGGGCATGTCCTGTCTCCCAGCCCCTGCTTCTCAGACACTGTACCCCAGCACATGCCTGGGAGCAAATCTATACCAAGTGCTGCTTTCTCTAACAAAAGAAACCAGGGTGTCAAACTCAGTCCTCAAGGGCTACCAAAATGCCACTGATTGAGCCAGCTATGCTGAAGCAGGGACATCCATAAAATCTGGCCTGTTGGGGGCACTTGAGAATTGAGTTTGACACACCTGCTCTAAACACCTAAGGCCCCTATTAAAAGCAGCAAAGCATGTACAATCTTAGGTTTTGTTTTTTAATTTATTAAATAACTCAGTTCTGTAGTATTAGATAATACTTACTGTATTTTATATATATATATATATATATATAATCAAAAAATAAATAGATGATACCGTTCTGTGGCTAACAAAATGCTTTTATTTGTGCGAGCTTTCGAGATACACTGATCTCTTCTTCCGGCGATGTTACAATGAATGAAGCAAAAGGTATACTTAAAAACAGTGTCTCTTGGAATGTTATCTGTGCTGTTCCTTCCCCCGGTGTGGATGTGTTTTATGGCTAGAGGTGTCAAAAGTTTCCTGAAAGCAAGTGAAGAAAGAGTGTGTATGTGTATCAGTGTGAATAAAAATGAATGGAGAGCCCACAGTATATACAGTGCTTTACACAAGGTGTGTGTGGAGTGGGAGTGGATATAAATGGTGTGGGTGGGTGTGGAAATGTGAGAGTTTGTAGCACAACTAAAAGTGTGTGTGGATACTAAGTGGTCCCTATTGGTGTATAGGGATGGAAAAACAAGGAGTATTAGTATGTGTGAGAGACAGCTGTGTGTGCATACATATAGCACAGTATGTACAGACATGGCCTTTAGCGCTCATGGGACGAGAGTTCACTAGTGTTAGTAATGACTCATAAAATTTCGATCTCTGTTTAGGCCACTGCTAAGTGTCCCGAACAGTTGCATAAATTTGTATTCATGCAACCGTCTCTCTTTCGGGGTTTTAAGATTACCTTTGAGTATGGCAACCCTCAGATCGTTCATCTTATGGCCAGAGTCAGAGAAATGTTCGCCAACAGGACTGTCTCTTGTACCGCGTGTGATGCTGTGGCGATGCAGGTTCATTCTCTTGTTTAGCCCCTGCCCTGTCTCACCTATGTAGTAGCAGCCCCCTGGGCATTTCATGCACATGATGAGGTACACGACATTGCTGGAAGAACAGGTGAACCTTCCTCTGATTTTGTATTCACGATTCCTATGTGGTATTTGTATTGTGTCCGCTGTGTAGAGCATTGCGCAGGTTTTGCATCTTGGGTCCTGGCATGGTTTTGTCCCGCATTCAGTTGTACTGCTGAATACTTTACTCCTCACCATAATATTCTTGAGATTATGGGGTTGTCTGTATGATAATAAGGGTGCTTCAGGGAAGACCTGTTGCAGTCTTGTATCTTCCTGGAGGATGGGTTGTAGTTTCCTGGTGATCTTGCGTAGGGCTCCTAGGTGTGGGTTATATGTGACCACCAAAGGTACCCTGTCGCTTGTCTCCTTCTGTTTGTATTCAAGGAGATCACTTCTTGGTATTCTGGTGGCTTTGTGAATTTGCTGGTCTACAATTCTGTGGTTATATCCACGGTTTATAAAGTCTGATCTCAAGGCTTTAATCCGCTGGTCTCTGTCTGCTGTGTCGGAGCATATCCGGTTGTATCGTATGGCTTGACTGTAGATGGTTGCATGTTTGGTGTGTGTCGGGTGGAAGCTGTTGTCCCTCAAATAGCTGGCTCTGTCTGTAGGTTTGCGGTATACAGAGGTCTGTAGTTGGTTGTTCTTTATAGTAATGGTGGTGTCTAGGAAATGTACTTCATCCGGGGAATGGGTGAGTTTGAGGTTGATGGTCGGGTGGAAAGTATTGAAGTTGTCATAGAACTGTAGGAGGTCCTGTTCGCCAGAGGTCCAAATCAGGAGGATGTCATCGATGTAGCGAAGGTATGTAAGGGGTTTCAAGTGACAGGTGGACAGAAAGTCACTTTCCAGTTTTGCGCAGAACAGATTGGCATACTGTGGCACCATCCAAGTACCCATAGCGGTCCCGGTTGTCTGAAGGTATGTGTCATTTCCAAATATGAAGTAGTTATGGGTCAGAATAAATTCGATGCATTTAGTTACTGTCTCTGTGAGTGGCTCCTGCGGTCCCAGAAAGTATCTGCAGGCTGAAATCCCATCCTCGTGGGGGATGTTGGTATAAAGTGACTCTACATCCATGGTTGCTAGTAGTGTTCCTGTAGGGAGGGGGCCAATTGCATTCAGTTTGTTTAGCAGGTCGGTGGTATCCTGGATATAGCTGGGTGTTTTCCTGACAAGTGGTTTTAGAATGCCCTCCACCCAGCCAGAAATATTCTCGGTAAGTGTGCCAGATCCAGAGATAATAGGGCGCCCAGGGTTACCCTCTTTGTGAATTTTAGGGAGCATGTAGAATGTGCCAGGTTTTGGGTTAGCTGGTATCAGGTGCAGAATTTGTTCTCTTGTGCGGATCGGGAGTGTTTTAATGATCCTGTTGAGTTCTCGCATGTATTTTTTAGTTGGATCCTCCTGCAGTTGGGTGTAATACTTTGAATCAGAGAGTTGCCTGTGTGCTTATATATATATAATTCAATTGTTTATGACATTTTAATGAGTTTTAAAGCATTCTTTGATTTCCAGAGCAGATTTTTAGCCACCTCTCCAGCAGTGCAAGATCTTTGCAACACTTTCCTGTTTGTGATAATTTGTTGCCAATATTTCCAGCCGTTTGAGCTGAAAACTGTAACAATAGATAATATTTACCTTAATAATATAAGGATACATTGTAGCTGCTGAGTTACACTGACTGAAGCAGCCATTATGTTGGGCACACAATCATGATTTTTACACATTTATAATAGGAGCACCAAATGATTTGCAGCTAAGGTAAGAAAATAAAATTATGCATTGCCACATGCTTTACATATACAAATAAGAAGAAGAAAAAAAGGTGGGGAATGTAGTATTGCTGCTTAAATATGCTATCAGCTGCGTAACCTTTGCTCTGGAAAATGTTAGTTCCATTTATTTGAATGAGGAAACAATCTTCACAATTAAAGGGAAAAACTAAATTTTGGTTAAAGACATCTAGTACATTACATGCTTCCTCCAACTGCAATATCACTAAGATACGCCCTTCCCTCTGTTGCTCGACTGCTAAAATGTTAACATTCGGGATGCACATTGATACCCTGACAACCAAGACCTACGCCAAACTAGGGGTACTTTACAGGAACAAATCCTCCCTAAGTCTCCTGGTCAGAAAGCGTATTGCACAGCAGATGCTAATGCCAATTATTGACTATGGAGACATAGTATATGGCTCGGCACCTCAAACCCACCTTAGCAAACTTGACAACCTCTACAATTCAATTTGTCGTTTTGTTCTCCAATGCAACTACAACACACATCACTGCGAAATGCTCAACTGTTATTTATATTATTTGTTATTTATATGATTGTCACGTGTATTACTGCTGTGAAGTGCTATGTACATTAATGGTGCAATATAAATAAAGACATATGTCATGGAACAAGAACTACATTTTGGTTCACCTCCCTCTTTCCCTTGCAGCTTCTGCCTGTCAGTTCTTATTTCAGCTGCATGGGTATTGCCAGAACACATACTGTGCCTGTGTGACATGTAACAATGTTGCATTTCTTGCCTCTGGGCATGAAATCAGTGAGCTGCTACTGCAGCCTCTGAGATCCTCACCAGAATGGGCTAGTCTGCCCCCCCTCCTGTTTGTTCAAAGATAGTCTGTCCCAAGACTATTCCCTTTACCTACACTGCCCCTCACTTCCTTTTCCACCCTGGAGACAGTGAGAACAGCACCCTTCTCTGTTAATCTCCCATGGTGAGGCCATCTCTTTTGACCTGTTTCCAACTATAAATCACCACTACATACCATCCACAAGTATCTGTATTCTGCTGCTTTTTCCAATAAAGTGGAGGAAATATTATAGGACTTGGAGTGATTAAAAGGGAGCTGAGTTAATGCTATCTGGGGCCATTCACACATCACACGTGACCCTGGCTTCAGAAAAACATACATACATACAGATGTGTCCTCCTGTATTCGACCACTTGCCTTAGGAAAATCTGTGGCTATCTCACAGAAACGCTGAAACATTTCTGTGATATTTCTGCAGCCAGACTAATGGCCCATCGGATTAACATAGCGGGGGTCCCTGCAGTCCCATTCAAATAGCAGGGTCCCCCGCTGTGTTAATCTGATGGGCCATTAGTCTGGCTGCAGAAATATCACAGAAATGTTTCAGCGACTCGGGAACGGCTTCCCCCCCGAGCCGTATAAGGAGTATATCCGATGGTGGACACTCGGGAACGCTTCCCCCGGCAGGCAGGATATACCCCGCTGGGCGGGTGGCCAGCTCGGCTAAGAGGAGTAACTGCTCCGATTTAGAGGGGAGTCCCCTGGCTGGTCCTCCGCCCCATGACACCATAGCCTTTCCGTGGCACATATCATCCCCCTTCCAGTCCCAGCAGCCATTTGTTCTGGAACATTTTACACTGTATTAAAACTAACACAAACCGGAATGAAAGAGTCACAGTACAGGTATACAAGGGGCTACTCAGTACAGGGTATACAAGGGGCTACTAAGTACAGGGGTATACAAGGGGTACCAGTACAGGGTATACAAGGCGGCTACTCAGTACAGGGTAACAAGGGGCTACTCAGTACAGGGTATTTTTTTTTTTTTTTTGGGTTTTTTTTTTTTTTTTTTTTTACAAGGGGCTTCTCAGTACAGGGGTATACAAGGGCGCTCTCAGTACAGGGTATACAAGGGGGGCTACGCAGTACAGGGTATCAAGGGGCTATCAGTACAGGGATTAACAAGGGGCTCCTCAGTACAGGGTATCAAACCAGGCGCCCTACTCAGTACAGGTTACAAGGGGCTACTCGTACAGGGTATACATGGGCTCTCAGTCAGGGTATACAAGGGGCTACAAGTACAGGGGATACAAGGGCTATCAGACAGGGATACAAGGGTACTCAGTACAGGGATGACAAGGGGCTACTCAGACAGGGGATACAAGGGGCTACTCAGACAGGGTATAAAGGGCTACTCGTACGGGGATACAAGGCTACTCAGTACAGGGTATCAAGGCTACTCAGTAAGGGTATACAAGGGCCTACTCAGTATCAGGGTATACAAGGGGATACTCCAGTACAGGGTATACAAGGGCTAATCAGTACAGGCGTATATCAAGGGGTCCTCAGTAAATTAAAACAAGCAGCTCATCGGGGTCTGGTGGCCAGAGGAGCCTCAGGGAAGGATGGGCAAAGACAAGCAAAAAGACGAAATAAAGAAAGAGAGAAGAGAAAAAGAAGAGAACGCGAGAAGTTAGAGCAAAGAGAATGAAGAGAGTAGAAGATGAAGAGAGATGAAAGAAACAGAACCAGAAGAGGAACAGAGAAAGAAGACAGAAGAGAGACTGGGTTTACCTTTAATATCTGGTACCTGGGCCCCTTTCAGTCAAATGCACACTCAGGAGGTTTGTAAGAACATATGAGAATAATGTGTTTATGGGCCTGGGTCAATGGCAGCGCGCACATATTCATTTGGCCCGGCACAACATCTCTGCCCCAAAAAAGATTTATAATCATTTTGGTGCTTGAGGTAAAGGACACATAATGGCCCAGGTTTGCTAAATGGACCAAGTAGAGACACAAGAAAATAATGGGCGGTCAGGTGCCGTACTGCTAGCACCATTAGTCAGTGGCCCCCAAAAGACTTCTCTAAGGTCCAAGGGTGAGCTGCGTGGGATCCAAACTGTTTCACCCACTTCAAAGACCTTGTTCTTCTCAGCAGTCTAGGCTTTCAGCGCTTCTATAAAAAAGCCAGGTTTTTAGGTGACTAATCTAAAGGCGCTCAGAGACTTAGAAACACGTAAACCAGCGTCTGCAAACCTTTCCTCTCTTTGACGCTCTTTTTCTTCCTCTCTCATTTCTCTCAATTTCGTTCTCTCTCCTCCGTTTCTCTTTTCCTCTCTCCCCGTTCTTCTCTTTATCTCTGTTCCTCTCTCCCCCTCTATCATTTATCTTTCTTTATATCTTCTCTTATCCCACACTCGTCTTCCATATGATATTAGCAGCCCAGACTGCCACAGAATTACAGAGATGAGCGGAAATATCCAAAATGTAGCAAGCTGCAGTTTTGCGAAAACATTTCACCAAGACCTGAGGGTAATTGAATGAGCCTATTAAGTTTTAGCATTAAGCCAAATGTGTCATTTTAGAGATTTAGCAAATTAGCCAATTAGAGCGCAAAACGGAAAAATCAAATATGTTTTTTTAAGTTTTTAATGTCAGCTCGTTAATGCATTTAATGAGTTTTCATGCTACTTGAACATCCTTTGATTTCTCTAGGGGCATTGGCCACCTCCCAGCAGTGCAGAGTTGCAACACTTTCCTGTTTGGGATAATTTGTGCCAAGTTCCCAGCAGTTTGAGCAGCATCGGTAAACAATAGATAATGTTACCTTAGAATATAAGGGATCCATTGTAGCTGCTGAAGCTGACTGAAAGGATTGATTGAACTGGAAAGCAGCCATTATGTTAGCCACAATTCAGGATTTTACAGATTTAAAACGGGAGCACCAAACATTTGCCAGCGTAAGTAAGAATGTAAATTACACATTGTCACACGCTTTAAATAAAATATAATAATTAAAATAAAAAAAAGGGGGGGGGGAGGCTGTTACTGTGATTTAAGGAGTTGCCAGCAGTAGACTTCGGCTCCAGGGTGTACTCTTTGCAACCTCTGGAACAATTGTAAAATGTTTCACCGGTAAAAAATGGGCAAAATTTCTTCTGCGTTCTGCAAATCTGAAAAAAGTTCTAACGAAAAAGCCTCTCAGCACCGGAGCAAAATGTCACCAAGTCCTTAAGATCGAACACGACGAAGGGGGAACTCCCCTGAAAAGCGGTGCTTTCTATTCTGCCAATGAATGCATACCTCTGATGTCGTAAGGTAGGGTCTCAGTCAGTCTTCACGACCCTAAAGACCCCCAAACAGGTCAGTTTTAGGATAATCCATGTGCTCAGCGCAGGGGGCCCTCAATCAGTGGCTCCGCTTGATGAAAGCCTGCCTTCAGCACACAGGTGGCCCAAACTGATTGAGCCACCTGTGCTGAAGCAGGGGATATCCTGAAAACTGACCTTTAGTGGCCCTTGCGGACTGGAGTTGACCAGCCTTGGTCTGCAGGGACAGCATACTGGGCTCTGCTGGAAAGCAGTAGGAATGGGAAGGAACGGAGAGGGGAGGGAGAAGGGTGAGGGAGGCAGAAGGGTGAGGGAGGCAGAAGGGTGAGGAGGGAGAGGGTGGGGAGGGAAAAGGGTGAGGGAGGGAAAAGGGTGACGGGAGGGAAGGTGAGGAGGGAAAAGGTGAGGAGGGAGAGGGGAGGGAGGGAGAAGGGTGAGGGGAGGGAGAAGGTGATGGAGGGAGAAGGGTGAGGGAGGGAGACAAAAGGGCGTGAGGGGGGAGAAGGGTGAGGGAGGGAGAAGGGTGAGGGGGAGAAGGTGTTGAGGGAGGGAAGAAGGGTGAGGAGTTTTAACTAGAATGGGTCATGTCTTTTCTATTTGCCTCAGATGGGCACTGCTTTGGTTACAGTGTAATGGACCCTCAGGCACAGCTGGCTGTGGTCAGTAAAGGTGTCCTAAAAAGGTTATAGTGTGTAATGTTTTTGTATTTTCAGTGGAGTGCGTATAGGCTGCCTTTTTAAGATTATGGGAACCAGCGAGACTTAAACATAGCCAGATGTATGACCCGAGCAGATGTATGACAAGCGCAGTAGGTTGACCCAGCGCAGTATGTATGAACCCAGACCAGGATGGATGACCCAGCGCAGTATGTTATGACCCAAAGGGTCACACCGGAATTTACACAACATTAGTGATCTCACAAAAGTATCCTGTTCAGAACACACTTGAACAGAGAAAATTGGATCGTCCGTAGGATCTCAGTATCCGAATGCCAACGATGGCACTGATTATTGTTTGTTGCAAAGTATCCGTCTGCGGCCGACGGAGCGTATTAGTCAGCGTAAGTTAATAAGTGAAATACAGTTATTTGGGCCCTTAAAAAATCTGCCAAGAATAATTATTTTAAAATATTTTTAACCGTTGAATGAATATCCATTTAGGAGAAGATGGGCCAACTCCAGTCCTCAAGGACCACCATGAATGAATAAGCCATGATTAAGTAACTGTGCTGAAGCAGGGATTATCTCCTAATACCTGTCCTGTTGGTGGCCCATGAGGAAAAAAAATGGAGTTGGCCACATCTGGGCTACAGTTTTACCATTTCTCTTTGCATCAAGAAACCCATCAGATATCAAGGGACTTAACTTGTTTATGCGTAAAAACCAGGAGCAGGTGGAAATAAACGCAAATAAAACGTTTTATACATTGACATCGGAAACAAATGACGCCAGAGAAAATGACGGGGCTGTTTAAGGAGCAAACTGCCTATCTTGCACAAAATCGGGTGGTATTATAAGAAAAAACGCAGGAGGGCTGCCCATTACAGGAGTGCATTAGGGTAAGGTGTGTCGTTATTATCTAGAACTTGGTAGTAAGGAAATATTTATGCTTGATCAGGTGGGTTTTTTCCTGCTTATAAATAAAAGAATCCTACACAGTGATTGGGTTATGGTCTGATGATATAATAAGTGGTCTTCGGCAATCACCTTGGGCTTATAGGTTATTTCCTGTCCATTTTGCACAACATGGGAGAGAGGCTAACGCATTACGGGATCATCACCCATAGCTTCCTGCGGTGATGCAGGGATTTAAATAACATGGATTTACTGGCCCTAACCCTTCCCAGGTACATAGCTGGAAACCAGGGGTCTCCGAGGCGGTGAAATTAAAGCAGTTCTCTCCAGGGGCCTCCCTCCTTCCCAGTTCTATATGAAAAAGAGGGTGCCAAGTGTAGGGTGGTCTTTAAGGGCTCATGTCGTGTACGCATCTAACCGGGGCACCAGCAATTTCCAATGTTGCAGTGATCGGAAGGAGTTCTGAAAGTAGGTAGTTTGGGGAAAATCACACTGACTAGGGCCTACAGTCTGCAGAAGTGGCGACTTGGAACGTTGCAAAAGCTCCGTTACACTCACTTATCACCCATTCACAAGCGACAAAAATGGACAAAATGCAGCTCTGCCCTTTAGTCTCCATACACCCCTTATGTTCGCTAAGTAGAGAATAAAGGACAGGGAGACTCTCCAATCTTTAAATGTCCTGTTTGCTTCCCATAGCTTGTGTGACATGCAGGAGACTGGATGGCATGACTTGAGTGTCAGTCTTCTCTTCCTGCCACCCAGTTACCCAATGTACCAAACAGTAACAAATAAATCCGTTGGACAAGAATAGATCAGTGATATATTTAATCTGTTGGATTCACACAGGAAAATAACGTGGTCAATAGAATGCAAAAACATGAGAGAATGATACTTTCTAGCACTACTTCAAAGGAACACGCAGAAAAATCCACGCGTGGTTGCCTTAGTCTGTAAATGCATCTCCAGACAATGAAAGCGTCAAAACATTATGGAGGTTTATTATTTATTATTAGATTCAGATGCTGACCGCAGGATGGGCCACGGTTTTGGATATTACAGTCGGCTTTGAACTGGACACCAGCTAGATAAGTCATGTAGCCCGGTTCGTTCCTGGTTTAGATCGTATCCTTGGTGATAACCATACCAACAGTCTTTTAAGGTCAGTGATTTCACAGTTCCCAGTATTAAACGTGAGAACAACCTACACACACTTCTTTGTATGCCCTGTCTTGATCAATAAATTCCACCTCATTTAAAACCATATGTTTCTAATCAATTATTTGCTTATTGCGCAGTTCCGTGCATTAGCCAGTAACTGATGGGGAGTTACACTGAAACATTAAATAGAGTCTATGATTATGCATTAGTTTATATTTGGACATACTTTCATATATATTCTTTTCTTATAGGCAAAAGTTCTCACTGCAACAACAATGTAATAATCAGTCAGTATCCCCTTCACCGTCTGGTGACACAGATTATGATGCAGATTGTTCCGAAAGCCAGGCATCGCTCATACTCCACTACCAGACCCCCCACAAACAGGTATAGGTTTTCAGGTGATATACCAGCTTCAGCACAGGTGGCTCATTGACTGATGAGCCACGTGCTTAAAACAGGGGATGATTGAGCCAACTGGCTGAAGCAGGGATATCCTGAAAACCTGAACAGTTGGGGGGGGGGGGGGGGGGGGGCTGAGGACTGAGTTGGGTTGCTGAGTAGGGAACCTATGTTTTATGGGGGTGTACATTTAAGAGACGAGGGCCCAGTTGACTAAATGCTGCCATCCAAAGGAAAAACATGCGATTACTTCAGTGATGTGTCCTAAATGTTGTAATAGCACCCCTTTATAGATTTGTGGACCTATAATTGTTTGGGGGGTGTGTGCAGTATTTATAATTAATAAATATTATTCTAGAAAAAGGAATGGTCTATTGGTACATGACTGTTTTGACAGAACATTGAAACTTGGACTGAATCCTACTGTATGACAACTTTTAACCTGGGCATGTCATGTCTCCCAGCCCCCTGCTGTCTTCAGACCAATGTACCCACAGCACATTGCCTGAGGAGAGCCAAACTATAACACGTGCTTGCTTCTCTAACAAAAGAAAACCAGGGTGTCAGGAACTTCAGTCCTCACGGGGCTACCAACAATGCCCACTGATTGATGCCAGCTATGCGGAATGCAGGGACATCCATTAAAATTGGCTGTTGGGGGAATGAGGAATTGAGTGTTGAAACACCTGATCTAAACACCTAAGGCCCTATAAAAGCAGCAAAGCCATTACAATCTTAGGTTTGTCTTTTAATTTATTAATGAACTCATTCTGTAGTATTAGATTATATAACTTAACTGTATTATACTTATATATATATATATATATATAAAAAAATAATATGATGATAACCGTCTGCCCTGGGTGCTACAAACAATGCTTTTATTTGTGCGAGCTTCGAGATATAACACTGATCTCTTCCTTCC
Source organism: Ascaphus truei (assembly GCA_036426205.1). Lineage (NCBI taxonomy): Eukaryota > Metazoa > Chordata > Amphibia > Anura > Ascaphidae > Ascaphus > Ascaphus truei. The sequence continues at coordinate 11,056,152 of CM071587.1, forward strand.
GGCGGATGTTACAATGAATGAGCAACAAAGGTATAATTAAAAAACAGTGTCGCCTTGGTAATGTTATCTGTTGCTGTACCTTCCCCCGTCGTGGATTTGTGTGTTAGTAAGGTGTCAAAAGTTTCCGAACAGCAAGTGAAGAAAAGAGTGGTGTATGTGTACATTCAGGTGTGAATAAAATAGGAATGGAGAGCACACACAGTCGATATACATGTTTAACACAAGGTGTGTGTGGAGTGGGGAGTGGATATAAATGGTGTGGGTGGTGTGTGAACATTGTGAAGATTTGTAAGACCAAACTAAAAGTGTTTGTGGATGACTAAGTGGTCCCCTATTGGTGTATAGGGATGGGAAAAAACAAGGAGTGAGTAGTGTTGTAGAGACAGCTGTTGTGGCATCAGTATAGCACCAGTATGTACAACATGGCCTTAGACGCTCTGGGATCGAGAGTTCCACATGTAGGTAGAATGGACTCACTAAATTTCGATCTCTTTTAGGACCACTGCTAAGTGTCCCGCAACACTTTGCCATAAATTGTATTATGCAAACCGTCTCTCTTTCGGGGTCTATCAAAGATTACCTTTGAGTTGCAACACCTCAGATCGTTCATCTTATGGCCAGAGTCAGGAAAATGTCGCCAACAGGACTGTCTCTTGTATCCGCGGTGTGATGCGGTGGTCGATGAAGGTTCATTCGCGTTCGGTAGTACCCTGCACTGTCTCACTATGTAGACAAGCCCCCTTGGGCCATTTCATGCACATGATGAGTACACGACATTGGCCTGAACAGGTGTAACCTATCCCTACTGATTTGTATTCAGATCTCTATGTGGTATTTGTACTTGTGTCCCGCTGTGTAGCAGAGCTTGCGCAGGTTTTGGATCTTGGGTCCTGGAATGGTTTTGTCACCGCATTTTCAGTTGTATGACTGGCATGAATACTATTACTCCTCACCAGTATACGTTTTTTTTTGAAGATTATGGTGGTTGTCCGTATGATAATAAGGTGCTTCAGGGAAGACCTGTTGCAGTCTTGTATCTTCCTGGAGGATGGGTTGTAGTTTCTGTGTGATCTTGCGTAGGGCCCTAGGTGTGGGTTATATGTGACCACCAAAGGATCACCCCTGTCGCTTGTCTCTCTTCTGTTGTATTCACAGGAGATCACTTCTTGGTATTCTGTGGCTTTGTGAATTTGCTGGTCTACACATTCTGTGGTTAACTCCACGGTTTATAAAGTATGATCTCAAGGCTTTAATTCCGCTGGTCTCTGTCTGCTGTGTCGGAGCATATCCGTTGTATCGTATGGCTTTGACTGTAGATGGTTGCATGTTTGTGAGTGTCGGGTGGAAGCTGTTGTCCCTCAAATAGCTGGCTCTGTCTTGTAGGTTTGCGGTATACAGAGTTCTGTAGTTGGTTGTTCTTATAGTAATGGTGGTGTCTAGGAAATGTACCTTCATCGGGGATGGGTGAGTTTGAGGTGATGGTCGGGGAAGTATTGAAGTGTGTCATAGAACTGTAGGAGGTCCTGTTCGCCAAGGTCCAAATCAGGAGGATGTCATCATGTAGCGAAGGTATGTAAGGGCTTTCAAGTGAGCAGTGGACAGAAAGTCACTTTCCAGTTTGCGGCAGAACAGATTGGCATACTGTGGCACCATCCAAGTACCCATAGCGGTCCCGGTTGTCTGAAGGTATGTGTCATTTCCAAATAGAAGTAGGTATGGGTCAGAAATAAATTCGATGCATTTAGTTACTGTCCTGTGAGTGGTCCTGCGGTCCAGAAGTATATGCAGGCTGAAATCCCATCCTCGTGGGGGATGATAAAGTGACTCTACATCCATGGTTGCTAGTAGTGTTCCTGTAGGGAGGGGGCCAATTGCATTCAGTTTGTAAGCAAGGTCGGTGGTATCCTGTGATATAGATGGGTGTTTTCCTGACAAGTGTTTTTAGAATGCCCGCCACCCAACCAGAAATATTCTCGGGTAAAGTGTGCAGATACAGAGATAATAGGGGCTGACCAGGGTTACCTCTTTTGTGAATTTTAGGGAGCATGTAGAATGTGCCAGGTTTTGGGTTACGCTGGTATCAGGTGCAGAATTGTTCTCTCTGTGCGGATCGGGAGTGTTTTAATGATCCTGTTGAGTTTCTCGCAGTGTATTTTTAGTGGATCCTCGCAGTGGGTGTAATACTTGAATCAGAGAGTTGCCTGTGTGCTTATATATATAATTCAACTGTTGATGACATTGTTATGAGTTTTAAAGCATTCTTTGATTCCAGAGCAGATTTTTTAGCCCACCTTCTCCAGCAGTGGCAAGATTTGGAACACTTTCCTGTTTGTGATAATTGTTGCCAATATTTACAGCCGTTGAGCTGAAAACTGTACAAAGATAATATTTACCTAAATATAGGATACATGTAGCTGTGAGTTACACCTGACTGAAGCAGCCATTATGTTGGGACCACATCATGATTTTTACACATTATAATAGGAGCACCAAATGATTTGCAGCTAAGGTAAGAAAATAAAAATTATGCATGCCACATGCTTTACATATACAAAATAAGAAGAAGAAAAAAATGTGGGGAATGTAGTATTGCTGCTTAAATATGCTATCAGTCTGCGAACCTTTGACTCTGGAAAATGTTAGTTCCATTTATTTGAATGAGGAAACAATCTTCACAATTAAAGGGAAAAACTAAATTTTGGTTAAAGACCTCTAGTACATACATGCTTCCTCCAACTGACAATATCACTAAGATACGTCCTTCCCACTGTTGCTCGACTGCTAAAATGTTAACATTCGGGATGCACATTGATACCCTGACAAACCAAGACCTCGCCAAATAGGGGTGACATTTACAGGAACAATCCTCCCTAAGGTCTCCTGGTCAGAAAAGCGTTATTGCACGGCAGATGCTCTAATGCCAATTATGACTATGGAGAGACATATAGTATGGCTCAGGCACACTCAACCACCTTAGCAAACTGACAACCTCTACAATTCATTTGTCGTTTTGTTCTCCAATTGCAACTACAACACACACATCACTGCGAAATGCTCAAAGAAATAGATGGTCAAAACAAAGAGTCTAGGCGCCAAAGTTCACCTTTCCTGTTTGCCTTAAATCTTTATGGGCAAAGCTACCCAGCTACCTGAACAAGCTCCTCACCCCTACCCACTTGGCAGCACCTATAGATCTGAGCATCTGACTCCAAAAGACGTTCATGGTCCCCAAGGCTCACAAAGTATCCAGCCGCTTCCTCTTACCGGCACCCCAAAACTGGAACAACCTACCAGAGACTCTCCAATCCACCACCGTTTAAGTCTTTCAAATCTAAGGCTGTCTCACATTTGAATCGGTCTGTAACTGTTTCATTCGCCCATAATATATATTTCTTTAACTGTGCGCAACGCAATGTCTTTGACAGGCATACCCCTCGCATTAACGTACGCAATGGGACGGAGCATGTATGTAAGCGAAAAATTACTTACAAGTGAAGCACTACCTTTTCTCCACTTAGATGCATGTACCATTACTGCAATCAGTCATACTGATGTAATAACGCATGTTAACAGGTCTCATAGTCCTCCCTGCTTGCGACACAGCTTCGGTACGGGTAGGGAGCGGTTATTGCTGTTCAGGACGTGCTGACAGGCTCAGCGCGAGCTTGCCGTTTGCCTATGGGCGATTATGTCCTTACTTGTGGTGTACTTAAATGTGAGTGTCCTTAAACCGGGTATGCCTGTATATAATATATACCTGTTCATTTATGTACTGTATTGTAACCATGTATTTGTCTAACTCTGTGCCCAGGACATACTTGAAAAAAAGAGGTAACTCTCAATGTATTACTTCCTGGTAAATATTTTATAAATAAATAAATAAACTCTGACATGGACCTCATTCTCTCGTCTGGATACTGTAACTTCCTGCTGTCCGGCCTTACTGCCTCTCACACTGTTCCCCTACAATCTATCCTAACGCTGCTGCCAGAATCACTCTGTTCCTAAATCTGTCTCAGCCGTTCCCCTGCTGAAATCCCTCTCCTGGCTTCCTATAAAATCCCATATCTAACACTCCATTCTTCTTCACTTTTAAAGCTTTACCTCCTCTGCCCCTCCTACATTCAGCCCTAATTTCTCACTATGCACCATCCTGACTCTGTGCGTTCTGCTCATGGAGTCTTCTCTCTGCCCTCTTTGTATCTAAAGCCCTCTCCCCACTTAAATCTTCTCACTTCTGCTCCGCACCTCTGGAATGCCCTTCCCCTCAGTACCCGACTAGCACCCTCTCGATCCACCTTAAGACCCACTTAAAAAAACACTGCTTAATGAAGCATATGAATAGCACGCGGTCTAACTATACACCTGATACATAAAGCTGGCCCCCTGCAGACGCACTTACCAGAAGTTCTCCTACTGTTCGTACATTACTTCCTACTTACCAATTAGATTGTAAGTCTTCGGAGCAGGGACTCCTTTTCCAAACTTTTATGTCTGGGAACTTATTCCATGACCTGTTATTTATATTATTTGTTATTATATGATTGTCCACGTGTATTATGCTGTGAAGTGTATGTACATTAATGGTGCAATAAATAAAGACATATGTCATGGAACAAGACTAATACATTTTGGTTCACCTCCCTCTTTCCCTTGCAGCTTCTGCCTGTCAGTTCTTATTTCAGCTGCATGGAGTTTGCCTACACATACTGTGCCTGTGTGACATGTAACAATGTTGCATTTCTTGCCTCTGGGCTGAAATCAGTGAGCGTGCTACTGCAGCCTCTGAGATCCTCACCAGAATGGCGAGTCTGCCCCCCCCTCTGTTTGTTCAAAGATAGTCTGTCCAAGACTATTCCCTTAACCTACCACTGCCCCTCACTTCCTTTTCCACCCAGGAAGACAGTGAGAACAGCACCCTTCTCTGTTAATCATCCCATGGTGAGGCCATCTCTTTGACCTGGTTTCCAACATAAATCACCACTACATACCATCCACAAGTATCTGTATTCTGCTGCTTTTCCAAAAGTGTAGGAAATTATTAGGACTTGGAGTGATTAAAAGGGAGCTGAGTTAATGCTATCTGGGGCCATTCACACATCACACGTGCCCTGGCTTCAGAAAAAACATACATACATACAGATGTGTCCTGCCTGTATTCGACCACTTGCTTAGGAAATCTGTGGCTATCTCACAGAAACGCTGAAACATTTCTGTGATATTCTGCAGCCAGACTAATGGCCCATCGGATAACATAAGCGGGGGTCCCTGCAGCCCATTCAAAAGCAGGGACCCCCGCTGTGTTAATCTGATGGGCCATTAGTCTGGCTGCAGAAATATCACAGAAATGTTTCAGCATATGTTTCAAATATACATACATACATATACATACACATACATACATATATACATACACATACACATACATACATACATACATACATACATATATACATACATACACACATACATACATACATACATACATACATACATTCTCAAGTTCACAACATAATTTACTGTTCCGTCTTCTTATCTATAAACCAGAAATATGAGTCGCTGTTATTACTTGGCACACACTGCAACAGTTTAGAGATTAGAGTAGAAAATATCAAGCAAAGGCAGCCGATCGGACTGTGTAACCTCCATATTTTGGCTCTGATGGTTCCTGCCTTTTTTTTATCAGAACTCGTGTTTACGATACCTCGCTTTGGCACCAAAACAACGTTCTAAACATTTACACTACACATTCCCCCACACATTGGAAATATATTGTGTTGCATGTGAAGTGCTACCTGTGGAAGGGATAGACGAGGGCTGGCCAACTCCAGTCCTCAAGAGCTACCAACAGGTCAGGTTTTCAGGGTATTCCTGCTTCAGTACAGGGGCTCAATCAAAGACTGAGCCACTGATTGAGCCATATGTGCTGAAGCAGGGACTGATTGAGCCACCTGTGCTGAAGCAGGGACTGATTGAGCCCCCTGTGCTGAATCAGGAACTGATTGAGCCACCAGTGCTGAAGCAGGGACAGATTGAGCCACCTGTGCTGAAGCAGCAACTGATTGAGCCACCTGTGCTGAAGCAGGGACAGATTGAGCCACCTGTGCTGAAGCAGCAACTGTTTGAGTCACCTGTGCTGAAGCAGCAACTTATTGAGCCACCTGTGCTGAAGCAGGGATATCCTGAATACCTGACCTTTTGGTGGCTCTTGAAGGCTGGCGTTGGCCTCCCCTGGGATAAAAACATTGATTTTACAAGTAACTGTGATTCGCAATGAATATCATTGATAATCCCGCGCTCACTTGTATATATAAAGTGTTTTGGATGATAATTATGTATCACAGTAAACACAGAGATGCAGTAAAAAGTGATTGAATGCTAGATGTGAAATATTACTTGGATAACACTTTAATGTTTCTCCCTGTATTTAAACCATAAACATTATTTTAGTGATCAAGGGGCCTCGGTGAGCATGAACAAGCTATGAATCAGTTAAAAATGTATAATTTTTTTTTAGGTTTAGGCTAATTAAAACTCATTGTATATGAAGAGATGTTGAACCAGCCATGGAGATGCTGAGATTAGCAGTTTGCGGGCAAATTTTGAAAAGTTATGTCAAAATAGCATTTTATATATATATATATATTGGGGGGGAAAAAAGAGAGAGCGCACGCCCCATAGCGTAAAATAGTACATTTATTGGAAGGAGGGGAAGGGGAGAGGGGGGAGAGGCGGGGGAATGAAAATTCACTCACAAGGGTAAATTTAAAACAAGCAATTTGTGATAAAATGACCGCCAAACTGGTCACTCGGCATCCAGATCCTGCAGTCCAACTCTCACTTGAAGCTGCTGGCAGATGGTGTCTGGTGCAGGCGTCCGAAGGCTCCTTTCAGTAAATAGATGCAGTCTTTGAGTTCAAACAGTTGCTCCTGTATTAGCTGGCCCGTCGTGCGCATGCGTGATGACGCACTTCCGTTCCCTGACGCGTTTCGTCACTGTGACAGTGATATTTTTTAATATGATAGGGACATTCCTTCCGTGATGAACATAACTCACTTTCATCAAATATGGGGGTCCAGCCAATAACGACGGCTGCAGAGAAAGTTACGTGTGTGTGACACTGAGGGGCCTATGCAGAGATCTCCGATAAGTCCGTTCTCGACAGGTTCTCGACAATATCTCGACAAAAGTGCCTACTGCGATTCTGTAAGCTCCAAGAAGTTGGTGTAAAATTCAAGATTCGCCATTTTTTTTGGCGCAAAAAAAAAAGCCAAACGCTCGGCGAGAAGCCACTTCTTGCCGCTGTTCACCAGTTTTTGAAACTCGTAGCATTCTACAAGCCCCGATCAGCTTCTCGCAGCTATGCACCACTCAAAAATGGAGATTTTCTCTCCAAAACGCCTCGGCAGAAAAAGTTGGCAAAGAAGAGAAGCTGACGAGAAGTGCTGAGACGGGACTTAGAAAAAAAATTGCATTTTTCCTGCCTGGGATTGATGCCGGGGGTCTCTGGAGCTGATACCCATTAATACTAGCACCGGAGACCCCCGGCATGAATCAGATGCATGGAAAATGCATTTACAGCCCACTTCATTACCTCAGCAGCTAACCGCTAAGGTAATGAAAGGGTTAACCACCCGTGCCAGGTTTATTGTGGGCAGCGGGGTTGGGAGGGGTATATATGGGCCTTGGTGGGTGTTTAAGCCTTGCGGGCAGGGGGGGGGGAGAGGTTAATAGTGTGCGTAAGCAGGGGGTCTCCTGAGCTGAACTACATTGGTTTCAGCCTCGGGGACCCGCTACTTCATGAGTTACAGGCCCCATTATGGGGTGCCGGTATCCCCCTGCAGAATTTAAATCCCCCGATCATGTGACCGGGACATTTAAATGCATAGAAGATACCGGCCCCCCATAACGGGGCCTGTATCTCGGGATGTAGGGGGTCCCTGAGGCTGAAACCAATGTGGTTCAGCTCAGGAGACCCCCTGCTCATCTACACCAGGAATAAAATGTAAATGTTAAAATAATTTTATTTCCGGCGAGATTATCGCTGAGAGAGGCGGATCTCTCTGCAGCAGACAGATCTCGCCAGGTGAGCCCTTCTCGGAGGGCAGGTCGTCTTGGCGCCGGCAACTCGCCATGTTTAGAAATGTTGCTCTTACAGGTATTTGGGCATTTCTGCATACCGTGAGAGCAACTAGGCAAAAAATAGCGAATCAAAGCACGCGACGATTTTTTTTACGGAGCTTTCTACATAGGCACCTGGGTGTGAAGCCGGGGAACCTGGTTCAATTCCCGTCGCCTGCTCCTTGTGACCTTGAGCAAGTCACTTTATCTCCCTGTACCTCAGGCACCAATTTCATAGATTGTAAGCTCACCTGGACAGGGACCTGTGTCTGTAATATTCCTATGTGCTGCGTACCGCGCGCTGTACTGTAATTGTGACGCGCTTTGTGTCCCGTTGGGAGAAAAGCCTTATATGTAACACAGCTATTATTATAAGCATTGTAAATAATCATTTCTGCCACATTCCCGAGCAATGGAAACTCGGGCAAAATAACCTCGGAATTCAGGAGAAAACCGCAAGACATTTCTCGAAGCAAATTTAAAGACATTTGCACATCCCTAATGAATAAACTACCTATTGTTTGTGTGTGATTGTGTGGGAGGGACTGGCATTGCTTAATGAACACCGAACGCATGCCAAGAACAGCCAGGGAAGTTTAGACAAGTTCTGGGTGGGTTAGTTTCATGGGTTGGGCAGCAGTGTGGCCAAAAGCCATCATTATTATCCAGATATCATGTATACAGCCTGGGAGTCAGAGGGAAACGAGTTCTCGCTACCAGCTCTGCCCATGGCAATTGGGTGGTTTCAGGAGCATTAATGGTGCTGAGTGATAATTGTTTTGCTGCCCACAGACACACGGGACATGTATCAGAAGTAAAGGTTGCTGTGCTCCCAGAACCCTTTGCTGCTTGTGGATCCATCAAACTTGTTAATCAGGTTTCTTGGAAGCTGTAGAAGTTACAACACAGTTTTTGCTACAAAAAAAGAAGAAACAATGAAACAGAGTGAGAGAGAATTTGATTCATCCCATTGTAACGTTTGTCACTCTGTCCTCATATCGCCAGCTGACGAAGGTTTGCTACATTCAGAGCAAAGTATCCTCACGTGTAGCGTTTCACACTAAGGCCTCGCCAGGCTCCCTGCTGGCGTGCTGAGGCGCGCTGAGACTCAGGGAAAGTGGGTGCTGTCCCTGGCCTTGCGGGTGCTTACCGCACGCGCTGTCAGGGGGCGGACCGGGGGAGGGTCTATAGGCGGGCCAGTGACGTCACGAAGCTGGTTCGCCCTCATTGGGTGAACCGCTCACGTGATCGGCCTGTCGCGCCGGCAAGTGGGGGAATTTTAAATTCCCCTAAGACCTGCGCTTCCACGCGCTTGCGGAAGCGTAGGCGAGCCCCTACTAAAGCCGCTCTAATTGCGGCTGTAGGGGCTCAGTGCTGAGCGGGAGCGCGCGTCAGAACGCTTAAGCAAGCGCTAAACATGGCCGAGGCCTAAGAGAAACAACATGAGAATGCCATAAAACAGGGGTGGCCAACTCCAGTCCTCAAGGGGACCCAAATGGTCAGGTTTTCAGAACATCCCTGCTTCAGAACAGGTGGCTCAAACTGTCATTGACTGGGCCATCTGTGCTGAAGCAGGGATTTCCTGAAAACCAGACCCGTTGGTGGCTCTTGAGGACGGGAGTTGGCCGCCCCGCTCCTAAAATATCCCCCACTTTGGTTTGCACTGAAAGCAGCAGATCTCGTCTCCCCTTTCCACATCTGTATTTATTCTTAAAATCTGGTGCTTCGTTTAGAAGATAGCAGTGTTTGAAATATTAAGTGTTCGGGAAGATAAAATGGAGCTCTCTCCCCAGCACCCAGCGCAGTTTAAAAGTTACCATGGTTAGAGGATAAGAAAATCATGTTTTTTAACAGTAGAAATAACATACTAATATTATTTCAGTTAAACACATAAAGGCTTCTAGGTGTTTTCCCAGAATATTTCCAGACCAGGAAGAGCATGATTTTCAGCTCGGGGATTCGTCTGGTTCCTGTGGTACTTACTGATTTATCTGCCGGGTGTTATTTCCTGGATGGTCGTCCAATTGGAAGCCTCAACACCACCCCCAGTGACATTGCACATTCTCATTGGCCGGGGGGAGCCGCAAAATTTGGTGGCCATTTTGATTTCCCTGAAGGGGAGGAAAGCTCCAGTAATTACAAGCGCAGGTATCTCCAGAACCAGGGGGGGTGGGGGGGGTGGGGACACATCATGCCGGTTCGAATGATGTAAATAAATTCAGAAGGCAGTATTGCTGCATTAAACAAAAGAGACCGACCTTTATATTTGGGATAGGGTGGACAGGAACACTTTGCAAGGCATCCCACATGGACGGGACTTTGCAAACATTTATTCTTAGAAAGTGCTGACAGTGTATGCTGTCTGTACCCCTTTGGCACTCAGCAGGTTAATGCTAACAATACATGTTCCCATACATGTCACATCACATCAGAGCATTTCCATTGGTCTGGATTTATCATTAAATCCACAAATGGGTTGGGTTCTGAAAATTCAGCACTCAAAGTTTCACGAATATCCCTTTTTCGGAGCTAAAGCATTATGGGCCATGGTAGCTAAGTGGTGCTAAGCTACAAAACACCTTATGGCGCCATAAGACACCTTGTTAAACTTGTTAATCACGTTTCTTTCAGTTAAGCAGGCACCGTACGGCTCATAGGGATTTAACAAAGCCAGATTGTCCATCAGGAGCTCGATGGTGCTGACATGATATTTATTCCGCCAGCCCATATACTGCGCACAATATACAATAACAAGAAAGAAAGAGCATGAAAGTCTCTTCCCCAAACATAACCAGGCCTGTTATAAACCCTCTAACCTTCATTTAACCTTCACAATAGGACACAAGCTGAGCCCTAATCATATTAAATTCTTATTACATTTTCTGCGCAGGTTTCTGCCAAAATATCATATCTAATAGATCAGGGGCGGCCACAGCACCATGCCAATACTATGCCCTGGGACAGCACCATGCCAATAATATGCCCTGGGGCAGCACCATGCCAATACTATGCCCTGGGAATTAGGAGAGAGATAACTTGAAGCTAAGGACAGCATCCAAAGTAGCCATATATACATTTAATTACTGTTAAGAGGAAGTGGACTGTAGCCAAGTAGTGAAACAAATAGGATGCATATCCGTCTTCAAAAGAAGACGCAACTCCATGGCACAGCGGGCAATTCTGATTTATAAGCAGGGAACAGATTTATTAAACACTCACTCACTTGGAGTGAGTCTTGCTCATTTTATAGCTGTGGCTCTTGAAGTCCTTAAAGCATCAATACTACCCCCTCTCATTTTTCCTTTCTTATTTGTATATGTAAAGCTTGTGACAATGTATAATTCTGCATTCTTACCTAAACTTGCAATCATGTGGTGCTCCTGTTATAAATGTGTAAACATCCTTCTTGCGTGCCTAACATAATGGCCGCCTTTCAGTTTTAATCAATCCTTCAGTGAGTGTAACTCAGCAGCTACGATGTAGCCTGATATTCCTAATGTAACATTATCTATTTTTACAGTTTGCAGCTCAAACCGCTGGAAACATTGGCAACAAATGATCACAAACAGGAAAGTGTTACAAAGATCCAGCACTGCTTGGGAGGTGTGTTAAAACTGGCTACAGTGCGTTTTCTATCTCATACTTACAGAACTGATTTATTTAAAATAAAACCTGAAATATTTCACGTTTTGCTGCTTCAGTGGGAAGTTTGACTTTTCTATTGAAAACAGATTTTTTTAAATGTTTTATCACCCTTCAAATCTCATTCATTTGGGAATTTGAACCCCTCTCTAATGCAGAGATGTTAATTCTCAAGGAAATAATGTAGGTTGACTGAACCAAAAATGACATGTTATCAGTGAGACTACACTGGAATATATTAATAATATAATATTAATTATTTAAATAATGATGCTATTTGGCTTGTATAGCTCAGACAATGTACACAGCGCCATGCATGGAATCTTCCAGTCCCTGCCCCAAAGAGCTTACAATCTAATTGTTGTGCTTGGAGGCACAGAGAGGTAAAGAGACATGCCCAAGGTCACAAAGAGAAATGACACGGGAGTTTTAACCGAGTTCACCCACTTCAGAGGCAGTGAAATGAGCACTGTATCTGCTCCTGTATTCTGTGACAATCAGTGGGACTTCTAGTTAATGAGTCTCCCAGATAACCAGCCAGCACGGCTGTGTCTGACGGCGTATGTTGTGGTAACTAAGGCTCAGAACCACGAGGTCCGTTACAGAGGCAATCCAAGCGGGCGATGGGTTTTCGTTTTTAACATCGGATTGAAGCAGGGGTCTCTGGAGCTGAACCCCATTCATTTCAGCTCTGGGGACCCCCTGCTTCCGGAGATACAGACCTCTGTAGAGGGCGCCGGTAGCCGCTATGCTAACAGGGACCACGTAATGACCATTTTTCAAAGTTCCCGCACGCTGTGGGCCAATAGGAAGCTGTGATGTCATTGGTGCTTCCAACTGTCCCTGCGTGATGTCATTGGTGCTTCCAACTGTCCCTTCATGATGTCATTGCTGCTTCCAACTGTCCCTGCGTGATGTCATTGCTGCTTCCAACTGTCCCTGCGTGATGTCATTGGTGCTTCCAACTGTCCCTGCGTGATGAAGGAGCTTTAAACTTGCAGGAGATACCACAACCCCCTTCGGAGACCTGTATCTCAGGAAGCAGGGGGTCCCCAGAGCTGAAAATAATGGGGTTCAGCTCCGGACAGCCCCTGCTGCAATTCTGTTATAAAAAGTTACACATTTAAAAAATAAATAAAACATCTCCATGTTATGGCAACGTGTCGCCACGTGACGTCGCAGCGTCATTTGATGCTGCAACGCTGCAGAAGAAGGAGAGTGTCGCGAAGCAGAAGGGAAGAGACCTTTCCAGAAGTCCGACCCTCACCTCCAGCAATCTGTGAGGAAGCGAGCGGGGCCTCTGTATATGGGGGGGGGGGGGGGGGGGGGAATTAAAACAGACAATTTGCTGCCCCAACATTTTGCCGCCCTAGGCCTATTGGGCATAATGGGAACTCCATCACTGGCAGAGGGGAGTAAGGGGGACCCGATCAGCGCTACAGGTCCCAGTCTGATCCTAGCTGCGATCCGACGCTGTGCCGATGACACCTGAAAACGTGTTTGAGTGCTGTGTTTGAGTGCTGTGTTTGTGTGCTGTGTGTGTGTGCTGTGTGTGTGCTGTGTGTGTGTGCTGTGTGTGTGCTGTGTTTGTGTGCTGTGTTTGTGTGCTGTGTTTGTGTGCTGTGTGTGTGTGCTGTGTGTGTGTGCTGTGTTTGTGTGCTGTGTTTGAGTGCTGTGTTTGTGTGCTGTGTGTGCTGTGTTTGTGTGCTGTGTTTGTGTGCTGTGTGCTGTGTGTGTGTGCTGTGTGTGTGTGTGCTGTGTTTGTGTCCTGTCTGTGCCCTGATCCCGGGTTCCGGTCCGTTCTTCCGTGACATATGATCATTTAAATAATTTGAGTATACGTTCCATATCCAAATGAGCATATTTCCCAGGTATCGTAGGGGTGTTCCGTTTTGTTCCCATGTCCAGGCTCTCCTCTCCCACCTATATTTCAGGACCTGGATGGGAGTAACGGCACCTTTAGGTAAGATAAGCCCAACGTCATGTTATATTAAGTTAACGTCAGGCTGTGCTCACGTAACAAGTCGTTCACCATTTGAGAATGAAATATACACCGCCCGCTGTTTCTTGCAGATAATTAGCTTTGTGGATATGTGTTAAACGCAAAGGAAAATAAAGTCTGTTACTGATTTTGGGGGTGCAATGGGGCAGAGGTGGTTGGACTGGGATGAAAATGGCTAATGTCACACAGGGGGTAGGACCGGGAGGGTCTGTATTTAACATTCGGTTCACACAGTCACGAAAGTCATGTTCCCGTACAGATGACTCAATATTATTAGAGTTGTTACTAGCACGGAGAGAGCAGCAGAGAAGACGCTGGGATCATCGCATTCCCCATGGATGGGTGTTCCTGTTACCGTGTTCTAGACATGGGTGTCGGCACGCAGTAAAGCTGAGTGCTGATGGAATGCGTGGAGTGCTGGGCTTTCTCAGCGCCTTACCGTGTAAACATGCAGGAGTAATAATAACATATCATAATACAAGATCAAAATATAGAATAAAATATCATGATATAATATCAATCTTCATATATATATATATAAAATATTTCTGAGAATCTATATTGTATAGACAGCATGCAACAACAATAACCTTTGCTACATCTATCTACCTATATACATACAGATACACACAAACACACACACACACACACACACACACACACACACACACACACACACACACACACACACACACACACACACACACACACACACACACACACACACACACA